>JAOXYF010000009.1:17177270-17204885 GCA_028565775.1 Sternarchorhynchus goeldii
CTCACACTCACTCACACACACACACACACACACACACACACACACACACACACACACACACACACACACACACACACGGTGAGTGAAATGAAAGGCTAGGAGAGCAGGTAGTGCAGGGGTACACACCCTGTGGTACATGTCAAGCTCACGCTTCTTCAGTCGGAGGTGCAGCGCGAGTTCGTCGTCCGGGGTAACGGTGTCAGAGAGGCAGAAGCGCAGGAGGTGGAGGCAGCTGTGTAGCGGCCATCGCTCCAACCCCTGCAGCACCACCCGCCCACGCAACTCCCGGTCCCGCACACGCATCAGCCAATCAGGACCACCGGAGTCTGCACACGCACATGCGCGCGCGCACACAAAATGCCATGCAAACACCACACACACACATCTGATGCCTCAAAAATATCCCTCATTTCTTTGAAATTTTTTTACAAATTATCAAAATTATTTTCCATGTCTACACTCTATATACCCTCTCTGAACAGGGTCCCAGTGGTAACGCTGGTCAGCGCTGGTAACTCACCCTCCAGAGCAGTGCACGCAAGCAGCCTGTCCTGCAGTGCCCCCTGCTGGCTGCAGTTCTGAGCGTAGCGCTCCAGCAGGGCCAGGGCTCGCTCAATGTCTCCGCCGCTCAGGGCTTGTTGGAAGGCGTCGGCAACCAGCGCTTGCCCCGCCCTTCCCGGCAGCCCACAGAACAGCATCCCAACCACGCCCTTGCCGCACAGCTCCGCCCCAAGGCCGTCCTCGCTCTCGGCCACGCCCCGCCGGGCACCCAGCAGCGGCAACGCCATGTCCCGCAAGTAGGCCCTCAGGACCGGGTAGTCCCGGAGCAGGGCCTCGCCCTCGCGGGCAATCTGCTCGCCATCGAGCCCCGCCTCCCTGCGGACGGCGCTGCGGAAGTACGAGGGCAGGCTGCTCCACCCGGACGGCACCACCCGGCTCACCTCGGCCCGGCTGGCGCACAGACACGCCAGTGTGGCCACCAGCGGCGAGCGGGACTTCAGGAAGGAGAGCGCGGACGGTGTGAGGAGGAAGGGTGAGGAAGAGGAGGAGGAAGAAGAGGAGGAAGAGGAAGAGGGCGGAGACGAGGACAGGGAGGGAGGAGGGGAGACGGAAGGGTACGGAGCAGCTTCGGTCTCCACAGAGGCGTCGGATTCTGATCCAGGATCAGACGCGGAGGCGGGGCCAGAGAGGGCGAGGGCGGGCGCTCGTTCCTGGGCGTGCTGCTGCAGGAGCGAGGAGACGCTGGCGGGGCAGCAGGCGGCGTCCACGTCGCCCCCCGTTGGGGGCGGAGTGCGTGGGTCCCAGAGTGGGAGGGGCTCACAGCAGCGCTGAACTATGACCTGTTGGATGCTCATGTGGAGGCCTTCCTGACGCAGCACACACAACAACCTGCACACACAAAACGAACACATCCATCAGCTTTGAAGCTGCGCGAGTTTTTCCAGCACCTGGGTTGTTCGGCCTCCGGCTGCCGTGGCGACCGCTGTCATGGAGCAGGGAGTGAGGCCGGTCGGAGTGTGTGCACTGTACCTGTCTGGCACCACCTGTCTGTCGAACAGCAAGTGTGACAGCAGGAGGGCGGGTTGCTGCAGCAGAACCAGGAGGGGATTCCCCAGCTTCACATCTGCACTCTGATCTACACACACACACACACACACACACACACACACACACACACACACACACACACACACACACACACACACACACACAGGACAAGCAGAGAGCTGGTGAACCGTCAGAACTTCCAGAGGAGATTCTGCTTTAGTCTAAACGAGTTCCAAATGTTTCTAACGGTCCTGTATAATGTGACAAAAAAGACACACAATCCACATACCAAGGCCATTTTCTAAACTGTTTAAAAGCACATATGTTCAGGAAATGTTCAGGAAAAGTTCAGGAAATGTTCAGGAAAAGTTCATCAATCATGTGAACAGTAGCTTAAACCAACAAGTGAGCGAGCCTCTCACCCTCAGGACCCACGCTACGGACCAGCACCTTTGCCAGCATGTTGACGTAGTCCAGGAAGCTGCGCACGTAGTCCGGCCTGTGGGGGGCGCCGTCTGGCTGTAGCGGGCCCAGCTGGTCGAGCAGTCGCAGCAGGCCCTTCATGGCCGAGCGCACCGGGTGGGACTCCAGCTCGGACGGCTTCAGCGCCACCTGCTCGACCAGCAACGCCAGCACGGAGCTGCAGGACTGGCCTTCGCCTGCAGGGGGTAGCAACAGCTGTCAGGGACGCGATTTCTCGTCCAATAGGAACGTCTCATACCTCTGCTGTTAACCCCCCCCCCCGATTATAGCAACAAGGAAAATGAACACAAATGACTTTCAGATGAAGGAAAACGTGGCCCTGTTGCTTCTCTTAATCAAAAACATTAACCCTTGAGGGTGAACATTGTGTGTTTACTCTCTACACACTTATACTCTGGTAATGTTAGCAATTCCCCAACCCAAACACAGACACACACACATTCAGCTCCAAGATCTTTGGTGCACTTCTCCAAAACTGCTCCACCCACTCGTCACTAGGAGACGGGTGGAGAAGGTAACTTGCACAGAAGATGCCAGGGGTGCCAGAGAGCTCTTCTCTTACCAGGAGTGTCCATGGCGACAGCCAGAGTCTGTAGCGTGACATCCAGGCGCTGGGTGAGGGCGATGCGTCCAGCTATGACCTCCTCTGTGATGGATGGATGACAACACAGCAGCACCTCCTGGACACTGCAGCCGAACGGGACCTGAACCACTCCCTGCTCTCCACCGCCCTCTACAGACGGACGGAGGAAGTGATCCACACAGAGACGGCAACAGGACATAAAGACGAGTGTAACACGTGTGTAGGGTCAGCACGGTAACGTGTGTGTGTGTGTGTGTGTGTGTGTAGGGTCAGCACGGTAACGTGTGTGTGTGTGTGTAGGGTCAGCACGGTAACGTGTGTGTGTGTGTGTGTAGGGTGAGAGAGCCTGCCGTACTCAAGTACCTGGTTTGGCTGGTCCTTTGCTACCAGGTGTCCTGTTAAGAATCTTGTTGATGCGCTCCAGCACAGACGGAAAACCACAAACTCCTTCACAGTGAGGAACCTTGGAGTTCACCCTCACACCTGGGGTCCAGAGAAGTGATGAACGTCTCTCTCTCACACACGGTCATATGCATCCAAACACCAACATCCAGATGGCACCCCATCAAATCCTCCACCCACCGACACACACACACACACACACACACACACACACACACACACACACACCTCTGGCCTCCAGTGAAGCGTGCAGCCTCCTCTCGGCCGTTTCCAGCAGCTGCCGTGAGCTCTTCCACAGTTGGCACTGACAGCAGGCGAGGTCGAATGCGGCCATGCTTGCAGGGCTCAGTTCCTCCAGCAGGGGGCGCAGGAGGCTTGAGGAGTCAGGGAGAGGCGGAGTCAGCCAGTGGCTCTCCTCCAGGCAGGGCAGGGGGCGGCCGGGGGCGCTCAGCAGTCGCTCGGCGACGTCCGAGATGGAGTAGAAAGCCATTCCTGCAGGCGAAGGACAGAGAGACGCACAAAGTTTAACCCCTGTAGGAGTGTGCGTGCGTGCGTGTGTGTGTGTGTGTGTGTGTACCTGCTGCGGCTGCGTGACTGATGCTCTGGAGTGTGGAGCGGCTGCTGCTGGTCAATCTGCACCTCCCAGGCCCTGCCCCCCCAGCAAAGCCCAGCCCCTCAGAGGATGAGGATGATGATGACAGGGACTGGCTCTGGATCTTCTGCTCCACCTGGGTGAGCTCAGCCAGGACCTCATGGTAGCGCTCCATGAAGAGTACCTCACCAGCACATGGTGTGTTCTCCAACCCAAACATCAGCATCACCTGCACACACACACACACACACATCACATCACAATCCTAACCCTGGTGCTTCACTCGTCAGTGACATTCTTTCCTTCAACTGGACTTAAGCTGCAACACTCATGAGTCTCAAGTCCTCATTTAACAGTACGATGAGTCCCCACCTCAATTTTATAAAACAACACTGCTGTATCAGCAGAGAGTGACGGGTGGAGTCGGGCGTGGGTTATGCCCGGGTGGAGAGGAGTCACCTGGTGCGCCTCGGTGTAGTTGCCCCTGCGGACACAGGATTCCAGCAGGGACTCGGGCGGAGAGAACATGGCGGGCACCAGCCAGCTGTGCGGTCCTCCACACACACACACGCCCTGTTCCACACACACACACGTGGACACGCCCCCACCTCCATCTAGACACACAAGATATGGCGGGGATTCACATAAGGCCTCGTTAACAGGCATGCTGGGAAATGTAGTACCAGAGTCTCATGCAATTCCTTTAGCTTTAAAAAAAAACTACTTCTGCAGAATATGAGAAGTTGATGTAAAAGTTGGTGGAATTAATTTTTCAAGGAAAAAGCTGTCAGGGTCCACAGCTTGGGCAAGAAAGTGAGAGAGAGAGAGAGAGAGAGAGAGAGAGAGAGAGAGAGAGAGACAGACAGAGAGAGTGTGTGTGTGTGTGTGTTCACGTGCTCACCTGAAGTGCTGGTGCTAACCTCTCCGTTCTGCCGATCAGAGGTGATGTGTCTGTCAGAGCGCCGATGACTTCGTTTCCTCCTCCTGACACCAGACACACCACTGCTATTACTCCTCCTCAGTGAGAGGGTGGAGCTTACCCCTGGGGAGGAGGGAACTGGTCCGCCTACACACACACACACACACACACACACACACACACACACACACACACACACACACACACACACACACACTGCATTTTTTTAAAATAAATACTTCAGGTGGATCTGGTGATGCCACTAAAACCAGTAATAAAAACCCAACAAAGAAAAGCTGGCCCAGTTTGGCACTACTCACCACCACCGTTGCCATAGTTACTGGTGACGACCTGCAACCTCCACTGTGCTTCGGCCGTACACTTGGACAGCCTCTGGAGGCGAGCGGTGAATGTCTCCGTGGCGACCGAGCAGCCCAGGCTCTCTGCGAGCTCGGCCTCTGCGCCTAGAGTGTGGGCGTCGGCATGGGCGAGCACCCGCACGCCCTCCAGGCCCTCCCTGAGCAGCCGCAGGACGCCCTGCACCCCGCGGGCATCCAGCAGGAAGCCCCGGCATTGCGGGACCAGGATGGGCAGCACTCCGGCTCCGCCCTCCACCCCACCCACCGCCGCACCACCTTTCACGCGTCCTGTAGCGCCGCCCCCGGCCGGGGACTCGTCCTCCCAGGCCGGGGGCATCGTCTCGCCCCGGGGCGGCTCCGCCTCTCGAACGAAGTCGGCGTCCGACAGGAAGAGGAGGGAGAAGATGTTTTCCAGGAGCTCCAGGCGAAACATCGCGGGGACCGACTCAAGGTAGAGCTGACACTCCGACAGGTACTGCTGGAACAGGGACGAACGCTCTGGGAAGAGAGGTCAAAGGTTAAAAAAAATAAATAAATACAAGCCATGCGAAGGGACAGCGTTCCTCTCTGGATGCCCTTCATGGTAAGCGCTCACTGCACACACCTTCAGCGGCCTGGCTCTCCGGACCCTGGTCGTGGGCGGGGCCTCCTGGCGGGCGCACGCGTGAGCACACGGCACAGATGGCATACTTCATGGCACTGAAGCCCCTGAATAGAACGAGGCTGCGCTGGGCGGCAGCGCTCGGAGCTCCCCCTAGAGACGAGTTTCCTGCATGGCAACACGTGGGGGGAAAACACCAGTGGAGGCGGTGCATGACCCACAGAATGACCCAATTCAGACTTGGTACCACTCCAACACCAGAACCAACAGACTCCACTGTAGAACCTTTTTATTGCACTGTAACATCTGTACATCTCTGAGTTCACACTGCATGTTCTTGTGATGTTCTGAGTTCACACTGCATGTTCTTGTGATGTTCTGAGTTCACACTGCATGTTCTTGTGATGTTCTGAGTTTGTACATAGGGTGAATAAGGCAACTAATTATTAAGTTCCTCTTTCATATTTAATCTGCAATTTGAGGTTTTTTTTTATTTGTTTGGGTCTTTTTAATATAAATATTATTAAAGGCTCTGAAAATCTAGAAATTTAGGACATGTGTGTGTGTGTGTGTGTGTGAGTGTGTGTTACCTGCACGTGTGTGTGTGTGTGTGTTACCTGCTGCTTGCAGAAGCTCCAGCACTCTCTGGTCTTCATACTCAGCCAGAGGAGTGAGAGAGTGGAGCATGTAGAGAGCTGAGTGGTTATCCAGGGTGTGTAAATGAGACAGCAGAGACTCACTGCATATCCCTCTGTACACACACACGTACATACGTACACACGCACACACGTGCGCGCACGCGCACACACACACACACACACACACAAATATTTTAATGCACTTAAAACATGCATCATCACTATGTACATCTGTGCTGTGGAACAGTTCAGGGTCCGACGGCTTTTTGGACCTCAGAGAGTCCAGCATAAGCCCAGACACAACTGAACACAGATACACAAGAACATCTACACACACGTTCACAAAAACACACATCTACACACACGTTCACAAACAAATACACATCTACACACACGTTCACAAGCACACCACCTGCAGATTGTTTGCAGCACCACACAGGGTGCTGCCGAGCTCCAGATGAGCAGGAGAGACAGGGAAGAAAAGGTGTGCTGGTCTGCTTGGGACTTACTCGTTATTTTTGACACACCATTCCAAAACCCCTAACTGAGACAACAGAACGTTTGCAAACTCGCAGAGTACAAAGTCGTTCGACTGGGTCTGGGGAAAGAGGGAAGGAGAGAATTTGTGAGAAAGAGAAAATGTGAGGTCAGTGGTATGGATGCAGTGTTTCAAACACTCTCTTTGTGATCGTCACCAACTCCCACAAGCCTTCTGTATTGAGTGTGGTTTGCACTTTCAGCTTTGTGTAAGATCATTCATGTAAGACCACACAAAACATCCTACAGATTACTTTCCACAGCATGCAAAAGTTTCTGAAATGTTAATTTAGGTATTTCAACAGAGCATGATCCATTTAGTTGGAAGTTATGCAAATGTAAGTATGGTTACTACGGTTACTAGCCATGCAGTCACATGGTATCAGAATAAATCATGTATAGCTTTGAAATAGACCTTTGAGGGCAACTTTACAGCACAAAAATTGCACTTTCATGGCACTCAAAGAACTGACAGAGATAAGCTCCGATATACTGTGATAACGCAAAGTGTTTAGAAGCTTTAAAGGTGTTATGTGGTGTATATCTGAATTAGTTGAAACGCACAACAGCTGATATTCGTCAGGTTCCCTGACCTGCTGCAGGTGCAGAACCCTGAGAAGCATGTGGGCGGAGTCAAGGCTCTGACAGTGCTTCCAGCCGAGCAACAACAATAGGCGGGACAGTGGCTGGAACTCCGCCCCCAGTAACGCCTGCAGTTTAGAGAACTCCTCCCTCTTTATGAGGTCAAGCCCAGTGATCTAAAAACAGGTCAAAAAGATGTTGCCACAGTACACAACACACAAAAACTCAGAAGCTCCAGTACGAGGGCTACTGGACACGCTGCTTTATGTACATTCATTAGGTAGCAAGTTTGATGAGAACCTTTGACACTAGCAATGTTTAAAAAGGGTCAAGGTTCATTATGAGGTTGGGGTTCTATTCCAGTTGGAGAGGACCTGTCCATGTGCAGGAACAGGGGCAGAGACGTGATCTTACCAACACCTGCTCCAAAAAGTGCTTTCCACTGCCCAAACACTCGAAGTACATGGCTTTCCACACCGCCTGCCGGTCGCCATGACAGCACAGACCAAGCATGGCCTTCTCTGCTTCGGGTAAGTCCACTTCAAGGGGATGTTCGTGCACGCAAACACAGACACACACACACACATGGTTAGATGTGGTACATGTGGTCACATGTGAACCTTGTGACAAATTCTGAGTGAGTGAGTGAGTGAGTGTGTGTAGCAGTGACACCTCACAAACAGAAGTGATGCCTGTGCAGAGCTGAGACCACACATCACCTGCAGAATCATCAAATTCAACCCCCTTCACTTCCCCAAAAACAGCAGAAGCTGTTTTTCACGACACTCTGCAACACCACGCATGGAGTGCCAGAGCAACAGTGGTGTCCCTGCTCTCCAGATCCCCGTGGTTTTATGTAAATGTGTGCATGTTTCTGAGGGTAAAACGCTTCACTATCATACTGCATAACTCCTCCCTTTAACTCTGAGGAACTACATGTACCAAAACCTTGTTTGTGTGCCTGCAGTCATGTTATTGCCCACCTCCCCATTGATCTGTACTGTTTGTTAGTGTGTGTTTAACCTTTAACCTTCAACCCTTCCACCCCTCACCTTGTGCATGCGGCGCCTGACGGAGCAGCTCGTCTTTGAGTAAGTGAACGGCGGTGGAGCAGTAGGAGGCAAGCAAAGCCTGGCAGCGCGGCCTCAGGAGGGCCCCCAACACCCTCTCCTCGGTCAGGGGCCCCCGACGCCCCTCCCACAACTGCGCCCACAGCCCCTCCCACTGCCCCGCCCCTCCAGGCAGCAGGGCCAGCTCGGCGCATGCCTCCGCCGCCCAGCGCTCGCTCCGCTCCGACTCCCGCAGACGGCGCAGGAGAACACCCTCCCCGCACGCCCGCATGCCCCCGAGGCGGCCCAGGAGGGCGTGAACCAGCCGCGGCCTGCGGCGAGATGGCACAGAGCGGACGCAGGAGAGGGCAGCGGCGCTGAGGGTGGGCACCGGAAGCTTCCGCTCCACGTCTAGGAAGGCCTGGTGAAGCTCCTGTGTGACGAGGAGAAAAATCAGGAAGAAGAGAGGGAGAGATTCAGAACTGCTGTATCACTGGTAAACTAGTTAATGCTAAAATGCTGTTAAAACACATCTGCAGAAAACTGCTTGACAGGAGAAGAAAAGTGAAGCAGAAAATAACTAAAAAGCAACAGTGGGTCCTGAGAGAGAGGCTCACCTGTAGCACGGTGAGAGGAACCTCCTCCCCAAGGTCCTCTAAAAGGAGCAGGAAGGTCAACTCTCTCCTGACAGACAGAGGCAACTGTCGGACAGAGAGGGAGATCAGAGAGAGAGAGAGAGAGAGAGAGAGATAGCTTTATTTCCAAAGGACTCCTTTGACTGGTGGAATGCTTCAAAGGGAGCACTCAATAGCCACACCCACTCTCCCCCAAATCACACAGAACAGGAGGATTCGAACCGCGAGCCATTTTGCAGCATGAAATGTAACAACTGAATACAGTGCATGTTACCTGGTCATCTGTAACAACTGAACACAGTGCATGTTACCTGGTCATCTGTGTGTCTCTCCAGGACCTGCAGCCAGAACCAGGCTAGTTTGTGTGGGCTTCCCACCGTCTCCCACCTACAAAACCCATTCAGAACGACACGGATTAACCTTCGGCCAATTCAGTCAAAGTCAACAAAATATAACAAAGCTTGTTCAGCACAAGCAAATCTGATTAATAAAGTCCGCGTGGGACACAGACCTGACTTCTGATCAATTACCAACTGCAGGGGAGTATGTGGGTCGGCCTTAGCCAGGATTACTCACGCCAGTGGATAAGGGTGAGTGATGACAGCTGTTAGTATGTCACCGAGGCTTCGCGGAAGAACTTCGGCAGCTTGTCCGAGCTGGTGCACGCAGGCGGCCGCCGTCTCCCACTCCCCGTGACGTAAACACTGCGTGAAGAAGCGGAAGAGCTCCACTCTGGAGCTTTGCTCCTCCTGGCCAAACGGATGCATGATGGTACGGTCTACCTGCGCAACTGGCGGTCGTGGGTGCGTTAGCGGTTACCCAGATTAGCCCACTGGAGATGGTAACAAGAGTTTCTCATCTACAGGAGAAATTAGAAAAGAGTATCCAGAATGAGGTTCAAATGCTAACCTTTTTCTAGCTGCTGAAAAGTCTAAGTAACAGTCAAAAAGTCAGACAACTCAACTAACACGGTAACCATATAAAATATCCCATATCAGCTTCCTTTACAAAAAAGGCACTGCGGTATGAATAAATGTCGGATAAGCTTCTATTTAGTCAGAAATCAGTCCAGAGTTCAGTGAACAGGCAACTTTAAACACGGAATATCGCTCCCGGAATATCCCGCTCGAAACAAACACGAGAAAAGAGAAATAGGAAAACACCAAATCATCGGACCTGTATCTCAAGCCCGGACTCCAATTTACGCGTTTATGGTAACCGAATTGGCCCAGGTGTGAATTCGTCCAGGTACTGAACATGAACTACGCGTTTAATCATAAATCTGATCGTGCCCGTTTGTAAGAGGCACGAGACTGCACGCCGCCGCCTGCGTCCACAAACATGAACGAAAGGACAAAACATTGTTCACTTACAAGTTTCGGGGTTTGACTATACTGGTTAAATTAGAGAGTTCACTGGTCAGCGGGAGTTACAAAACATCTTGTACATCCTAACAAACAGCTCGTCATAACTGACATTAGCAATGACACAGACCAAAACACCAAGTAAATACAATTCCCCCAAAAAATATGGAGGAAAATGTTGCATTAATATTAGCTAATTACTCATGGACCACGGAAACTTAGTGTAACGATAATATATAATATTGTTATGTTAAGTCATCCAGCGAAAGTGCTACTGTGAGATACGAAGTTTCGAGTTAAAAAACACCACCACCTTTTGCTCAAACGTCGAAGAAATATACCAGCGTTGCAAAAAGTCCACCCTCCAACACCTCTGTAAGCTGTCTTACAACGCAGTTGAATTTTGTGCTAAAAATTGTACTTACGATTTATTTTTTTTGTCTTCCAAGTCACTTAGCTCTATCGGCGGCCAGGCGGAACAGCTACGATTACGCCCTGCATCACGGCTGTACGACCATGAGAGTCTGTCATGTGATGATGTCAGCTGACTGGGAAATGACAGTTCAAGGTTCAAACTGTTTTTCTTCGCATTATTTAGCAGATAATATAATAACAATATAAATATAGCATTTCTATGGGAGAGTCTGTTGTTTATGCATACTATAAATTCTCGAGTTCTCCTGTGGGTGCAAAATCTTGTTTTTTTATTGCAGCTATAAATTGATTGCAATTTTATGAAATTGATATTTCATAAAAGGCGGAGTTTTCTGAATATGCTGCCTTATTTAGATAAATGTTAGCATCACTGTTTGTGCAACCGTGATAACTTGACTTGTATGAATTCGGGAAGAATGAGATAAAAAGGGAAAGAGGACACCAAGTCTTACCTAATTCTATATTTACAAATCCCTATATGAAAGCTACCGAGAGATTATTTCACACGTCAAACAGGTTAAACTGGCGTTAGGGACAATACACAATAATTATGTCCCTAAAGAATTTTATTCCGTGTGTACAGTCTTTGCCTGGTTGTATTTTTGTATTTGAAAGTAAGATACAGAATCGGCACTACGTGAACACCAAATAATAACTGGATAATAAATTAATAGTACTAGCCTTAGTGCTACTACTATTACTAATAATAATAATAAGAAGAAGAAGAATATTCGTTATCATCATCATCATCATCATGTTTGACGCCTATAACAATAAAGCATTTCTTCGGGGTTTTTTTTTGTTGTTGGTTGGTTTGTTTTTATTATTATTGTTATTGTTTATTTTGTCATTGTTCCTGGATTAAGACGGTGAGTGCGCACAGGGACCAGGCTTGGCTAAAACCGCACTAATGTCTTGTCATCACTACCTGGAGTTCACGAGCTACCTTTGTCATTCCAGCCGCGGGTCAGCGTGAGACGGTTTCCAAGGAAACGCAGAGGCACGAGGCAGCCAAGGCGGGGTTTGCGGCTGCTTTAGAATCCACTACAGCTCGCGCTCTGTAATAATAAACCGTCTCAATGACAGCTATTGTCGTTTCAAAAAATATATAACCTGAGGTTTTTTTTTACTATAATAATAAAGAACTTCAAGAGAGGAAAACATGACAGACACGAAAACATTACGACATGTAAGTAAGACTAATATAATTTTTATTGTCTAATGAGAAAAACAAATATGACAGATAATCCGGCCTGCGCGTAAAGACCAGAAATATGCGTTGTTTTACTGAAATTGTCAGGAATTTTTACATATGGTTGAAGCGCAGTGTATTTAAATATAACCAATACTACGTCTACGTCTTTTTCCATTTTAAACTACAGGTTTGTAAGTTTGACAACAGAGAAATCAACCAACGTTATTTTTAAAAGATAAACCCAGCCGAGTTGTCGGGGTTCCCCTTACTCCTTGATCACGTTTTGTTCGTGTCTTGTTAGTTGTCCGCTCACGTAGATTTGCCTTAAAAGCTTTGAGAAATTGCAACGAAATACAAAATCTATCGGTGGGCTTGTCGTGTCGTGTGTCTCGCTATGTCTTTGTCTGCAGGAAGAGGACTATGTTGGCGAGATCAAAGGGGGACTGCGTCCGTCTATGAGACTGGTAGTGATGGGCATTGTTCACAAACAACCTAAAAGGTACGTCCGTCCCAGCCTTTCTCTGACTTCGACCGGTAACTCCGTTCGCGTCTTTTCAGTCACGTCGCGGCGCGTTTATCGCGCTCGAAAAGATCCCGGTTCATTGTGGGCGTGAAGCTCGAGACTCGCGACCAGCGCAGATACAATGCGCTAATTGTGCCGCCCTAAAACCACCAGCTGTTCTGAATCACTGGTGTGTCGACAAGTAACGTACGCAGTCTTGGTAACCCTCCCTCCTCCTCCCATCAAATAAGAGTCAGAAATTTAAAAATAACTAAGATTAGGGTGCAGACCATCCCAGTGCAAAAGCGGTGTGGAAACTGGAAACGCCTGGCATTCACGGCCGTTGCAGACCGATTCTCCAGTGCCCAGTCTCAACGGCCCTTGCTAGTACCAGCGTGGGAAAAGCGCATGTCCCATGAAGATTATCGGACAGATGCTAAGGGAGATTTCATGCCTACCATTTTATCCTTATTTGGGAAATAAACGGAAGAATTGGTGACTTGTGAACCATTCGCTGACAGCTCATTCGTCGCAGTCTGTGTACATTACTTAAAACATTTCGACTATGCCTTTACATCTCCCAGCAGTCTTCAGTTTTAACACTGTTGTTTTAATGATGTTTTTGTTCATGCTGTACTACAGAGATGTTTTGGATGCCTGTTGTTTCTCATAGCAATATGATTGTTTTCTATGTCGGGATAAAGCGAGGAAATGTTGAACATCCAGCAGAGGGAGTAGTTTTACAGTTGTGTAAATACAGAATCCAATACATCCAATAAAATGCAGTGTAGTTTTATTTGACCTGCAGAACGACTGTCTAATATTTCCGGCATCCTCTGCCAATTGACCTTTGATTTTTTCCATTACCTTTGACCCCTGTGTTTCTCCCCATAGCCTGGTGGTGACGTTGTCCTGCTCATCCAGAGCGGAGGGCGAGGAAGAGAAGGGGGATGTGGGACTGCAGATGACGGTGAGCTTCGCTCAGAAGTCCGTGCTCCGTAACTCCCGACTGGCCGGGGTGTGGGGAGCATCGGAAAGCGCCATCTCCTTTTTCCCCTTCGCTCCCGGAGAGTCCTTTAAGGTAAAGAGATGTGTGTCCCACAGGAGCCACAAACTCCCTCAGATCCCACAACACACGGTGTTCAGAGTGTACAGTGTGAGTACTCAGAGTGTGCCGTGGGTGGGTGTGATTTATGCTTTTTGTTTTCTAGAGTTAAACTAAGATTGTAAGACACTCTTTCATCTCTTCTATCCATGTTTTTACTTTACTGCTTGCTCTCCCTCTCTCTTTTTCTCCCTCTCTCTCTCTCTCTCTCTTTCTCTCTCTCTCCCTCCCTTCCAGTGCTTTTGACTTTATATAAGAGTTGCTTTACTGTCCCTCTGTTCTTCCGTTGACATGTGAACTGTGGATCTGAGGTGAGATGTTGTGTCCATCCCTCATCTCTGTTCCTGTCTTCTCTGTCTCATCTCTGTCTCTGTCTCAGATGGAGATTGTTTGTGAGCACCAGCAGTTCCGCATCCTGGTGGATGGCCAGCCGTTGTGTGGATTCTCCCACAGAGTCACCCAGCTAGCGTCCCTGACTTCCCTACGCGTCTTCGGAGACCTTCAGCTCACTAAGGTCGCCTGAGAGTGAACCTCGCCCCGGCAACGCCATGGTAGCACCACGACATGCTCGTTCATTAACAGACCCATCTTTCTTTTCTTTCCTTTATCACCAGCATTTTTCTAAGTGTCACCGGGAAGATGTGCACTTTCTTCTGTGGCAGTGTGAGAGTCTGATGATGAAATCCTTCCATACTTAATGCTCGGTTTTGCTTGTAAACTGTTCGTTCACTGATCTTCGCCAATCACCACAACAGCGCTCTCGAAAACAACGTGCTAAACAGCAATGGCAGTGTCCCTTACGTAGTGCAGAAGTGTGAACGGGAAGCACCAATTGGAATATTGCACACTGCTTTTGAAAGTTGAGTGGCTGATTTGAGTTTTCTGTACCCACCTTCTAAGGAAATTATTCACATTCGAAAGTCAAATCACCATTACATCTTCCAACCTTTCACATGTCAGCTACAATGAGCAGTATGTGTAAGTATTCAGGCCTCTTGGAAATTGAACGTTTTATCCTGCTGCAGATCACTCTCGAAAGCTGCAATTTCACAATGCTTAGAACTATACTAATGAAATTAACCAAACTATTACTCAACCATCCTTTATTTATTTAATTTCACTGATTTATTTCTATAAAAATTTATTTCTCGCAAATGGTAGAGGTAGTTCATAAAATCACAAACGAGTTCTGTTATCCATCACTACCTTGGATGAACTCATTACCACGGCTCTTTCAAATAACAACAGAAGTGCCTTCATGAGGGTCTGTGCTTTCGCTGACTTAATGGAGAACATAGAAACACATCTGAATCGTTTTAGTGAGTATCTTTTAAGCGCCTGTTGAAACAATAGCTTGCATGGTGTTAAATTAAGAAGGTGGTGCGTATCTGTTGTAGACACACCTCTAGTATCTGAACACAGGGATTCTAGCTAGGCTTTGAAGTTGAGATAATGCTGCATTAGAGTCTGAATAAGGTTTTCTTTTTTTCTTTTGTACGTCAAACGTGCAGATCATAGATCTGACTGCTTGAATAAGAAGCAAAAAAAAAAGACAAAAATGGATTCAATGTGTTGTATGTTTGCAATATTCAAACAATAAAAATATAAGAGCTTTTTTGCAACTTGTTCATGTGTTGGGTTATTTATGCCATCGAAACCTGGTGGGATGTTGGTGTGTGTTATGCACAGAATACATGAGTGATGGGTGTTTTGAAATTAAGTTCCTTCCAGAAATGGTAGTCAAAACCTCACTCCCAAATGGCTCAGCAAAGCCAATGATGTGTGTTGACCATGATTATTTGTGAATTAGCTGAAGTAATGCATATAAAGTTAATATTTAAGTAATAATTGAGATATTTTGTGGTTTTATTATTTCAGTTTGTCTTGTTGGAAAGACCACAAGGACTCATCTTTATCAACAAAGTACAGTTCCAGTGAATTAATTAATAAAATAACTCAATTCGACAATATGAAAAAAATAAATGAACACGTATGTACTTCAAGCATACATGTATGTACTCCGATACATGTATGCTCTGTCAAATATCTGAGGAAATCCTTCTTGCCTTCCTAGTTATTTTTCAATAAATAGAAAAAAAACACCTGCAAAATTTTGTTAACATTGTTTGTCTTTTAGGAAAAATGTGAAGTTATAAATGTAAAGTTTACAAAACTATAGAAAAAGCACATATTGATCATTTCCCATAAATGTACGAGAGCTGATAAGGGCAATTATAAAAAGGGTGTGGTATTTTTCCTAAAGATGTACTTCTGAAAGATTGTTCTGTTATTGTCAACTGCATTTCATTGTCCAGTACCTGTACTATGGCAATGACAATAAAGTTGAATCTAATCTAATCTAATCTAAAACAGACAAAGAAAACACTTCTTCTGAAAAGTTAAGTGCCCTCATACTTTTGAGGGTCATCATGAAATATTCACGTAAATGAAATGTGACAGTCAGCTACAAATGACAAAAAAAGAAAACTAATAAATTATGTAACACTAAGGTTTAGGACAGTATAAAACAGATATTTAAGTAAATATTTAAAGGAAATATACATTTACACAAAAAATGTGCTTAAAGTAGCATCAGTAAAAACAATTTGTCCTTGTGTAATCTTGTAAATCAAGATTCAGTCAAAGTAGTGCAATATTTAAAATAAAAACAACTGCCAAGACATTCAAGAATTCTCTACAGCTTTGTTGTGGTCCATGCTAGCTGTTCTGCTAGCGTCATGCTAGCTGTTGGGAATGTCTGGGCTAACGGTAAAATTCACGCTTTAGGTCTGCTTTTTAATGGCTTCGATCCACTCCATTTTCTCTTGCCTTGTAGGCGCCTGAATGAAGTAATGTTTGTCTGTCTGTGTGATGATCTTAAACAGGTTCCCCTGGACGTTACCCTTCACACCTGGTCATGACAACAACAGCACCATTATAATCATAAACACTCAACAAATATTACCCTATTACCATGACAACCCAACCATGTCTACATATTTGGACATGTCTGTACTCATAATAGCAATATCAAGTCATAGCTTTACAAAACAATGTTTTTTATGATTACCATTAGTGATGAAAAATAATTTAAACTGTATTACAACTGCACATTATTTATAATCTAACAGTACAATTCTGCTCATTCAGCCCACACACACACACACACACACACTCACACACACACACACACACTCTCACATACCTGAAGGAACACCGTTATCATCGATGGAAGAAACCAGACAGCCACGTAGTGAAAAGCCACCAGCCGGAGTGAGGTCATCCTGAGGTCATCACAGGAAGATGAATCAGCACACGATTAGTGGCCACACTACCACAACAGCGGGTCTAAAGCCTTTTGATTTAGCAGGTTGTTTGTTTCGTTTTGTTTGTCTGTTTGTGTGGATTTTGTTTGTATTTAGACTTAACATTAGGCCAACCAATAAAATTTAAGCATCGTATAGTACAAATGTGCACAACACTCCAAGATTCAGTTTGGATTCTACTGTGAAGAGGTTAATTAAACTCTGTGGGTTTTACTGGGCAGTAGCCTTGCAGGCCAAGTCAGTACCCTGGCTCCTGTATTCTGTAGCTCGGTGTGTGGTTGTGTCTAAGCCATACCAGGTGCCCCCAGAGATATGAGCGCACATTTCACACATCTGACGTGTGCATTGAGCTGTGATGTCACTCACACATCTGACGTGTGCATTGAGCTGTGATGTCACTCTCACCTTGCTGGAGTCATAGTAGTGCAAGAAGCCAGGCTCTGCCCTCAGAATGAACAGACGCACCTTCCAGTTCTTAACCTTGTGTCCCTGAAACACACACACACACACACACACACACACACACTCCACTCAGTCATGACCTGACCTGACTGTGAGTTTATTTCACACACATTCTTCTCTGTGGAATGGGACTGGCCCTTACCTGTTTGAGCAGGAAGCCTCTCTTCTGTACCCGCCCACTCAACTCCACTGCAGATGGAGACTTCTCTGACTTCACACTGCCCCGCTTCTTGAAGCTGTCAGCCTGGTGGAGTGCACACACACACACACACACACACACACACACATAAACATACAGTTTTCACATTTATTTATATTCAGTGTGACTTCTGGCTTGTGAAAAAGCAAATTATTACCATAATTTCTGTCTGCTTACTCTTAATAAAGTTATTTTGCCTAAAGAGAAGAGCTGTAGAGGAGAGGAGAGGAGAAGGGAGGAGAGGAGAGGAGAGGCGTGGGTGGGGACGTACGAAGCAGTAAAGTGCGGTGGAGTCATCGAGGAACTGCTCGCCCAGGGAGGTGCTGCGCCCAGCGTCCACACTTCTGACCCCGATGGCCCTCAGGCAGCCCTCGTCCAGCAGGGTGGAGGCCAGTGTCAGAGCCTCCATCCGCGTTAGTGCCAGCTGCATGAACACCAACCAGTCCACCACCGTCGACCCTGTGCGTACACACACACACACACACGCAAGCACATACACACATGAGTGCACACACAAAAATCCACTTGCGTACACAAATAAAAATCCACAACTATTTAACATTTACAGCTTTGAAACATCTGTCTTCCCAGCTTAATACTGTTTTCCTAAAACATTGTTCTGCCATGTTATTTATTCTCCCACTTGTTTTACTTTGTGAAATCTGCAAGAAATAAGCAAGGAATATTTTTCATCAGCCACTGACCTGAAAAACAGTTGATGTAGGTGCTGCCCTGTTCCACATGACTGCTTAGTTTAATGCCACTGTGGACGTCCTTCATGGAGTCGACCACCTGACTGATAAGAACAACAACGCTCTTTAATACCAAACTTAACTGGTACTTAACTGATTCATTACATAGTGTGAATTGGTCAAAAGTGTATTCAGTCATGTATTCTGAACAGTCAGAGCTCAGTTGGCTCTTTTAACCTCCCTGATGCAGGACAGCGTGGTCCTCCTCTCACCTGAGGTTCACATCGTGAAGCTGCGTCGACTTTGAGCCCTTGCGTGAGGGTGGAGTCTGAGTGGAACCGGGGAGATTCTGTACAGCTGCTCCAATCTCTGCAGCCCATTCGTCACGCTCCTCTCTTGAACACGCCTCCAGGAAGTGCTCCTCTGAAGTGATGGTCTTCAGTCTGAGGACGAGCTGGTGGAGGAACACATTATGTTTACTATGGTAAAAACATTGGTCCTCTGTTTCCCTATTTACCTGGTCCTACCAAAGCAATCTGTCAATCAGACAGAATCAAACACACGTTATTATCTTAGCAATATAGGTCACCTGGTGCTCTCCAGGTGTGTTTAGCCGGAACACGTATCCATGGGTAACCTCTCTTCATCTGGGGCAAACACACCACAACAAGTGATGCCATAGTTACCGGTTACTATCTCAGTAATAAATTGTGAAATAAACGATGTTGTGGACAAGTCCAAGCACATGAACGCTGAACTGTGGAGTACAGCACTGCCTCACCACACTGCTCCCCCCACGTACCCAGGGGACGGGTGCCCTGAACCCTGCTGGAACAGAGGGGTATAGTGAAGTGCTAGAGCTGAGTAGCTTCCAAACGGAGGTTTTTTAAAGGTTCACTCCACACCGAGGTTTTTTAAAGGTTCACTTCACACTGAGGTTTTTTAAAGGTTCACTTCACACTGAGTGTTAGCAGAAATTTCCTATTCACCGGCAAGAAGGCTGTGCAACCGGCCAAAGAAAAATGTAAGTATTTTCTCGATTAATAAAAATGTCAAATTTATAAAAGATACTGTATTTTTTTTACTTTAGTGTCATTTCAATGTATTGTGGTTGTTTTCTTCATAACAAGCACCAAAATGACTAGTAATAGTGATTAGCATTACTATCATCCCAATCCCCCAGAGTACACAGTGCTCTAAGATCAAATATAGTCCTTCAGCGAGGTCACTGGTCTTCAGCTCTCCTCTAATATAAGTGCAGCCTGTCAGACTCACCTACTGAACACAGCAATCCTGGGAATGAAAGTGTGGCCTTGTTTGTTTGGTGACCAACTGACATGTAAAATTGGAGACTCCTGACTGTGTATCGGGATCTTGAAGTGTGCTAAGTTGTTTATTTTGCACGTCGGTTTTAAATACCTTTCAGTTCTGAACTAGAGCAGAGGCAGACAAGAAGTGTCTGATGTGTCGGATATGTGAAGGGGCTACACACTGTAACCGATCGTTAGGAGGTAACGAATTAGCTGTTACAGTGACAATTAAGTGAGAAAATTCATGATTCCGTTTCAACCGCAGAACCTCAGATTATAATTCTGAACTGTAGTTGGATTTGAACAAAATTCATGCGTATGTATTATTGAGAATGCACAATCCAACAGCAGATAACATAAATTATTATTCCCGTACTAAGCCTTTGAAATGAGAATTTCAAATTCTCTAATTACTAAGTAGTATTTACTAGAATTACTAAGCCTTTGCATGAGAATGTGAAACATTTGTGAGAGAATGAGACATTTGCTGACATGGCAGATTAGGACAGGACAAAATGCACAGAGGAAACAAATAATAATTATATTACCCCTCCTCCCTATGTAACACTATTCCCGTCCAAAGAGGGCAATGTTTACTTACCGGTCTGGTTTCGTATTCCAGGTAAGGACAGGTAATCTCACATCCAGTTAAAGGTATGGTCCCCCGATGGCAGTTGTCTCGTTTACCCCCTTCAAATCTGTAATAAAGCAGCTTGTCTGCTTTCAGGACAAACCATCGAACCTTCCAGTTGTGAACTACATGTCCCTGCCGAAGACAACAAAAACAAAACGTTAAAACTGCGGCAGGAAGGCAATCTATGAAACTTCCACACCCCCACAATGATGAAACAGTAACGAAGCCGATGACTTACCCTCTTGACCAAAAATCCTTCTTTAAGAATAGAACTGTTCTGCTTACTCGTGTCCATCGCAAATTTGGACTGTTCTGGGAACGCTTTGCGCTTTTGGTGTTTTATAGTCCATGCGAATCGCGCGTCATCGGCCGCCTCACGCCCTGCACGATTCCACGCCTCAGGGCGTGAAAATCCAGCGTCAACCTGGCAGGTACGCGAATCAAAGTCAATCCTGGCAATGGGAAACATTTCGCCTCCAGCGAGTCAAAGGTCTGAATCATACAAGGGTGGAGGCGGGTAAGTCTAGAAAAAGACTAGCTAGAACCAGTAAACCAGACACCTTTTAATGTAGAATTGGAGCGCAGGTAGCTTTGATGAATCACTGCGAAAAAAGAGTCATGGACGTCTGGTGGTTCTGTGTGATGAAATCGTGCAGTCATCATAGTTATATGCTTTTATTTTATTTTATTTATGAAGACACGTAACGCAGTAACGTTAGTCAGCCCTCGCGGAGCGGATATGGAGTCTCGCCTAAATTGAAAATAATTGACAAGCATAAAACAATATAGTGGTAATAAACATGAAATATATGGAATTGAATCGTTGAATAACTGGACCAAGGCATAGCGGATTTGAATAGAAATAAGATGTATAACATTAATTTGAGGTAGTCCTATTTACCCTGTTGAAACATAGAAATGACAACATTTTTATCATTGCAGGTATTTCACACACGATCACTAAAAACAAGCACCTACGTCTCAAAATCATAACGGAAAACTTTTCCAGTACAATTTGCCAATACCACATAATTGGTGGTTTGATGAGTTGAACTTTATTCTATTGAGATTCTAGTGAGATTTTGATGGAGTTAAAAATAACTAGCAGCTTTAACAGAACGCCAGACGGCTGCGCTTATAATCACCACTAGGGGGCACAAACGTTCTGTGATATACATACACCACCAAACATTTGAGACAACACACAACTCTGGATGTAGAGGTAATTGTCCCATCCGCTGCCATTCACGATTTGTGCTAGGAGTCCGTTTATAAGGACCGCTGCTGGACACTCAGCCCAGAAGTGATTTTAAAAGGTTTTAAAGTCCAGCGGTACCAAGGAGGCTGGATCCCGTCTGTGCTGACAGGATCCTGCTGGACACACTGAACAGGGATGTTCCTCAAGACAGACATAAGGAAAAAAAACACTGTGCTTTTTAGAAGTACACATTGTAAATTGTAATTGTAACAACATTGTAATTGTAACAACATTGTAATTGTAACAACAGCCTTATTTATGAGTAATAAATTGTAAGTATAAAATGTGCGCACATAAAAGCTACACGACATAGAAAAACCCTAAGAATAGATAAACAATAAGCATAGAATGTAGTAATAATGTCCACGTGTTTTACTTTGGGACGCAATAATAAATAGTTTTCCAGGGTAAGGTATTACTTACACTGTGATGAGTGAGCGTAGGTCTAATATCGTAGGTGATATTTTCGTAAATATGAAGTGAGCGTTACTGGCGCTAACTCTGTGAAACCTTTGGTAGATTTGCGTTCATTGTGCTTTGTGCTTTGTAGCGTTACTACTTATGGAGTTTGTGAGCCCGGTAGTGACCTGACATATTCTAGAGTGACACAGAGATTTCAGCTAATTTGTGTGTTTTGAGAACTTACGGGCACAGTACTGAAATCAAGTGCGCGCGCGAGCAACCCCAGAACTGTGGGATTCAGATCCGGCAGACGAAGCGGTTAACCAGGACACAGTCCTAATCCGTTTTTGATTAAATGGTTTCTTGGACACACACAAACTCGCACCACATTTTATCCTTATTGGTCACAGCTGTGTCACTGTGTGCAAACGCACGTGTGCGCGCGCATTCAGGAGAACATTTGTAAACAGGGACAAAACTAAAGGATCCGTCGGTAGAAATAGTTTACGTGGTTTTCAAAGTTTCGGTAAATATCACAGCAACGTCTCAAGAAATCCACGCGCAGTCTCTGTTTAGTCGCTGGTCTACAATGCCGTGATCGCCGTTATAATTATAACATATCCGCATCATTATTTTTAAATTAATTTGTACTGCATAGATAAGAGTATGTGTGTGTGTGTGTGTTTGTGTGTGTGTGTGTGTAGGTGATTTTCTCTTACTTTAGAGGAACCAAGACCTTGTGGCCGAGCGCAAAAAGCACGTGTAGACATAAAAGCACATATAGGCGTACACGCGCCTCAGTATTTAACTGCAATAAGCAAAAGAGTGACTGGGAACTCAGTCCAAAATAATCTGTTTATATTCTAAGGAAACACTTAAATTCAGGTCCAGTCTGGGTTGCAGTATGAAGCTTATCCTCTAGTGTACACACATATACATGTGCTGTTATTTAATGCCAACCATACACTAGAAGACTTTGAAAGGACTAAAATATATTTAAAAGAGTAGTCTATCAACTTCTCGCATATAATGTAGTCACTGTTTTCTAAAGAGTTTGAGATTATTTGACATCAGTTTCTAAGAGAAACTATTGAGCACTGGAGCAGAAACAGAAGCAGCTTTGGCCTCCGCTGCTCTCGTGTGTGGAGACCAGATCTGCAGTACCCAGACCTCCTGTACCCAGACCTGCAGTACCCAGACCTCCTGTACCCAGACCTGCAGTACCCAGACCTGCAGTACCCAGACCTCCTGTACCCAGACCTGCAGTACCCAGACCTGCAGTACCCAGACCTGTAGTACCCAGACCTGCAGTACCCAGACCTGCAGTTCCCAGACCTGCAGGCCTCCCAGAGCCTCCGCCATAGCTACATTCCAAACAACCTAATGCATACTACATACTATACACTGCATACTGTATACTACATGCTGTGCTCACTACATACTGTATACTACATGATGCATTCTTTATATACTGTATACTGCATACTGCATGTATATACTGTATACTGGTCTGTGTAGTAGCACACAATATAGTATCCAGTACGTGACAAACTCAACTCATACTACAGGGTCACATGAACGTATGCTTCCTACTTGTGAAAGATATCCTGTCAGCACTGCATGACAAGATGCTGTACCCCACGAAGGTCACTCTGGTGTACCTGCTTGGTTCTTGCTTCTTCCTGTTTGAGAGTGGTCATCGACCTCACCTGGTGGTCACCGACCTTACCTGGTGGTCATCGTCCTCACCTGGTGGTCATCGAACTGACCTGGTGGTCATTGAACTGACCTGGTGGTCACCGACCTCACCTGGTGGTTATCGACCTCACCTGGTGGTCATCGTCCTCACCGGGTGGTCACCGACCTCACCTGGTGGTCATCGACCTCACCTGGTGGTCATCGAACTGACCTGGTGGTCACCGACCTCACCTGGTGGTCATCGACCTCACCTGGTGGTCATCGAACTGACCTGGTGGTCACTGACATTGTCACGTCTCTGTTTGCATGATCCAAGCCTGAAAACTCATGAAATTAAACACGGCTGATATTATCAGAACATCATGATGAGACAAAGACTTAAAGCAACTGTCCTGGCCAAGATGCGGAGAGCGTACCACAGCTATAGCAAAGCACTCATGATTTTATTCCGACATGGGGAATTTGTCTGTGACTGTAAAATCAGTCGAAAAGTCATTAAGTGTACGTCAGCATAACTCTCTCATACACAACAATGTGATGTTGATCAGCTGGGATTTGTTCATCCCAGAGAAAGAATGTGGGAGAGGTGTGTTATGGTAATTATTAACTCTGGTCAAATAGCTACTGCGTCAATCATGATGTCATGTAAACCCGCCTCCCGGATATAGACACTCTACAGTCCACCTCAAGAAAATCTGCATGTGCATGATAAAATCCCTAATAAAATGTAATCGTTATACTTGAGGTGGCACTTGACAGAAAAAATACAACAAAATATCTTTTTTTCACTAATATAGGAGTGTATACAATATAATTTCTAAAGAAATATTATGAAAGCTTTGGTATAAAGTGTGATATGGACCACAAAGTTACCACAGCAACACATGCTACAGTCACTAGTGACTGTTCAATTAAAACCACATCACCCTAAACAGGACTTGTCAACTTATCCAAAAACTACATTAGCAGACAGAGTTTTGGTCTACATTGTACAGATTCCCTGAAAATGTCAGTCAGAAGTTTTGGACTTAAGTAAGGATGTAGCAATATATCAGTCAACAAATTGTATCGATCGATAAAACCAAGAATTTGCATAGGGTTAGGGTTGTTAACCCTAGGGTTTCCTTTCAGCCGGTTCTCCAGGAAGAGGCTACAGACAAAAGATGCTCTAAATAATGATTCAGGCAAAGGAAATAGAAAAATGCACAAAATAATCTTTAGATAAATGTAGGCTTATCAGTATCGGTATCAGTTAGTACACTTTCAGAATGATCTGTAACGCTCAGGAATTTTTGTTTTGGGGCATCACTAGTTATAAGAGATGGAAGATGAGGTTAACAGCCATTACCTTTGGTCTGTGAGAGAAAGACGTTAGGTAGATACTGCTGTGAGAGAAAGACGTGAGACGTACTGCTGTGAGAGAAAGACGTGAGACGTACTGCTGTGAGAGAAAGACGTGGGGCACGTACTGTTGTGAGAGAAAGACGTGAGACACGTACTGCTGTGAGAGACAGACGTGAGGCACGTACTGCTGTGAGAGAAAGACGTGAGACACGTACTGCTGTGAGAGAAAGACGTGAGGCACGTACTGCTGTGAGAGAAAGACGTGAGACGTACTGCTGTGAGAGAAAGACGTGAGGCACTTACTGTTGTGAGAGAAAGACGTGAGGCACGTACTGCTGTGAGAGAAAGACGTGAGGCACGTACTGTTGTGAGAGAAAGACGTGAGGCACGTACTGTTGTGAGAGACAGACGTGAGGCACGTACTGCTGTGAGAGACAGACGTGAGGCACGTACTGTTGTGAGAGAAAGACGTGAGGCACGTACTGTTGTGAGAGACAGACGTGAGGCACGTACTGCTGTGAGAGACTGACGTGAGGCACGTACTGTTGGAAGGGAAAGACGTGAGACACGTACTGCTGTGAGAGAAAGACGTGAGGCACGTACTGCTGTGAGAGAAAGACGTGAGGCACGTACTGCTGTGAGAGACAAGTTCTGTGTTCTGAAGTGTGCAGTTACATTAGTGCTTGCTGCAATATAGAGAGAGCCAGAGAAAAAGTGCACTGATACACTGTGCTCATATCATGATAAATATTTGTTTTGAAATTTGCGCTGCCTGTTCCCAGCTGCCATAAACCCTCATCTGCAGGTTTCATGTTTAGAGAGCATATATATATATAAATTCACACCTGCACGTAGTTCCAGTTAAATGAATCAGCACAATTGTTTTCCCATCAAGAAGAGCAAATTCAAACAAAGTGCAGAAATGCAATAATAAACACAATTTGTTTTGTACTTCAATCTGTCAGTTTAATTGGTCACTGGACTCATGTATGGATGTGAGCCATACTTTCATGTACCAGGTTGCCAGATTTGGATGAATCAACCCTTTGTGTACAGTCACAGAAACTACAAACTAGGCTTTTGTGCTTTTAAACACTCATTAAAATACCAGTTAGTTACATAACAATATGGTAACAAAGTTTTATGGCTCTGTTTAATACAGCAAATGAAATGTAATGAATGCAATGAAATCAGGCCTTTAAGGTTTAGTTTCATGCCACCTGAGGGCATCAGGAAGAAAAGTTAGAAGGTTCCTTATGAACATTACAGGAAGTACATGGTAAAGTAACACGTCATACTGACACACATTGCTTTGTCCTACACACTCTCTCTCCCTGTCTCTTATTCCCACTCTACCTCTCCTCTTTGAAAAAAACGTTAGAATTTAAAGATTGGATTGCCTTTGAGGAGAACGCAACTCCTTTTAACCTCAAAAGATTTGTGTGTGTGGGTCATCCTTATATGTGTGTGTGTGTGTGTGTGTGTGGGTCATCCTTATATGTGTGTGTGTGTGTGTGTGTGGGTCATCCTTATTTGTGTGTGTGTGCATCACCCTTATTTGACCCAGACAAAGGAGACAACACACTGTCTTCTTTGAAAAAAAAGGTTTTTTTTTTTTTCTGAAGAAAACTACAGTCTTGAATGAACATTCACAGAAAGCTGAGGAGGACTTCCTACTCACACACGCCACTTTAACACCAGGTAACTGTTACATTTTAACACCAAATAACTGTTACATTTTAACACCAGGTAACTGTTACATTTTCTTCAGGAACCACAAAGAGAATTCTGGACACTGTGTTGTTTGGCTTGTGTTATTGGCTGTGTACCTGTGAGATGATGTCAGTAGAGCCACAGAACATATCAATTAAGAACATATCAATTAAGAACATATCAATTAAGGCATCAAATTCAGGAACAAAAAACATCAGTGACAAAGAGCAATACTACAACAAGAGCCATATACTCTATATACTCTATATACTCTATATACTCTCTCTCTCTCTCTCTGTCTCTCTCTCTCTCTCTCTCTCTCTCTCTCTCTCTCTCTCTCTCTCTCTCAGGAGTGACAGACCCTATGCCATGCAGTCACTACTTTCTCTGGGTGCTTGATGGAATCATTCCACTGTTCCACTGCCTCTGGAGATGGGCTGTCATCCCCCAGGAGGACCTAGAAACACACACACACACACACACACACACACACATATACACATACACACACACACATACACATACATACACACACATACACATACACACACACACACACACACACACGCACACACACACACACACATACACACACACACACAC
Organism: Sternarchorhynchus goeldii; assembly: GCA_028565775.1. Taxonomy (NCBI): domain Eukaryota; kingdom Metazoa; phylum Chordata; class Actinopteri; order Gymnotiformes; family Apteronotidae; genus Sternarchorhynchus; species Sternarchorhynchus goeldii. Next base: position 17,204,441 of record JAOXYF010000009.1, read on the forward strand.
ACACACACATACACACACACATACACACACACTGGATTTCTGATGTAACATTTGTTTAGCCTTTTAACATTTATGTAGCATGTAACATTTCTGCTTATACATACTGTAAGTTTATGGTTCACACACTTTCATGTGGTACACACACTTTCATGTGGTACACACACTTTCATTAGTTTTCAATGAAATTCTGAATTCTCTGTTGTTAAAAAAAAGGTGTGTGTATGTGTTTGTGTGTATTTGTGTGTTTGTGTGTATTGTGTGTGTGTATTTGTGTGTATTTGTGTGTGTGTCTGTGTGTATTTGTGTGTGTGTCTGTGTGTGTTTGTGTGTGTGTTTGTGTGTATTTGTGTGTGTGTTTGTGTGTATTGTGTGTGTGTGTTTGTGTGTATTTGTGTGTGTGTTTGTGTGTATTGTGTGTGTGTGTTTGTGTGTATTTGTGTGTGTG
>JAOXYF010000009.1:17236533-17245527 GCA_028565775.1 Sternarchorhynchus goeldii
ACAGACAGACACACACAGACAGACACACACACACGTCAGTGCTCACCATCTTAAGAAGAGGTAAGGAACTTTTCCATCACCCTTCCTTAAGCAGTGACTGTAAGTCCACAAACTGCTGCTTTGGCCTTTTGAGAAGATTATTCATAAAACTAAGAAATGTCTAGACCTCTCAGTGTGTGTGAGGATGCACAGGAAGCCATCTGAAACCACCGTCAGGACATGTAGCATGTAGACGTTGTGTGTGTGTGTGTTCATGTTGGCAGGAAAACAGAGGGGCAGACAGGTTTTATGTTGGGATGTAATGCAAGGGAACCATTTTCCCTCTCTTACACAGGCCCTTGCACACACGCGCGCGCACACACACACACACACACACACACGAGAACAAGAGACAGTAAAGAGACAAAAAAAAAAGAGCACACAAGACCACAGGGATGAAACTTTTTCTCTAAACAGACCACTTGGGTTTGGACCCTCGAGGATCTCGATAAGAGAGCAGTAATATGTGCTTGTGGTTGAAAGTGCCGTGGAATGTGGGCTGGGGACACTTCCAGAGCACAGGGCGGCTCTCCAAACCATGCCCCCTACGCCCCCCTCCCTCTCCCCCCCCGGTCCCGCCCCCACACTTCAATCTGTCCTTGGTAGTAAAAGTAGAGCGTAAGGGCAGTGCACCAAGCTTGGGTCCATCCATCACACGTCCTCCCGCTCTTACTGATACTGGCTGAATGTAATTAGAAAAAGCAGGGGAGCATCACTTTGACAACTGGGTTAGGGTTTAGATGGAGGGAGGAGGTAGATAATAATAAACAGAGAGTGTGGAAAAACAGAAATGTGCTCTCTGTCTGTCTGTCTGTCTCTCTGTCTGTCTGTCTCTCTCTCTGTCTGTCTCTCTCTCTGTCTGTCTCTCTCTCTGTCTGTCTCTCTCTGTCGGTCTCGGTCTCTCGCTCTCTCTCTCTGTCGGTCTCTCGCTCTCTCTCTCTGTCGGTCTCTCGCTCTCTCTCTCTGTCGGTCTCGCTCTCTCTCTCTGTCGGTCTCGCTCTCTCTCTCTGTCGGTCTCGCTCTCTCTCTCTCTCTCTCTCTCTCTCTCGGCGAGCTTGTAAAAAATAATTAAAAAAACCAAAACATAACATCTGTCAAGGAGGGAGAGGAATGCAAACCCTCCATCCTGAGCATCGATGCCGTCTCATCCAGAAGGTGACGACACACACTCTGGCTCAGTGGAGCCCAGAGCCCAACCACAGCCCTGTGATGGACCTAGACGCCCGAGCACCAGCCTCTCAGGAGAGTTCCGCAGCCTCTCCCGCCCTCCGGATCCCCAGACCCCTGGGTACCAGCCTCGCTGGCCTGGGTTGGCGATCCAACCTGCCTGCGGCCCTCTGCAGGTCCCCTCCGTGTGTCTGATGGCTACAGATTAAGCGTTCCTTCTGCAGACCACGTCTGCCGTCTATTTCGGGAAGCTTGGACGAAGGCAATCTGCTTTACCATAAATCCACGATAAACTGTGGAACCCAGTTCCAACCCAGTTCCTAATCCATTTTACTGCAAGAGACAAACCCACCTGAACTATGCCAAACTTTATTCTCAAAGCGGGAATCCCAAAATTCCAAAACAAAGGCAGAATCCTAGAGTTTTATGGGAAACACAGATGGACTGCAATTTGGAGGCTCAGGATGAAACCTCAAGTACTTCCTACCATGCTTGGAACGTGCTGAAGTTGTGTGTGCATGTATGTGTGTGTGTCATTGGTCATCACACGTGTCACTGTTGTGGTGGGATGAAGACTTGCTTCATCTATACAGCAAACATCAGCATGAAGGACGTAAGTGTGTTTTACAATTTAGAACAGTTTTAAAGTGGATGTAACCCCACACTGAGGGGAACATCCACCTGCTCCGTGGGGAACATCCACCTGCTCCGTCACACACCTTGTTTCTGCAGCTGCTCGATCTGTTCCTCCTTCACATCCAGCTGCTCAGTAAGGCGAGATGCTGAGTCCAAGGCTGCATTCGCTTCATCTAGATTGAGCTTCGCCAGAACACACACACACACACACACACACACGGTTACACACAGGTACAGTACTGGATCAGGGCATAAAATTATAGTAATAGAAGAGGGGTGGTGTTACCTGCAGGGCGGCGACCTTGTCCTCCAGGGTCTCTGCTTTCCTTCGCCACTGCACCTTGTCTTTCTTGTGCTTCTCCAGCTCAGCAGAGTACATGGCTTTCTCCTCTGGTGTGTGTGTGCAGAAGACGAAGCTCAAATTTATTCTGTTCCCACATGCTGCAGCCACTAAGTTTTATGATTACTGACTCTACAAAACTGGGACCCAAGCCAAGTTCTATATATTATTTTGCAAGGAGTAACTGCAGTGTTTTACTGTAGTTAAAGATGGTGAAGGAACAATAAAATAATTACACTGTAGTACACACACGAGAGAGATGGTGTACGAGCGGCCTAACCTTGCTGGAACTGCTCTAGCACCATCTGCAGGTTGGAGAGGGACACTGCATACTGGCCGACCTGGTCCTGTGCAGCGTGGAGCTGGAGCAAGGCATCATCCCTCTGCCTGACTACACCGTTGAGCTGTTCCTGAAGAGACTCCACCTGCAGGGTGGCCTGCTGACTGCACCCAGACAGACAGAGAGAGACGCATGCAAAGAGAAACTATTAGTCGGAAGCCAGAAGACATGAGCACGGCCTTGGAGGATCGGAGAGGGTTGGGGGCGGACCTGGCGGTCTCCACGGCGCTGGAGGACGACGCCAGCTTATCGTCGAGGAGAGCGAGCCTCCGTCTCAGATCGCGCTCGCGCTCCTCCCCAGCAACGGCCTCGCGCGTGTACGACTCCTCCATCTCCAGCAGGTGGCAGCGCAGTCGCTCCAGCTCCTGTTTCTGCCTCTGCTCCCTGTCGCTCGCGCGCTGCAGCTGTGGGCCAGAACACGCCACAATCAGCTCCCTGGCAACGGCCGGCCGAGCCGATCAAACTCACGATCACGGACGGAGCTGGAGAAAGACCTTCACGTCTGCGGCGTCCGGTGGACACACTTATCTAGAGTTCATCAGCACGAACATGTGTGCCTGGGAACTGAACCCATGAACCGAACCAACGCCTTGCTTTACCTGCTCTAGCAGGTGAACAAGAGACAGAGCTACAGGAATCCGGTTCTTCACTCAGAGAGCGCCCCTCTGTTCGTTCAGGCTGCTCTGGTGGCGGGGACCTACCTCAGCCTGCAGGGCCGTGGACTCCATCTGCTTCTGTTTCAAACCGAGCATCACTTGGTCTCTCTCCTGCTGGAACAACACCGCCTTCTCCTGCATGGACTTGACCTCGTTCAGCAGCTGGTTCAGTTCTCCAGACTTACCCTGATACACACAAGTAATCATTAAAGAAAAGGAAGAACATTAAAAATCAACAGTAATATCTACAGAAGGGTCAGAAACCAGCAGGAAGTTTTAGTGCAGGTGATGCAGTGTCACATATACCTGGTTCACACCCACAAACACACACCTGTTCTCGATCCTTTAGCAGTTCCTCCATGGCGGCGGCCTTCTCGCCTGTCGCTCGGCACTCAAAGTCTCGTTCCCGCAGCAACAGCGACACCTGCATGTTGGTCTCCTGCAGCGCACGGAACTCCGTCTCCTTCTCACGGGACTTCATCGCTATGCCTTCGTTCTCCTCCTTCAGTTTCTTCACGTCCAACTCCAGGATGAGGGCACGCTCCTTCAGGTTGGTCACAGCTTGCTTCAAAACCTCGTTATCATTCTCACGATTTCGCAGACTTTCGCTCACCTGTAACACGGAAGAGATTTATGCAAATCTATAGACAAAAAGACCAAAGGTTGAGAATTTCTTTGTCAAACGTTTGTATATCCTCGTTGGTGTATCCCTGAAGCGCCTGCTGCATACAGTGCAACATGCCTTTCTTTTCAGGTGACCATAATATCTGTGCAATAATGCTTTTATGGAGCTGGTTAGAAAGGCTCAACATCAGCAAATAGCTGGATTATCCTTTTGGCAGCAAATGGCCTCTTGTTCTGCCACAGATAAGAGTCTGTAAAGGAAGTGACTTATTGATTAACTGAGCAACTGCTCACTGGAACCTCCTCAGCTCCTCCAAAGACCCTGGTCACCAAAGACCACCGAGCAACTGTAATGGGAAGAGGAACTGCTTGAGTACTACTTCCTCTAGATTTAATTAACCAATCACTACAACAGTGCAAGCTGGGAATGCATGTTCATAGCAACAACATCATTAGAGACTCACCTGGTTGAGCTGGTCTCCCTTGGTCTTGATGAGCAGGTCCTTCTCCCTGAGAGACCGCTGCAGCGTCTCCATCCTGCCCCGCACCTGCCTCAGCTCCTCCACGTGCCCCCTCTGTTCGCTCTCCGACAACGATGCCGAATTCGCCAGGCGATGGTTGTTCTCCTGAAGCGTTCTAATCAGGCTCTCCTTTTCTGCCAGTACCTTCCGTAAGGATTCCAATTCAGACAGTGAACTCTCATCTTGGGGGCGTGGTGCTGCCCCCTGAAGAACTGGAGGCGTCACGGCAACCTGCTGTCCAGCAGCCTGGGCGGATGGCGAGGAAGTTTCGGGAGCCAGAGCGACGCCATCCAGCTTTCCAAGCAGGACGTCCTTGGTGCTAGTAAGCTGGCTGATGGTCTGCTGTACCTGGGCGAGCTCTTGACTCAAGCTTCCCAGTTTCTTCTCCTTCTGCTCATAGCTCTGGATGAGCCTGGCATAGTCGACGGAGAGCTGGGAGCTGCAGTCGCTGTCTGCAGACACCTGCCCTTGCAGTTTGAGTAGCTCCTCCTGCAGCTGGGCCGACTCATGCTGCATGTTCTTCACCGTGGTGATCACCTGCTGCTTCCACTCTTCCATCTTCTTCATCTGCTGTTTGAGGGTGTCCCGCTCCTGCAGAAGCTCCTCAAACTGGTTGCTGCTCACACCGCTCACCGATCCACCGCTTCCGCCGTCTCCGCCAGTCGCCTGAAGCACGGTGACCAGCGTTTGGCATTTCTGGGTGAGGGCATCGATCTCAATGTCCTTCTCACGAATGATTCGAGACAAATTCTGAATGGTCTCTCTGAACATCTCCTGACTGCCTGAAGGGTCACTCATGGAGGAGATACGCTGGTTTTCCTGTTGAATCCTAAGCAAAGCGGCTTCTTTGGCGGCAACGATATCCATGATGCGATGGTATTCCGAGCGCAGATGACTGTTCTCGCGCGTCTTCTCGTTCAGTACGGCTATTACTTGCTCTCTTTCCACTGCGTACGCTTGAATCTGTTGCTGGAGCAACAGGACATCCTGGCTGTGTCCTCCCGAAACTCTCGCATGTAGTGCCTGGATTTCTAGATCCTTCTGAAGGACCATCTGTGAGAGTTTGCCAAGTTCATCGCGAGACACCACAAGCTGATCCAGCTGTTTGGTCAAAGAAAGGTTCTTCTCATTTAACTGGATGATCTCAGTCTCCTTCTCTTTGATGCCCTTCACAAGTCTATCAATCTCTACCTTTGATAGGTCATGTTTCTCATTGCCATTTTCACCACCAAGCGGATGAGTCTTGTCTTCTCGGAGGATGTCCACAGTTTGAGGTTGACTTTGTCTCTGCGCATTCAGCCTTTCTATTTGCTCCTGTAGCAGTGCGATTTCCTCATCCTTGGCGCCAATTCGTTTTTCATAATTGAGGGTACTCTGCTCGTGTCTTGAACGGGCCTGATCCAGCTCGCTCTGGTGCACCTGTAGAGTATGCTGAGACTGCAGAAGCAATTCACGTTGCTCTTCTGATGCAGCCCTCAAAACTCCCAGCTCTTTCTCGAGCCTCTCTCTTGCAGCTTTGAGCTGCGTGACCTCGGTCTCCAGCTCCGTGATGATATCCAGCGTCCTCGGTTCAGACATAGGCTGCGGTCTGCTCTGCTGATCTTTCAGACGGTCAATTTCTTCCTTCAAATGGCTGTTCTCTTCTTTCATGGCCCCGAGCTGCTTGTCCTTCTCTTCCACAGACTTCCTGAGGGAATCGGTTTCTTGCCTTGCCTGCAAGACAGCGGCCTCCGATTCCCTCTGCGATTCAGAGGCTTGAGCTTTGAGTGATGCAGCAAAGGTGTCCTTCTCCTGCAGAAGCTCTGTAAGCTGCTTCTGTCCAGCCACGGACATGTTTAGCATCTCGCTGGTGTCTTTGTGGTCCGATGCCATCTGCTCTAGCTCATGTTTTAGTTCTGCGATCAACAGGTCCTTGTCCTGGTTGAGTTTCACGGCACGTTCGTGTTCCATCTGCAACGCGGAGGCATCCAAAGAGCGAGCTCTAGTGAGATCCTCTAGGGTGTGCTGGTACTGTTTAGCCTGCTCTGCCAGCCGCTTCTCCACTTGACACAGTTCCCCTTCTATCTGGTTTTTCTCCAGTTTCAAAGCTTCAATACGAGTGTCCTTCTCCAAGGCTACTCTGCTGATGGACGACTGGCTGTCTCGAAATTGCCTTTCAATATTCTCCACTTTCTCAAGTGCCTTAATGCTCTGTTCTTTCAACTTCTTGTTCTCCATCTTCAACTCAAAGTCCTCCGATGACGTTTTCTCATACAAGACCTTCAATTCTGTTAGCTCCTGCATTAAAGCTTGAATTTCTTTATCCTTCACTTCCAGAATCAACTGCCGACTTTCCGCTTCGTCCTCCTTTTCTTTCGTCTGACTCAGCTCTTTGCGAACTGCAGCCAGCTGAGAGTCCTTCTCTTGCAGCGCCCTCTTCAGGTTGGAGGTCTCCTGATGCGCCTCCTTACCAAACTCCTGGGACTTGCTCAACTTGTGCCCGAGTTCCTTCACTGAGGCTTCCAGTTGCTGTTTCCCCATATGGAGGTCATTAAGGGTAAAGGCACTCTGACTAAGTTTCTCCTTTTGAGTCTTTAGCTCTTGTTGTACTGTCTCCTTGTCATGGAGCGAGGAGTCAAGTTCTGACTTCAGACGGGTAATCTCAACCTCCGCCTGGCACTTCTGTTCAGCCAGATGATCTTTCAGAGTAATAAGATGCTAAAGAAAGACAACAGAAAAAAAAAACATTACAGAAATTCTTACAGGACAAGGTTTAGGCGGTCAGGTTGTCAAACAGAAGGCATAAAAATCAGATAATCAATCAGAAAGTAACCTGTGTGGCCTCGTGGTTCTGCCGATCGAGTTCTTCCAGCTCAACCGTGAGGGTATCTATGCTGAGATGTGCTTGCTTTAGGTCCAGCTCCCTCTGCTCCAGCTGGTTCTGCAGCCTGGAGACCTCCAGCTGCACATCCTCTGCTTCACCCGAGGACCCTTTCTCCTCAGCTAGCCTTAGCTTCTCAGCCAACACCAACTGCTTAGCGTGATGGAGGACAACCAAGACAATAATTAGACAGAGCATATGATTTAGTACTCATCACAAATCCTTATGAAATGATTACATGTCTTGTTTCAAAGGGTACTTACAAAATACTCACTCAGCAGTAAAACTATTTCACAAATATGAGATCACGAGTCATCATATATCACCTTCTCGTTCTCCACCTCCTCCATCTCTTGTCTCAGTGCACTGATGATTGTGTTGAGCTCTAGAATGTCAGCATGCTCCACCTCCGCTTTGGATTCACTCTGATTCGCCTGAAAAGACAAAAGAAGCGAGCATGAGATACACATGACATTCAAATCGCAATTTTGATTCAAGATTTTTATTTGCCAGGTGCATCTGTAGTGGGTAAAAGCAAACTAAAATTCAAAGCAGCTGCTCTGAAGACTGTGTGAGAGGTAGATAAGGGTATTAAAAAAGGTAAACCTTTCAAATTTCTATCTTTTGCCCATATTGTGAACACACTGAGGGTTTTGATAAAAAAGCAATGCTAGAGAACTTACTTCAGTGAGAGAGTTCAGCCTGCACACCTCTTTTTCGGCAACTACGGATTGACAAAAAGGCAAGTAGCAGTTGGTCGTTAAAACATTAAACATCACGAACAAAACAGATAGCAGAATTACACACAACTATTTTTAAGCTATAAATGTTATTTTTGCTGTAAAGCAAAAAAGAATTATACCACTAATAAGATAAGTTTTACTCTACATCTGAGTAGGATAAAGGGCAGCTGATTTTCCAGAAGTGGATGCCTTGGTGCACCATGTAAATCCCAGGCAAAACAGAAACCCGTAAACCCGTTCTGATGGCCTCCCGGTTACCTGCAAGGGCTTTTCTCAGGGCCTGGATCTCGCCGTCTTGCTGGACTTTCAGCATGGCTTTGCCCTCCTGCTCCTGCACACGAGTCTGGAGTTCGCGGACAGAATTCTGGAGACGGCTGTAGTTCTGGAGGAGTTCCGCATTCTCTGCCTTGGCCTCCTCCTTCTCGCGCTCCAACTCCACCCTCTGACGACCAGCCTCCTCAACACTTGCCAATAACTCGTGATGCCTGTTGCTCTGAAGCTCCGCATCCTCTCGTAGAGAACGAACAGTGGCCTGGAGTTCCTCGAGTTTGGAAGAGTCTGCTGGGATGGTAACTGTGGTGCCACCTCCTGGAAATTTGGTAAATTACAGGTAAAACATGCCCTATAGCATAGGGATTTATTTACACAGCTTAAGAATACAATAAATGTTTACATTTTTGTTTTTATATATAAAAGAACTAAGTGTTCCTAACCAATTTAAACTATATATACACATGTATTTATGAGAATAATACATTTCATTAGGCCTTTTTAAAATCTAATGAAACACAAAGCCCAACAAGTTTGTGTTCATAGCAGAGTCCATAAACAGTGATCAGGTTTCCTCACCGCTCTGGATCTGTTGCTCTAACTCTTCTATCCTCTCCTCATACTCCGACAGCTCCTCCCTGTGCCGTTTCGTGAGGTCAGCCAATTTCTGCCGCTGGGCGTCCTGCAGCGCGGCCAGTTCGTGCTGGTGCTCGTCGACTTCCCGCCCAAGTGACTCCCGCAGTTCCTGATTGGGTCAAAAAAAAAAAAAACAACAAAAAAAAAAACCTCCATAAATAT
>JAOXYF010000009.1:17261777-17287546 GCA_028565775.1 Sternarchorhynchus goeldii
TTCTTCCGAGCTTCGGCGATGTGGCGAGCGCCGGATAGTGTAACCCCAACCCCTAACCCCAACCCCAAACCCCCAACCCCCACCCCTAACCCCAACCCCTAACCCCAACCCCCAACCCCAACCCCTAACCCCAACCCCAACCTACCCGGTAGACAGGTTTGCTGCTGCTGTTGCCGATGCCAATCCGGACAAAGCAGCCTGTGACGGTTTTGGAGAAGAAGGGCATGTGACACCAGCGTTCCAGCTTGTGCCGCGACAGACGGACGCGATTGAGCTCCTCAGGCAGAGACACAGGCTGAGAACGTGGGGGAGCCACCTCCTTCCTGTCACACACACACACACACACATACACACACACACACACACACACACAGGTAAGACCCCTTTCGGAACGCCTCTTGTACGTACTGAAGAGGGCAGTCGGGAGACCAGCCAGCGCGTGATGACTTACTCCTCTTCTTCATCGTAGGATGAAGATCTTGAGCTGCGGTCACTCTTTACCGATGACTTGTCGTCATCTTCCTCTTCCTCCTCTTCGTCATCAGAGTACACCTCGCTGGTCTTAAGTGGCTGCCGCTTGGCCAGGAGCTCAGCTGTAAGGGTCACGGTTCGGTTCAAAGGTTAGACATCGCAGCACGTGAGAGAGGCTGGAAAACATCTACTCTCTGGAGCCAGCCAGATCGAACGCTCCCTCCTTTGGACACACCGACCTGTTCTGTTCTTCTTCTTCTCCCGCTCTGCCTTCAGCTCCTCCATGGCCTGGGATTTCTTGTCCAGCTTCTCATCTCTTTTAGATCTCCGTTCTTTATTATGAGACATCACCTGCACAGATGGACACAAGACGTGGTGGACCGCATAGGGAGAGACGACGTCAGGTTCACTGGAAAGTCAGTTTTTACGACACAGTTTACACAGTGAATTTTAGCACAAGCTAAAACATCACAGCACCACCTGCTGGTGAGGAGGGCGCACTCACCACCTGCGTGTCGGTGACCTGAGACTGCTTCCTCTTCTCCTGCTCTTCCTCTTGTTTCTTCTTCTTCTCCTCCTTCTCCTTTTTCTTTGCAGTTTTCAGCTTCTGCTTGATTTCAAACCTGAGTGACAGGAGGGAAACAAAACAAACACACCCCCCGACAAACGGACGCCTTGTTACAGGTATGTAACCAAAAAATTCAAAAAAACTACATTACAGGAAGTGCATTTGATGACCATATGTGGCACATATCAAACACCTCTTCCAGAAAAACATTCCAGAAAAGTGCCCACCTGCGTTTGAGCACCTCTCTCTTCTCAATCCGATTGAAGAGCTCCTGCTCCCTCTCCTTCTCCGTCATCTGCTCCAAGCGCGCTCTGTCCTCCTCGTCTCCCATGAGATCGTCCCCATAGCCGTCCCGGAACACCTCGTCCTCTGAGGACGAGTCCGAATCCGAGCTGGAGGATGAGCTGTTGCTCTCCGAGTCAGACACCTCTCCTGCGAGATTAAGCGTGCACAGCTATTAACCTCACCCTCCTCAATACGGCACCTCCGGACCAGTGTTTCCCCCCCCCCCGGAAAACAAATGCAGGAAATGTACCCGGCTCGTCCTTGGGTGGGGGTGGGGGGGGGATACAAGAATAAAACCGCAGAGCAATGAACTTGGTCGCACCACTGATGGTATTTGACAGGGCCGGGGACCGGGGGCCGCGAGTCTCTTACCCTCCTCTGGGGCGGAGCTCTCTGCTGAGCTGTCCCCGCCCGAGCTGCCTGAGGACGCTGCCCTGTTCACCTTCTTCTTCGCTGGGTTCTTCTTCTCTGCCACTTTCCCAGGCTTCGTTTTCTTCTTGGCTTTGGTGCCTCCGACAGTCCACTAAAACACACACAGGTATCGAGTCAGTGTACATTCAGGGCCCACAAAGCAAGCCACAAACTGGTACCAGATGGGCCAGAATTTGATTGGCTGCAAGGAAACAGTTTTGTGTCGGTTCTCTTGTAGTTTGACTACAGGTCAAATCCATGGTGTTATATGACTGGGTTCATTAAACTAGTCTTTGGCCTTTGCAAAAATTCTTCAAAACTCTGCTCTGGGGGTGAACATAACAGAGAAAAGGCTGTGCAGACACACTGATGAAAGAATCAAAGGTGTGCTTGAACAGGATGTGGAAGCCGGGCAACGTGTGGCACCTCGTCATCACTGTCGGACGTCTCCGAGTCTGTCGACGCTGCAGGTTTGCTGACTGGTTCCTCCTGCTCCTCTGAGTCCACCCGCTTTCTTTTAGCCAGAGAGAGCAGCTCCTGTCAGGAGAACAAAGAGACAACTTCCAATCAGCTGCTTTCAATCCGCTCAATAAAGTCACATGGATCTCGCAAACATATCTTCCAACAAGAAATCAAGTTCTATTATAAATATAAAACCCGTCAACTACTCAGTAAATTGTAGATCTTTTCACAACAGTTGTTTTAGTCATTTACATTTAAAGCATTTAGCACACTCTTATCCAGAGCAACTTACACAAGTGCTTTGTTGTTCCCTCACAGAACGTATCCTAGCCATTAAAAGTCTCTATAAAATTCTATATATATTTAATTATATATTTTTACACAATGCTGATCCTAGTATAAGGTTTGTTAGACAATGAAGAAACCATTAACAAACAAATAAGTGTTCAAATTTAGTCGCTTGTGAAAACAAGTCCTCTTCACCTTTCTAGTGTGGTTATTAGGTTTAGTATCATTAGACTCAAAAAGCAATATGGTACCTCAATCAGTACAATAAATATTTATCCACTGCCTGAGTGAGTTGTTGCACGGGTGACTTAATTAAAGGGACTTTAACTCGAACATCGGTACGTTTTGCTTTTACGTCAGTGCACAATACTACTTCTGCTTCAGCACATTTGCTAAATTTACCAACAATGTGCACCAACTAAAGTTCTAGTTCACGTACTGTACTGCAGCAACAGTCAAGACATCAAAGGAGATCAGTTCAACTCACGTAGTTATCTAGGTAAGCCACTTTTTTTTAAACGCAGCTATACGTGCGGCGCGGTGAGCAGTTGCAATGAACCGTGGCACGCGTGTCTGATGAGTGCACACCGCAGGGATCGGGCTCCGTTACCCGCGGGATTAAATCAGTTCACACCGAACTACCAGATCTGGCTTGGCTGCTCATATCGCAGTGGAAGGTTGTACCCGATTAAACCAGGCATAACTAACGCAGTGCGACTGCGAATAACGGCTGCATCTTAGCCAAGTAGCTACATAATGAAAAACTGAGGTTTGCACATCTGCAAAAAGTACACAGTTAGTTAGTTAGTTAGGCAGACAGCTTGGTGCCATGAACACTTGCGATGATGCTTGAAACTGGCTAGCTAGCTAACTTCATTAACATCTAGCTACTAAGGACATCCTGAATGTATGCAAAACACCTGGGCATTTATGTTCTGAAAGCAAAACCACTAGCATTACCAGTCATATTAGAGTAGTAACAGGCACCCAGCTGTCCACTGTCATGTTTACAAATAGACCACTTGTTAATGCCCTACTTAGCCAGCTAGCTTGATTACTAGCATAGCAGCAGCTAGCTACGTTTGTCAACACCGAAACATTGTTGGGTAAAGAGGGCGATAAAAAACGATACGTCCTAAATACGTGGGTACTGCTTCAACGGTGACGAAATATTCGTGTTGAAAAACCGGGGCATCAAATATATTCTGACTGTGAGACACTATTAGAACTGGTCGTCAGGCCTAAAATGTGCCTGGCGCGGTACTCGGCGCAGTGCTAACTAGCCATCTAGCGCTCTAGCATGGGTCTCTCACTACGCTGCTATGCTAAACTAAAACGACCAGCTCCCGCAATCCATAAACTACACACGTTCGTTTCAAAAGTTTAAAGACATTTTCCTCACCTGATCCAAATTGTCATCGCTTGCGCTGTCTTCCGAGTCAGAATCAATGACGACCCGACCTTTCCGTTTCTTTACATTTACCATGGTTAGTTTGTTAGCTACCCTCTGTGTTGCGTTTGTGTGTTCGTCGCACACGAACGAAACGGCGGCAGATCCGCAATCCTCCACACAAAGGCGCTAGAGATCCAGAGAGCATGCGCCCGTGGCTCTCAAAACAGCGCCCGTGGCTCCCAAACCATGCGCCCGACGTAACTCTTCACCATCCACGGGACTTTGTACGCTGAAAGCAGCAGCTACGCCTTTTATCACTGACTGATAATCAACAGTGGCGTTAATGTATCTGTTATTTATCAGGTCCAGAGCAATATGGCTAGAGAAAGGAGAACAAAATTCTCATTGCTTTTTTTTTGTTTGGAAAAGCATAACTCCAAGATTAACAGTGTCAAGGTCTGTTTGGAAAGTATGGAAAAGGAACAACTTCCAACAGCCTTGACTCAAGATTAAACAGCACCAATTCCCAAATCCAATACACTTCCCTGATTGATAACTGGCGCCCAATATCGTTACTCAATAACGATGATAAAATATTTTCATTAATTTTTGCTAGCAGATTGAAAATGGTACTGGGCTCAATAATTGAAGAAACACAGTCAGGGTTTATGTCCAAAAGACACATAACAAACAATGTTAAACGAGTTATGGACATTCGGGATTACGCCAATATTTTAGATGATAATGGTTTTATTGTGTTCTTAGATTTCTATAAACCTTTGACACAGTGGAGCATCAATTCATCCTACGGTCATTACATACATTTGGCTTTGGTAGCTACTTTTCTTCTGCAAAAAGACTCTCTACAAAGAACAGCAATAACTCTATTAAACTGTAAAAACAGCAATAATTCTATTAAACTGTAAAAACAGCAATAATTCTATTAAACTGCCAGGTGGCACAAATTTTCTATTGTTAAGGTCAAAACATCATATTCGTTGTAGCAAATAGTCTGGAAGGAAACCACGCTTTACTGTTTTTCATAATGAGGTCAAGCAATATATTCGGACAATTAAACACTGATAAACAAAAGAAACTTGAGAAAACCATTGAGAAATGTACTGTGTTGAATGTATTCTTATAACATCTAATCCCTAGCATTTCCTTCTCTTTCCCTTATCTGAAGCTTTTTACTGTGTATTATTAACTATTATATACGGAATCATTATATGTTGGAGTTGATATTATATGTTGATTTTGCTGTGTAAACATTCCACTTTGATAAATAAAGTTGAAAAAAATAATATATTATTTATAAAATAAATATTTATATAAAAAATAATATATATATATATTTTAAATAATCTATCTATTATTAGGTATTTAAGATGTATTCAACTATGTATAACTTCTAAAGCACCGTCCAGGTGACCGTACGTCATAGGAACACTCGCAACATACGTTTGTTTCAGTACGTACTCTTTATGCAACGGACCGCGCTGACACCCTAATTGAAGAAAGGTGTCTGTTTCTTGAGCAAAACGTTTTGCATAACCCTTTTAACGTTTTTAAGTTGTGTTGCTATCGTGTATTATGAGTTTTTTGTATCACGTCAAAGTAGTTGTAGTCGACTAGCATAATTTCTCAATAGGTACGATTGTTATGCATCGAACACAAATTTTCCAAATAGGATTAAAAACGTGTTATGGTGTGTATTTTTTATGTATTGTAAATTTTAGGGATTGTTGAAAACTGAAATGGGTGACAGCAAAACATCAGTCCGTTTTTTATCATTTCAGGTGATCTGAATCGTCTGTTTAAACATTATGTCCTTGTCAAGGACAGTACTCAAAGGATCGTGTGAAATTTTCCGCAGACAAGTCTTTCAGCCCAGACTCTCTCGCGTCGTAATTCTGAGCTCCAGAACCATTTATGAAGGAGACTACCGGAGACCCGGCCAGGCCCCGGACACTCGATGGCCGTGGCAGAAGATCCGCTTTGACTTCTCGAAGGGCTTGGAGGGGATAAGGAAGCACTTTGGGCTGCTCAAGAATGAAATTGTGGACCACTGTACGGGACCGGATGGCCGGCCGCTGAAGCAGCATATATTTGAGCAGACACAAGTGTTGTGGGAGTTTCGCGGGCCGGAGTCTCTCAGTCAATGGGTAGTGTCTTCGGACCGGGAGATAGGGGGGCGCAGCGAAGCGTACCTTAAACCGGGTAGGAATAACTCCACGTGCATGCTGTATGGGACTTTGTGTTCGGTTCCACCGCGGGACGGAGAGACGCGCTACAGTGGATACTGCACTCTACGCTCCAAAACTCCACTGGTAAGTGATTGTGCAATCATAAATCTGCAGTAAAAGTAGGAATGCATACTTCCCACTTCAGGTCTGCCACTTTTAGGTAGGATCTTAATCTGCTTCCTGGTGTTCATCAGATGTACCCAGTTCCGCGATAAATTTTATTTTATTTTTTTAAACAGACAAGAGGCAGCTGTATTAAGTGAAATGTAAAAGAAGTCATGATGTAGAGATAATTAAACCTGAGCTTACTTAATGGAGCAGTCAGTCCTTTCTGTGCTAGCATAAAGTAGCAAACAATATTGATGATTATTAGTTTTTAAATGTTTTCTACAAATTTACGAGAGGTCAATCAGATTTATGTCCAGTTTATGCTCTGTAGTAGATCCCCCTCAGAGCAGATAACTTTGGTTAAAATAGTTTTAGTACAGAACCGGACGCATCCAGGTTGTTTCACAATGTGAAGAAGAATCATTGGGAAAAAAGTACTTAGTTCTTCTTGAATTCATCCAGGATTTGTTTCCTAAAACAAAATGGGTGAATATGATGCTTCACATATCCCTCATATTTATGCTCTAAAAACCACTATATAAATATTTGTACCCTTAAAAAGGTGAAAATTTGGCTATGAAGGAAACATTATTGGTTTGTAACAAACTGTTTTTTTTTATCATCTTGCCAGGGCTCATTTGACAGGAAGAAGCATTTTGATTGGTCAAACTTTAACACGCTGTACTTGCGTGTCCGTGGAGATGGCAGGCCATGGATGATAAATATTTCAACAGAGATGTACTTCTCCCATCAGAAAGATGACATTTACAGTTACTTCCTGTATACACGGGGTGGTCCATACTGGCAAGACGTCAGGGTACGTGCAGGAAATGACCCGGTCCAGTGAGGTGGTCTCCTCCCTTAACTGCATGCAAATTGTTGTTTACAACGCATTGTTTTTGTTTTCCTCAGATTCCATTTTCCAAGTTTTTTCTTTCAAGTCGTGGAAGAATACAGGACAACCAACATGAACTATTGCTAGACAAGGTCTGTTGGTGTCTCCCATCTGTCTGATTAGGGACTGCAGCTCAGTTGGGTGAATCATGTGGCATTTTGAGATAAAAATATCCAATGCATATGGACATGTTGCCAGTCCTTCCTTGATGTGTGGAACTAAGAGGATGCTCTTGGTTTTAATTGGGACTTGGATGTGTTTTCAGGTTAATAGCATTGGCTTCACACTGGGAGATAAAGCAGATGGTCCATTTCAGCTGGAGATCGACTTCATCGGCGTGTGTAACGACCGGGCTCATACTGAGGAGTTTGCATATGAACTGTACAAGAGGAACCCAGAGGTGTGATGATGGCATCTCCCATGGCCCCATTAATTAAAGACCTTCATGGATCTGAGCCACGTATTTTAAAAGTGATCAATTTAATGAGTTCTGAAGCAACACACTTCAACTTCAGTCTAGTAAAAAATATCCATTCAAAACATCCCAAAACTAAAGACAAAGTACAAAAATTTACATTTAATAGTAAATAAAAGCAGAATCTTTTTTTTTACTTGAAAGGGGAATGTAAACAAAACAGGCATCAACCACAGACAGAAGGACAGAAGCAAAGCTGTACAAGCAGGTTGTTGAAACAAAGAAACAGTTATAATTAAAGTGGCAATGTTAAGTCATAACCA
This sequence comes from Sternarchorhynchus goeldii, assembly GCA_028565775.1. NCBI lineage: Eukaryota > Metazoa > Chordata > Actinopteri > Gymnotiformes > Apteronotidae > Sternarchorhynchus > Sternarchorhynchus goeldii. The sequence continues at coordinate 17,269,643 of JAOXYF010000009.1, forward strand.
GCCCACGTCGGGTACCGAGCATCGTTGTCTTCTTCTGCTTCCTGTCCTCCCTGTGTTTGACACGCCGCTCCTCTCTGCAGGCGAAAAGCAAGTGTTCAAACAAGTAGTCCATCCAAGGCCGTGCAGAACACGCTTAATACAAGAGTCACTGCAGAACACGCTTAATACAGGAGTCACTGCAGTATTGCTAAATAAAGCTCATGCTAATTTGACATGCACTAAACACGCAAGTCCCTCTACGAGCCGCCCGACCTTCCGATAACCTCTTTCGGCTCAAGCTCCCTCGCTCACTCACCTTGTCTGCACTTGGTGCTGTTTATAGTTTTTCTGGTGTGATGTGTTCAGCTGAGACTTTCCCAGGGCTGTGGCTTCCTGCGTTTCTCCAAAAGGCTTCAGTTTTCCTGTGGATGTAAATGCAGTGGCGTAAAATGGGGATAAAAGAGGTGGAGGTAGCAACCTCTGAATTAAAAAAAACAAAACAAAAAAAACCATCCTTTACTAGGCAACGTTCAAATGATGCCACACACCTCACTCCGTTTGGGTCTTAGATGTACGCACCGCGCTAGTGCACTCACCCTTGTGTGGCTTGTAACTGAGGGGGCGAGAGAGGCTGGCCTTCAGATCAAACGAGGTTTTCTTGTTGGTCGCTGGAGTGGTTGATGTACCACTGAAGACAAATGCAGTCAATTCTGAAAGTTGAATGGGAGCGAAGGAAAATAATTACACCTTTTATAAAACCACAAATGAACACACGCACACAAATGGAACTGTAATGCAAGGACGTATATGAATAAATAGCTGTACAAAACAACCAGCTTCAAAAAACACTCAAGTAGGTCTTTAGCCTGAGGTTAATTGAGGGCACCCTTAGAAAGGTCATGTTCCAGTTCACGTAACACGCCGAAAGGCTCATCACAGTCTTCGTTCGGTGCCTTTGCTCTTACTTGGCGTTTTGTTGATGGTGTCGGGCCTGATGCGGGCCTCGGACATCCTGCTTGGGGTGGGAGTGGGGGGAACCAGGGGAGACATGCGAGCTGGAGTCTTCACCAGAGAACGCTTGTGTTCATTATCCTGTGTAGCCGGAGAAAACCTGACAACGACAGTGGTGTTTGGCATTATATTTTTTATATGAATTTTTATATAAATCCACAAAAAAATAATTTATATGAATTTATATAAAATGTATATAAAAAGAACGGCTAAAACAGCAGCCCAAACACGCAGCCTACGTCTCACCTGACGTTGATTCTGTTGGTTGAAAGGACACTTGGTCTAAAAACACCTGCTCCTTCCTTCACTGCAGTCTTGCTGGCACAGACCTGCGTGAACCTGCGTTTCTCTGGAGCCGGTTTCCTCTCTCGCACGCCTGGGCTGAACAGTGAGGCATTTCTGACAGGTGCCTTCTGCCAACAAAACAGGTCAAAACACACCAGCATCAGTGGAATATTCATGGCAAGAGCAAGTTTATAGATAATAAAAATAGGTAAATGAACAAAAACCAAATGATAAATATATAAATATGTAAATAGTTACAGATGGATGGATCATTTTTAAAAGAAAATATTCCATACTGAGCAATCTAAAAATTGATATAGTTTTAAATGGGTGATGAGAATTCTAAAATTCTTTCTGGTAATACATTATCAAACACCTCACTAAAAGCTATGCTGAATAACAGCATTTTGTGCCGACATTAAAAGCAAATCAGTCCAGTAGAATGTGCTTCAAGTGCCTCTCCATCATAAACAACTTGCAAGAGCATCCCTGGACTACACTTCCATTTGGAGACAATCACCTTCAGAGCCTTGATGGAGTTCTTGAGCTCCTCCATATGCTTGTTCCTTCGCTGCACATAAGAATCAATAGACTCCATCTTGTTGAAATGGGCCTCATGGAGTTTCTTGAAGTCTAGAGTACAGGGATAACGGTCAATAAGCACACAGCTTGTAATGCACTTTATGAAACAGGTCTGATACATTATTCTTTACTGGTCTTTTTTGCTGATGATGCACCACAGTTGTCAGATTTGCATGTGGTACAAGTGTAAGACTGTAATGAGGTCACTCATACATTATTCAGTGCGTTTCCTAAAACATTCTGATCCACTCTGAAAGATTCGATTGGAACACAATCAAATCTCGGCTCAGACAAATCCTTGCCCAAAACACAGATCCAAGATCCTAGCCTGCACCATCCAGAGGTGTGGTACATTTGCCAACTGAAAATAGGCTAACAAATTAGCACCATTTGAAAGGCACATTCACCATTACTGCACTGTAAAGCCCAAACTTATTCAATATCATTTATTATACAATAGTATAGTTCCTCTGGGAAACTAGACTCCTTCGTATGTCAAGGGGGGCAGACGGTGTAAACAGATCATGTGAAATGTAGCATTACTAGGAGTGGTAGGCTTCAAAGCAACTTTCTTCTTCAACAGACCCTCAAGTCGAGGAATTTTACCAGCAGCTTTCTTGCTCACACCTGTAGTGAACAGAAAAGACAACAGATTTTCCCTCAGTGTACATCACTACATGCAAACAGGCCCAACTTAGATTATGCCCAATCTGACTGCTTTTTAAAAAGCTAGCACTATTGCCAACTGTTCATTTCAGACCTTGGACAGTACAGTGTGCACATGCAGTCCCTGGGATCAGATGTACTTCTGAACAATGACAGTCTAGTCGAACACATACCTTTATCACTTTGCTGAGTGGCAGTATCATTATTGTTGGATACAGGTTTCATCTCTGGCTGGTTCTCTTTAGGCTCCTCACACGAAGCAGTCTCCATGTCCTTAGAAGAGAACACTTTCCTCCTCTTGGAGCTCCTTCTGCCGTCTTCATTTCCAGCAGACTTGGTAACGTCCTGTAAATTTAAACACTTCTCATTTTTACTCAGTTCTCTTCAAATACAAAGATCAATAACTGGACAGTACCCTTATTCCCAAAAGACTTACCAGAGCTAGTGTATTTTGTAGCTTAAGGTGGACATCTGAAGCCCTGTTATTGGAGTGCTTTCTCTTCGCGCTCTGTTTATCACCACGCTTCGCGTTCCGGCGCTTGGTAACATACGGACCGCTGGTCTCTTTCGCTGTGTGTGTTGGGGTCTGCTCGTCATCGGAGACCTGGCCATTTCCCTGCGATGCATTTGCAGCAAATCTTTTAGCTTGCTATATTCTATAGATAATACAAACTGAATAACAGAAAAGGCATAAATGTACCGTTAGCTAATTAGATAGATGGTTAACTCACATTCTCCGAGTCCTCTTGCTCGAAATGCGTCTTCAGTGCCTTCAACAGCTTATCAGCCTGAAAGAAAATAATGTAACTAAGTAAACACGTTCAACCTAGCTAGGTAGCTAGGGTTAGACAATTTAATTAAAAATGTCTACTAACTAGACAGCCAGACTGCATGAGCTACCGTAAGTTAGCACATATAACTAGCTAAAGTGAAAGTTATCTGTCTGGAAGGTCTGCATATTTGTTTTGGGTTCGTCGACTCGAAATAACGCCATCTAGTTAAGGTGCAGAACAACTATAAACCAGGTAAATTCACACAGATATTACAGAAGTAGCCATGTTTGTGAATCCAAATAACGCACGTAATGGAGATCCAACCCAGCTAGGGTAGTAATGTCCCTTAACGCACCAACCGACTTACCTTCATGTTAGCTTTTAAACCAACACTCTTGGCAAGCTGCTGCAAGTCTGCATATTTAAGAGCGTCTAAATTCATCTTTTGCGCAAAAGTATGGAACAACCGCGAACAGGAAAACAACAGCAAACGAAACTGAATCGCGATTAACTGCTTCTGATTGAACACTGCGAAACCAAGACTCCGCGCCGGACGGTTGAAAATTAGTTTTCAAAAGTCGCCATTTTGCCTTTTGATTGGTAGGCACGCTGCTGACGTCACAGCGTTAAATCCAATTAAATGGCTGGGTTTCGTTTTTGGCGTGTTTATTGGTGCAGGCCATAAATATAGGCGGAGTCCGGAAAGGACGGCGCTAGAAGATTTCGGTTGTGTGACAGTGTGCGTGTTTTTATAAAAGATCACTGCTGGCTAGGTTATCATTTTTGCAGTTTATTCGTGGGCAAAATGTCTCGCAGGAGGACCAGTTATGAAAGCGAGCAATGCAGCAGTACCGAAAGTAGCGTAATGGAGGACCAATTAAAGGTCGTCAGAGACGCAGATCACTTTATCAACTATCAGAACTGCACTGTTATACTTTGCTCGAAATGCAATGTAGTACTGTGTGACTCACTAGGGGTTTGTGGGGAGGCCAAACATATCAAGTCAATCATTTGTCTCAGTAAGTAATCTTTGACTCTATGAGAAATATAACCAAACTAGCTAGTTAGGTCATGGTTAAGAACTGCTCTTTTGTCATATCATACATAGAAACTACTGTCATCGTTTGTTTATGCAGAAGTCACTAAGGATGCAAGCATAAAGGGAACGCTTGAGGTGTGTATGGATGGTCCTCTTGCCTTTTGGTAAGTAGTTTATTCTTCACTCTCCTTTATATCAAAAACCGGCATCTGTTTCAACTTGGGTACACATCAGGATTGTTTTTATCGTAGCTAAGTAGATTTACCGCTTCTTTTTCCAGCACTTACAAAGTCATTGAATGTGTTGGTTGTCATCGTGTTGTGGGAGTTGTGCTTCACTCCACACCTCAACATTTGTCATCTTTGCGGAATCTGTTCCTCTTACGGAAAGAAGCGCTGAATTGGTGAGAAGAGTTAGTATCTTCGTTTGTTCTGTGGCTACGAGTCATGTTTTTTCTTTAGCAGCCGTGTGGAGGTATCTGACTTGAAGGTAATCGGAAATATGTGTAGTCTTGAGGTACTTTGTGTGTAAACCAAGTTAAAACAAAAGTGAATTTTAATTCGTCACGAGTGTTTACAAATATTAAAATATCCACGTGCTTACTGTCTTTCCCCTCCCTCCCATTTTAGCTACCTGTTGAAAAATGGGGCAATAATGACAGCATCCAAAATCAGCTTTGAAAACAGGCCTCTGAAAAGGACCATCAGTGAGGTAAGCATGCCTGAACCTTCACTGACGAGTGAAACTTGCACATTAATTGTATCTTAATTCAGTTACATTTTTGCTGTCCTTTATTGGGAGAGTTTCCTATGATGGACGTGTTATCGTCCATGCAAGTTTACATTTTTCACGTCTTGTCTATCCAGCTGAGGCAGGACCTAGAAGCTCAGCTGAAACAAGTGGACCTTTTGAAAGGAATGCTCGGAGATGTGAGGATTGATTGACTGAATGAAGAGTAGCTTTGGAGCCAGTACCAGCAGTCCTCTTCTCTGGTAGTGCTGTTCGAGAGAACATGTAAATGCCACACGCTGGTCTACACAACAGAACCACAGAAGTTATTTGTTTTACGTGTGTGTGGACCAACCCAGCACATGGTTACCACAGGTTTGGTTATGACATTTGCAGCAGTTGTTACCAGCTGTGTGGAGATAACTGGCTTGAAGGCAGCATTAAGTGTCTTTAGAAGAAAAGCTTGTTTATTGATTTATTGTATGTTGTAAATCAAAATGTTTTGTATAGTTTGTGCCCCCCCTTTTATATAAATAAATGCATTCTTGATGGCAGAAGACGTAGGTTCATGGAGCATTGTATGGGAATAAAACTCTTGGTCTTGGCAGTAACACTTGTTCATGTGGTGTCTACCTAAAGTAGTGTATGATATCAGACAAACACAAAACCAGTTTGATGTGGGATTGGCACCATGCTGTTTTTATTGCTAAATTTCCAATACATTTTTTTTTTTTTTAGTTATACAAAATCAAAGAGAGGTTCGTTAGCATGCTTAGCGCATCTGTAGTGCATAGATTTAACCAGACATACAGTATTTCCATTCTGGGCCAAATATGACTGTGCAACTTGCAACAGGGTCAACAAACAGGATGTATTAACACAACATGGGTCAAATTACAAACTGACATTACAAGTCAGCTGATTAAGTTTTTCTATGATCAAATCTAAAGTTATGATTACCACATTCCTATGCATCCTGTTCATTCAGAGTCATGTGCTTTGCCTACTGTGACGTCACCTGTTCAGAGCTGCTTTAATACAATTTACTAGTCTGGTGTCTCCAAAGATCATGCAGTTAATACATCTCTCTCTTGAACAGTGATGAATCGGAATGAAAACGTGTAAAAGAACACAGGAAATACTTAGAAAAGCATTAAACAAAGGAAACAAATCGTCAGGGCTTTACTGATGCCATCTAAACTCTTACTCGTCACAGTGGGATCTATAGGTTTCCTCCAAAAAAAAATCAAGAACAGTCAAGAAACAAAATGATGTGGCTGTACGTCCGAGAGATAATAAAACACCGTGTCCAATCACTTTGAATTTGTCACATTTTGTGCATTATCTTTTTCCAAGCAAAGCCTAATTATTGCATGCATGCAACACAACACATTTCTTATCCACTTCTACCATGCAGCAGCTACTCTTTCCTGCATTCCCATATAGAAACACCAAAAATACTAAGATTACAATTAACTTCTGTACAAGACGGCCACTGATAAGTTTGCTGGGGTGTCTGAAACAACCACTGGCATCTATGACTTATGAAGATACAATCTGTGCGTCACCGACAGCTTAGCCAGTCCGTCGCTCCTATTGCTTCCGCAACAGCCGGCTGCATGCGCAGCTTCTGTGCGTCAGAATACAATTTATGCTGCTGTATGGTTTTTAACAACATAAACATGCAAATGCATAATTGTACAATAGCATTCCCAACTACACGTCCACCATAAAGGTTCTTGAATGTCAAAAATATTACGTTTCAGTACTACATTCACAAATGGGGTTTTTTTGGTTTTAATGACAGATGAAAGCAGTAGGTGACAGGCCTCCCAGCATATCCTTCAAAGTGTCCTACCAATAAACATTAAGAACTGGTATGCAGAACGTAATAGGCCTTAACACTCACCACACCTACACAAATGCTACATTTTCCATTCCACAACACAGCATTCTGGCACTATACTTCATGCATATTATTGCTTCTAAATAACTAACATAATACATATTATGGCTTGCATATTTGTAGGTGTAACCTAAAAAATATACTTTTGCATTCCAGTCATTGAGGTATTTATCTACATTACAATATTTTGATCATTGTTAGGCTATATGCTATTTGACTCTTCAACTTGTTAATGAAATCTTGTGTTTGTGCTACTTGGAGGCTAGTTAACCTTCCACCTAAAGCTCAGAGGAAATCTGCAACCATGTATAAGACAACAGTACTTTATATAGAACATTCCACTTCCTGCTCCCCAGATTTAAAAAGAAACTTTGTTATACTTGGTACTTTTAGAATTTCACTCAGTACCCACAGTAACACATTTACTGTACCTGACACCGATATAAACATCTTAAGCACCTTTTAAATGGATTTTTTTATTAATCATAATCATTGAGTATGTGATTCAGGATACAGACCACTGAATTTGTCCTCTACTGACTCCTTTAGGGCAGAGAATGGTTTGGCATCATTTCTTCCCAATAGTTCATATTTTGGGTGGGAGACGCTCGTCAATATAAAAGCCCCTCATATTTTTGTACAACACTTACACGGTAGCAGTACTGTGCTGCTGAAAGGATAAATCATTATCATGCATTCTGGCTTTGTTATTTTCATACAAGTAAAACTAATGACCACTTCCTTGCCCGGATGAAGTTTCTGTTCGATTTAGGGGAGATGATGTACACTAGCTAATGAAAGAACACACTCATATGATGACAAATATAACATGAGCTATCGTTTCCCAATCTCTCTTCTCAGGTCCTGGATTCATCCAAAGCTATCCAGAGTTTCCCAGTGTTGAATCTAGCAGAGGAATGGATGCTACATGCACAGTGGTAACTAGCCTAACCCTTTATCTTCATAACTCTTTTTGTTAATATTCATTATAATGTGTATACTATATTTCAACTACAGCTACTTTACTCTGCAAGCATCACATCCAGTCATGCATGGTCACATGTAACGTTGGCACAACAAACCCGCTACATTAGAAGTAAAAGCGGATGAATCTATACATCATTTAATGGAAGACATTGGTGATTTTGTTGTTTTTTTCCACAAACAACTCGTCACTTGTTTGTACAATATACACATTTATCTCGAAACAGGACAGAATAGGGCACGCTTATTGCACAAATCTCACGTCCCTGGGCACTGTACCCAGAACTGTACCCCCTGCATCCAGGCTCAGACTGTACCCAGAACTGTACTCCCTGCATCCAGGCTCAGACTGTACCCCCTGCATCCAGGCTCAGACTGTACTCAGAGCTGTATCCCCTGCATCCAGGTTCAAACTGTACCCAGAACTGTACCCCCTGCATCCAAGCTCAAACTGGGGTGCACAACTCACTCTATTTTATTATTGTGTGGGTTTTAGTTAATTGTTGTCTGGATGGTGATGTCAGCCATGTAACAAACTCCCAATTCCCAGGTGTGAATAATAAAGTCACTAATAGTCTAACGTGAATTTTGTTCTACTTGGTTTTTCAATTGAAGAAAAAAAAAAATGTAGCACCGAGCTACTGTTAAACAACAATAAAGTTGAGCCAGTCGCTACCTGGCTGTTGGATGTACACAACACAGTGGGAAAAGTGGATTCTGACAACCACTCCTACGGAAGTCTTCAGTCTTACAAACATGACCTGCTAAATATAATGTCAACACACAAAAGACTTTGCCTCTAAATACAAACTCCCCCAAACACAACTCTTTTTTTAATACTAAAATGGCACAACCAAAAACACAAGCATGTCCATACAAAGCAAAGTACCATTAGTAAAATGAGAGCTAATATTTGGGACAAGGTCTGTAAAAAAATTTGACTACCTGACAAAGAAATGATAATGCCATGTTTAATATTACTTATCTAAGGATGTCAGCACTAATGGGGAGTTTTGACCGTGTCCATTTCTCTGTGCCAGAAACAGATGTGTGTGTCCACTCTACCTGTACTGGTCCAAATAAAAATATTCCCTCAGATTGTTTCTAGGTGTTCAGATATTCTTTCCTGGATAAACTCAATATTACGAACAACACAGTTCACGTTTCCAGATGTCACGTTAGCATAGACCATGCATAAATCTTAAACATTCTAACAAGCTTTCGGATTGAATCTTGGAAATGTGAGAGAAAATCTGACCACAGTTGGGACGTAAATCTTCCTTATCCAAACAAATTAATTCCATAATGTACAGGCTACACACAGGTTAACTGATTAATGAGCAAGAGTTTCCATTAAAATCCGGGTTAAGACAATTCCTCAAAAAAAAAAAATACTCAGAGGGATTCTTACAGGATTCTTAGCTGCAGTACTCATTCTTTGACTACTAGAGGAGAAGTTTGTTTATTCTTTCAAGAAACTACTTGAGAGTAGAAAAGTTGTCAAATGCTCAAGAAAACTTTTGGTGGAAGCGTGATGTTTATGCACTGACATGTGGGAGTTGTTCCTGTAAATATGATCTACAATGAGAACATAATGTGCATCCCTGGTGCGGCATTTAAATTGGTACTCAAAGGCGTGGAGCCGATGAATATTAAACATTCGGGCAATGTCAGTACAGTGGTCATTAATAAACCGTCAATGGCCGCTAAAAGAAAAGTAGTGGAATAAAATAAACAAACATTTAATTCAAATTGTTCTCATGAATACAACTTCAAAAAGAAAGAGGGAAAATTACTTGTTTACTTGATTTTTAGCAGGTAACGTATTTGCTGTTGATGCGGTGGTTCTACCATGATAACAGTGGACGAATGAACAGAAAGGGGGCGCCAGTGAGACTTGATCGGACTTGAGTGCGGAAGCAGCCCTCGTTACTCTGACTTGGGTCATTCAGCGGACCTGAAGGGAATCGGTACGGAGAAAATTTTTGCACAGTGACCCATGCGTGGTCTTCACGAAATACAAAGCACATTTGATATAAACCATTTAACGAATCAGACCATAAACTTACCCGGTAATGGTGTCTTGGTGTGTTCCAAGTGTTATTCATGTTCAAATCGCTCTCTTAGCAAAGTAGGGGAAAAATTAGTTCTGTAATGCCAGAACAATGTGTTAATATCGCAAACAGGCCATCATCGTTAAGAAACTGAATAAATTATCAATAAACACCAACTGGTTCTTAACTGACAATAGTTAATGTAACAACAGTAACGGTGTTGTGAAGTTAGTAGTGATGCCAAATCTGTCCTGATATAGCGCAGGAACTTCAGAAATACGGATTAGATACTTATATGGAAAAATGAATCGATGTTAAACATTCCCAGTACATAGCCATGTAATAATGACGACATCAAAAAATGCTGGAGTGTTAAGCGGGTCTCAACATGGTGTACGGATCAACAAAGAGCATGCAGTTACCATCGGGATTTTGGACAAAAATGTCATACCGTCAAACCGCTCCAGCTGGTGCGTCACTTGTTTGTCAAGGTGATAACGGGCGCATGTAGTGCATCCTCTCGATGTCTTTCTACGGGGCAGGACGGCCAGGCTCCCCCAGCCTGGCCCCGTTTTCCACTGTCGGAGGAATGCTACGCCATTTCGGTCCTGTACTAAATTGTTCTTCCGGAATGACAGTCTCTTCACGCACCGTCTCGACGAGCTGATTGCGTAGGAGTTCGATCAATCAGAGCTGAAGACCCGCCCTTCGAATGTCGGAAAATTTCGTTTCTGTGGATTTCTCTCTTAGTCCAAAATTTTGCTAATTCTCCTTAAAAAAAACTCGTCTTAATTCTTCTAGATGTAAAGGAAAGCCCTGGTCATTACAGCTGAAATGTGGAAAGTTGGACTGTAATTTTTTATTAACATGAATTATTCAAATATCTATACCAGGGATCAAGTCAAGGATATGTAAAGCCATTTTGCTTAGGCAAATGTTTTCAGTTTTTTTCCATCAAATGAAATCTGGTCCTAAATACAACCATACAACCATTCTGATCACACATCTGTAGGGTTTAGAGAGAATGGTCTGAAAAAGAAAAAAATATCTAGTGAGTGGCAGTTCTCTGGATGAAAATGCCTTGTTGATGTCAGAGGTCAGAGGAGAATAGCTAGACTGGTTTGAGCTGATAGAAAGGCAACAGTAACTCAAATAACCATTCATTAAAACAATAACTCAAATAACCACTTGTTACAACAGTAATGCAAATAACCACTCAAATAACCACTCGTTACAGCCGAGGCATGTAGGAAACAGTTTTTTGGTGAGATGTATTATATATCCGATTTTTACAAATACCGTGTATGGATATGACAAATAAAATGATGCAGTGAAAAGGTCAGAGAAATTATGTTAATTACTTAATTATCCTCAGCCTTATTCACGACTTGCTTGGTTCTCGTCTGTCCTGTGTGCACACACACACAACTCTATCATGGCTGTATCTCTCACTGACACCTCAGTTCATCTGGTTGGAGTTTCCATGTCCGTGGGTTTCCTCTGGGTGCTCTAGTTTCCTCCCACAGTCAAAAAACATGGAAATCAGCTGAACTGGTTACTCTAAATTGTCCTAGACTGTGTGTATATCTGTGTGTATGTCTCTGTGTGCCCAGTGATGGATTGCCACCCTGTCCTGGGTGTACCTGCCCAGTGCCCGATGTGCTTCCCCTGGATAGGCTATATATAGTAACAATCCACCAATCCACTACAGTGTTATTTTGCTAAAGAATCTTCAAAGAGAAAGTTCAAAAGGGCAAGATGCAACAGCGTTATCCTGCAGCACATGACCGCAACTCGGCAGTCTGTGTCTTTAAGGAACACACACACACTCCCAACCTTCCTCGTGTACTCGCGTCCGCGCCCCCGCTCAACACATCTGTGTGTAGCACAACATCAACACAGCAAAATGAATGCGTTCACTATCAAAGAAACGTTTACTGTTCACACTTGAGCTTGCTTGCCCTGTGGCGCATCAGCGGATAAAAGAAGCACGATTCTGTCCCACAGTGATATTATCGAAACTAAATCGTATACCGAAGCTGGTAAGATTGTGCGGATTTTAAGTTGACATCTAAGTTGATTGAGCGAAAGCACGCTAGCTAGGCCGCAGTCTTTTGTATTTCGCACATGCTGTCGTAACAGATGTTTGACGTTGTCTTCTGGGGTCTTGAAAGCTGTAAAGGTAAATAATTATACAAACAAAGCCCGCAGTACAACCTTTAACTGTAACGCTGAAACGTTGCTTCCGCAAAAAGTTTGCTAGCTTGCCTATCAGTCCTGTAGTGAAGCGATGCTAGCTAGCTGCTAATGAAGCTAACAATAACATCTCTTTAATAACAGATCTGAATCCTGAGTGTGCTTAGTATTTTCGGATTCTGCGGATAGCGAAATAACATTAAAACAACAAACAGTCCGTGTAACATATCTAATATTATGTGCTGGACAACTGCGTTGTCCCTCTTCGCGATGATATCGCTATATAGCTAGTTAGCGATCCTTATCTTACCTGTGTGAATGTGGAATACATAGATAGGTAGCTAAGCTAACTCGCTTGTTGATGATTATTTTAAATATGCGAGAGTTAGATGGTTATTTCGATTTTGGATGGGTCTTACATGTAGTGAAACATTTGCATTTGCTGGCATTTAGTAACGAGCATGGCTGCATTCTTGTACAGAGGACTGCAGTGCTGGTGACGGTTGCTTACGGTATTCGTTGTTGATAGTTGTGTCTTGCAAGGAGTTAATATAATATGACTTGCTAGATCCCTTGCTAGATCACCAGTTATATTTTAGATCGATTAGATCCCAGAGAAACTTCGTATAGAGTTTTTCGCATCATGTGTATGGAGTGTAAACGTACATAGATGAGTGCTGGTATGCTGTTTTGGAAAGCTACTTGAAATGTTTTGTTTGTTTGTTTTTACAGATTTTTCAGACAGTCAGATAATTTTCCAGTGTATAAAGAATCATAGAAACCATACTGGAGTTTCAGCTTGGATATAGTTTAAGTAGAACTTTGTTGTACTGTCATGCCTTTTAAATCTGATTACGTAGTCTTTGTTAATGTTTTTTGAAAGGTTAAGGACTGTGTAATGTGCCTTGTTTTAAATCACATTTTGGAATCTGTAAAACAATTTTGGAATCTACCTTGCATAACTTTACTGGAAAATGATTCCTGTAGCTATGACTGATGGCACTACAAATCCAATGTTTAAAAGATATTTAAAATGACTGAAATTGACATAAATCAGAACAGTCTGTTTGCCAGTGATGGGGTTCATCTCATTCCAGGTTGTTAGGGCAGAACCTGAGGCGACAGCACCTGTTTAACAGTGTGAAAGAGGAGGTGGGGCCATCTGCAATGGCAGGAGGACGGAGAGGGGTGAACAGGGCGACGTACTGTCGCTCTCCTCTGGGCAGTGAGACGGGTGGCGTGAACAATGGCACCCACTCGACCAGCTCACCTGTGACCAGCGTGAGATCACGGACAAGGTGAGGCACACGTATGTGAGTGTGTGTATGCATTTTTGTCTTGTATTTAGGCCAGATGAAAATGTAAGTCCTGATTTGACCGAACCTTTGTCTCGTGATACTTGGATAAAGTCAGTGTGGCTGCATTCAGGAAAAGCTCAGTCTGATATCAGAAGAAAGTAGTAGTTGTTTAAATCACTTACGAAAACAGTTCAATTTATAGCTCACCATTTATGACTGACTTGAGTTTTTCTTCCACGCGTCCTTTAAAACTGAATGAAATGGAATAGAATGCTTGCAAGTCATGTTTTGAAACTGAAGAAAGATGAGTATGGTTTGCATTGCATTGTGGTCCCAACAGCTTCGGTCTTAGCGTCTAGTCCCCATATCGCCTTCCTCCGGTCTGCATGCAGCGTTCTATAATGCCTTCTGCTGAACATTCTTGGAGGAGAGGTCTACCTGACTGCCCTGATGCATTGCTTGGTAACAGAGGTGGCCTGACATCCTTCCCAACCAATGAGAGTGAACCCAGCTGCCCTCTCAGGATGCAGGATCACTGCTATTGCTGGACCAGCCTGTAGGGGGCGTTAATGTTCTTACGCATTCTGAGACATGAGCTGGTTTTGCTTCTCCTTTACCTCTTTAATTACTTGCAGATGCTTTCCATTCACATTTGGTTTATGTCGTCTGTGTCTGCTGGGAACGCAGGCCGCGTTGTTAATCGGTCTGTGTGTTTGGACTGCAGGAATGGTTCCGGAACTGGGATTCCCAGCCCTCCTCTGGCCACACAGACGGTTGTGCCGTTGAAACACTGCAAGATTCCGGAGCTTTCTGTGGACAGTGACGTCCTGTTTGAGCTACACCTCTTCTTCTGCCACCTTGTAGCACTCTTCGTGCACTACGTGAACATCTACAAGACGGTGTGGTGGTACCCCCCCTCGCACCCACCTTCTCACACCTCGCTGGTGAGTCCTGGCATCACTTGTGGGTTTTGTTCAGGAAGAGTCACAGGGACGGACAGTTTCTCACCATTGTATGAACCGCTCTGTACGAACCGCTCTGTACAAACCACTCCTTATAAACCGCTCCAGTAGGGCTGAACAGTCTGTCATTTGTTGATTGTTTTTGCAGAATCAGCCTTTGTAATTGTGCTGTGACAAATCTCCAGTCCTGGTTTAGTGTTCTGTGGATATTTTGATTCATCACCATGTTCTCATGGTCCAACAAATGTTAATAATTTTGTTCCAAAATAAAGCGAGCCCTTTTATGATCACGTGACATCAAAGGTTCATTAACTTGATTAAACATCTTGCAAGGCACATTGCATGCGTGAGGTAAACAGTCCTGTTTAGCAGGTCTGAACTGGAAAGTCTGAACATTCTGCATCGTGTGCATATGCATTCAAAAACTTCTGAATCCACAATGTCCTGCATTACATTCAACAGGGTTCTCTGCTGCTAGAAGTAACAATGCATGCATTTTTAATTGGATTGCAAATGAGTGAATTTATATAGAAAGTGATGACTCTGCAATGGAGGTCTGGGAAATGTAGTTGTAGCTCACCTGCTAAAACAGTGCTGCTTGCAAGGAGCTCATATACTACCATACTGATAAAGACATCACTCAGCATGAGAGCATCTGCTGTATACTGTTTTGTGAAATCCTGCAGGTTATGCATGTTGCAGTGACTTCACTGTAATTATTTATCTTTCCCATGATGTGTTTTTTGTCTTCGATTAAAGAAATGCATGCAAAAGGGTACGTGAAGGAACATGAGTGAACCAGAAGTTTGTAGTGATTAAACTTCTGCTTCACTCAGGTGTGTTTTTACCACCAGGTATAAAGTCACATTTCTCCATTTTCCAGAACTTCCATCTGATTGATTACAACATGCTGGTGTTCACCATCATTGTGTTGGCCCGCAGACTGGTCGCGGCCGTAGTGAAAGAGGTAACGATGCCCAGTGCGTTTTAAACAAGTCTCATGGGGAGTGTTGGCGTCTGCGTGGTTTAGTACTTCAGTTGTTCATTTAAAACTGGATCTTTGTAAATGGAGCACAACTTCACATAATCATTACTAAACAAATCAGGAATATTTGAATATTCTTTGCCTGTCACTCACACTCCCCACCTGCAAACCCCCTATTCTCTCTCACTCTCTCCCTCCCTCCCTCCCTGTAGGCATCTCAGAGTGGGAAGTTGTCTTTCCCTCACTCCATCTTCCTGGTGACAGCTCGCTTCGCTGTGCTGACCCTCACCGGCTGGAGTCTGTGCCGTTCTCTCATATACCTCTTCAGAACGTACTCGGTCCTCAGCTTGCTCTTCCTCTGTTACCCGTGGGTGCTCCGCCTCCTGGTCCTCCCACCCCAACCACAGTCCAATCACAGGCCATTACATTAAACAAAGACAACACTTTGTTTCAAATGAACTGTGGCACCCCATATTTCACCTTTGTCTAAGGGAAAACAGCCAGCAGTGATTCACTGGTGCTTTTTGTGGGATAGTTTTGTCCAAAACCATGATCAGGGTTCAGGATATTGACTGAGAGTTTACACCACCATTAGGTGTTATTAGTGGTTTGGTTCTGTTTGACATTTCAACTTCAAGTGAAGTCCTGACGTTTTTTTTTATCCTAAAAGTAAACATACCAGTTAATTCTATGACTGTCTTTCCATTGTGTAAGATTTTATTTATTAAGTAATATTTTCTCTAAGTAATGTTTTTACTAAACTGTTTTAATTTATTTATAAAGTGTTATTTATGGTTGTATGCCTTATGGCTCAGTGTGCTGTAAGCTTTCAAAAGAATTTCATTTTAAATCCATTGAAGCTGATGGTTTCTCTCTGGATCTCTGGATCAGGTTTGGAATGTACATCCCGTTCTTCCGGCCCAGCTGTGACTTGCGAAGGGTGGGGCCCCTCCCCCCCGTCGCCACGGTCACCTCCAAGGAGGCAGGGGGCGGCGGTGGGCGCGACTACCTCTCTGTGCTGAAGGAGACGTGGAAACAGCACACCAGCCAGCTGTACGCCGCCCAGCCCATGCCCACACACGCCTGCTGCCTCTCGCCAGATCTCATCCGCAAGGAGGTGGAGTTCCTGAAGATGGACTTCAACTGGCGCATGAAGGAGGTTCTGGTCAGCTCCATGCTGAGCGCCTACTACATCGCCTTCGTGCCCGTCTGGTTCGTTAAGGTGGGCCTCACCATCAGTGGGCTATGTTCAAACCACTGCATGTAAATGTCCGGTGATCCCCAGGTTCTCAGCCATAAGGACCATCAGCCCATCTCACCTTAAGCCAGTTCTGGTTTGTGTTGTGGTTTGTTTTCTGGGTTGGGTTTGGGTTCAGCTCTGTGGTTTTTCAGCATGCATGGCCCAGCAGAGGGTCGCTGAGGTCTGGAGATAGAACTGACTGAAAGTGACCGTGTGCTGTGTGGTTTATGACCGCCGGTTCCTCTTTAAATCAAAGTAAACAGTCAGTTCAGTGATTAAACTTCCATATGGCCTCTGTGTGTGTGTGTGTGTGTGTGTGTGTGTGTGTGCGCGCGCGTGTGTGCGCGCGCGTGTGTTTGTTTGTGTTTGGGGAAGGGGAGGGGGTTATTTATGCATTTTTAATTTAAAGTCAGTAGAAAAAGGTTCTCAAAGTCTTCCTACTTTTGTGATTAACGACATTAGCCGACACACACACACACCCAGTGATACTGAGGGTTATCATGTGTCTTCTTAGCAAGTGTTTAATACTCAGTTGCTTGTTGATTTGGTCGGTGTTGTAGAGCACGCAGTACGTGGACAAGCGCTGGTCCTGCGAGCTGTTCATCCTCGTGTCTGTCAGCACCTCTGTGATCCTGATGCGACACCTCTTACCTCCACGCTACTGCGACCTGCTTCACAAGGCCGCCGCCCACCTGGGCTGCTGGCAGAAGGTGGACCCCTCGCTGTGCTCCAACGTCCTCCAGCACATGTGCGTCTCACCACCTGGGGGGGGGAAGCCAAACAGTTACCATGGCTACAATGGTTATGTGATTCTTCTTCTGATTGTTGTTCTACTAAATGATGAAGATGCATGCTTTGATGCTTTGAAATCTTATTGTTGGATTAGGTGCCAGTTATTACTAGTGATTCCCACCTGCTTAGCAACTGCCTTGGGTGTTGTGTGTTTATTTGTTTGTTGTTTTTGTTGCTAACCCCTCTGGTCTCCGTGTGTTTTTGTTGCTAACCCCTCTGATCTCCCTGTGTTTTTGTTGCTAACCCCTCTGGTCTCCCTGCTGGTTTTGTTGCTAACCCCTCTGGTCTCCCTGTGTTTTTCTTGCTAACCCCTCTGGTCTCCCTGCTGGTTTTGTTGCTAACCCCTCTGGTCTCCCTGTGTTTTTCTTGCTAACCCCTCTGGTCTCCCTGCTGGTTTTGTTGCTAACCCCTCTGGTCTCCCTG
>JAOXYF010000009.1:17287773-17330406 GCA_028565775.1 Sternarchorhynchus goeldii
CCCCTCTGGTCTCCCTGCTGGTTTTGTTGCTAACCCCTCTGGTCTCCCTGCTGGTTTTGTTGCTAACCCCTCTGGTCTCCCTGCTGGTTTTGTTGCTAACCCCTCTGGTCACCCTGTGGTTTCAGATGGACAGAAGAACACACGTGGCCGCAAGGAGTGTTGGTCAAACACAATAAAAATGTATTTAAAGCCATGGGTCACTATAACGTAGCAGTACCTTCAGATGTCTCACATTATCGCTTCTATGTAAGTACCCATTCAAGAGAGTGAGTGATTTACTTTATTCTAAACCACTTTTCTTCTCAGAGACCAAATTAGAGAAGATAAGCGAGAATATCAGGCTTTTTCCTGTATGGACTGGTGTGATGTATATGCAGTCTCTCTTCTCTTATGACAGCTGTCCTCCCCTTTCTCTCCTCCAGTTCTTCTTCAACAAACCTCTCCGAATATTGAACATCCTCATCATCTTGGAAGGAGCGATGATATTTTATCAGCTGTATTCACTTATGTGTTCAGAAAAATGGTACCAAACAATATCTTTAGCTCTCATACTCTTCAGTAACTACTATGCTTTCTTCAAACTCCTCAGAGACAGAATAGTGTTGGGAAAGGCCTACTCATACTCTTTGTCGTCAGATCACAAAGTCAGTTAGAGGGAACTTTTTTTTGTCAGACAGGCATCACAGTGGAGCAGAAAGCATGTATAAGAGGGTTTTATTTTTTCTATAAGTTTTTGGCACTCTGTTTATGTTCTGACATGCAATGAAATAAAAAAAAAATATTTTTGTATTTCTTCATGTCTGGTTCTTTGGCGTCATGTTGTGTTGGATTTTTTGTGTGATCTTTCTTTATCGCGTTCAAGCTAATTCATACAAAAAAGTGCGTTTTCCTCATCGGGGTTTTGTTTTGTTTTGTTTGAAAGCCATTCAGTGGAGAAAAGTAATACATTCGCTGGTTTTACTACAACTTCCTTTTCATGCAGGCCAACGTAGAAGGTCCGCTTCTTTCATCGACAGATGGCGATTTGATACATCAGCGGCAGAATTCAGTATTTACTACTACCAACATTAATGAATTGAGACGCTGTCCACTGAAATTGACTTCCAAGCATTATGTGCATAGTGAGCGGTTATTAGAGCTGTTGGGATACTGTGTTGGTTTCAGTGATGGGTTTTGCGGGGGGGTTTCGTTGCATGCAGTTATTCGCAGAAACGGTTCTGTGTCTTTAACGCGAAGCCGCGCTGTTTCGGTGGATGCGCCCCTGGTAGTGACCCGGTAGGCTAAGAGCTAGCGCGAGAAATAGGTGGAACCGGGGTTCCGTAGGGGATCCGACGAAAACCAAAATCTTAGGAATGGACGAGATAACCGTGAGCCGTCCGATACCGAGCCCTGTCCTCCGTTTAGCTATCTGAACAAGACGGCGGGTGAGTAAAACCGTTTTCTCCACCTATTAAAATATGGTTGTGCTTTCCCGAAGGTCCTGTGTAACGTTAAATCCCCGCCAACACGGTAATGCAAGGCAGCGTTAGCTAGGAGACCGTGTTTTCCGTTACAATAAAATAAACGTTATATAGAGACGTAACTGTTTTCGACCGTCTCTTTTCTTCGGCGCGATACATGTGCACGAAATGAAACGTTTTATAGAGGTCCACTAATGTTAATCGATATCCTAAATCCAAAATAATAATTCACACTATAGTTAATCTGTTGCAGTGCGTAGTTGATGCGATAAAGTGATAGCCAGCGATCCCGTATAGTATAAATGAATACGACGCAAAGACAAGTCAGTGCGCGGTGAATGAAGCTCGCTTCAATTCACTGCTCTGATTTTTGTTCGACCCACATTACGTGACTGGTTGGACTATCCCCATTAACATGGGTGCACTGGTATTTATCACTCTCGTAAGAAAATGTTTCTTCTAAATGGATTAAAAGTAAAACACCCAACCTTCAGTCCAACCAAGTCAGTTAAGTTAGACTACAAGAGTGAAAAGTGGAACAAACCGCAGAGGTCTGGATTTAAATCGGTTTAAGTGCGGATAGATCGGCTATTTATGGTATACAAGTATCAGATACCCTATAGTCTCGCAATGATCTGAAGCTTCTAAAAATACTTATCAGTGAGACAAAGAGACGTTAACATTCAGATGTGAGATGCTCTCAGGACACGTAGCATATAACGAAGACGTGGAAAAGTAACCTTAGTTAAATGCGGGATTGAGAAATGATTCCAATTTTTGCAGAGACTTGTAAATACGTGAGTAAATACGAATTTTGAGATATTGGTATTAGGACCGGTGTTAAATACACTCATCTGTTGCTGATGTGAACACACTGCAGATCTGTTCCATGCAGATGTCGCTGCGTTTTCAAATGTGGCTAAAAATTTACTTAATTTCTTCCTCCATTAAGATGCAGGTCGATTAGTAGCAGCGAGGAGCTTTCAGAAGCGCTCAGCCCTGTGTTAATCCTGCACTTTGAGCTGTAAACTGCATTTCTACAGATGACCTACGTGGAAATATCAAAATAACTACCTCTGAGCGGATATTTTGGGTCTGGAATCATCCAAGAATCATTATAAGATGTTTTGTAAGGTGTGATTTCCTCTTTGGGACTCAGGTGTTTAGATTTGAGTTGTGCTTCAGTAGGGTCTAGCCTGTCGGTACACAAACCTTGGATTCAACATCAATAAATGTAAATGTTCTCGTATTTGTCAGGCAATTAGTGGACAGCATACCTCCACTCAGCTTACTGACGGACGGTTGGACTGACAAATGGAGGACAAGAGGAAAAAGAGGAGTCCCAAGGTTTCCCTCCCCCAACCCCCACCTCCACCAGTCAACCCGCGCAAGCTGTCTGTACTGCCAGCCAGCAAGAGCGCCACGTTTTCTCTGGGTTTCCCTCAGCCACCGTCCCCTAAACCACGGGGCAAGCACAAGCGCTCGGTAGGAGCCATGGGTGCAGCCAGAGAGGTCCTGCCAGTACCTGTGGCCCCTCCGAAAGCCACTAGGTTTGTATCGGTCACCCCAGTAAAGGGGGGCGTTTCCCTCCAGGCTTGGGATTATTGCATATGGGTGCACATATATACAGCTGGATAATTAAGCATGCATGATACTAGTGAAGCATAAAGACTCCAAATAATACTGAAGGCAGAGACTATTCTTCTTCAGCCAATCAGAAGCTTTTAAAGTGAATCAGTAGTCCATACAGAGGGCATGCCAAGCCAGGAGGGGGAGTTCTTGTGGTCTCAGAGGCCAATTAGCTGTCATGTGTTTGTGTTGGTGTTGGTGGTGGTGATGGAAGGCCCCATCGCGAGAAGCCTCGGGCTGCCCAGCCCACCGGGACGAGCCACATGGCCACGACTTCCTCCCCCCTCCAGCACACCTTCCTCACCGATGTCTCAGACGTAAGGGAGATGGAGGGCGGCCTCCTCAACCTGCTCAACGACTTCCACTCTGGGAAACTGCAGGCCTTTGGTGAGACACGCGTGATTTGATGGCCTTTGGTGAGAATGAGGGGGCCAAGCTGGAACCCTTACTGAAGAGCATTACTGTGTGTGTAAAATGAGGGGTCAGGGTCTGGGACATACTGAGAAGCAGGGAAGGTCAGAGCAGTCGAGACCATTGCAATGTAATGTGAGTGTGGGTAATAGAGAGAGAGTGTGTGTGTGTGTTGTGCAAGAGGGTCTGATTCTCATTCTAATAAACTAATTGCACTTGTGGCCTGTGGAGGTAAACAGGTTCTAATTATTTAGATGTTAGTTTAGTTCAGTACAGGTTGGGCCTCACAAACTTTGCGTCTGGCGTGTTGGTGAGCAGGCGTGGCCGGGCGTGTGATGCATGCTCCGCCCTTTTTCTTCAGGTAAGGTGTGCTCGTTCGAACAGCTGGAGCATGTGAGGGAGATGCAGGAGAAACTAGCACGGCTCCACTTCAGCCTGGACAGCCACGTGGAGGAGCTGTCCGAGGACCAGAGGAAAATGGCATCCGATCGCAACCTGGAGCATCTGCTCAGCAACGTAAGAGATGTGTCCACGTGAACACACTCACCTCCATGAACATACTCACGTGAATACGCTCCCATGAACATGCTCCTGTGAACACACCCACGTGAACACACTCACTTCCATGAACATACTCACGTGAATACGCTCCCATGAACATGCTCCTGTGAACACACCCACGTGAACACACCCTCACCTGGATGAGAATATCCTCAGAATATGTACTGCTCTTGCACGTACTGTTTTAAACCCAACACACACACACACATAGTTATAGTCAGTGCAGTGATTTTTGGCTGTCTTGTCACCCAACAAAAATGTAGCTGCATCCTTTCCATAAATATTGAATATTTGTATTGAATATTTTCATTCTCTTCATTTTTATACTATAAATTGGGCTTTTTGGCTGAAAGGTGTGTGTGTAGTCAGGCTTCAGCTTGCAGTGCTAGTAATTTGACATTTGGTTCTCCAGTGTTTTGTGCTGAAGCGTAGGCGGAGTGTGTGTGTGCCTTTTGGAATAACTTGCATGTGTCAGACCGGTGTGAAAAGCGCCCTCCCATCTTATTAAAGACAAAAATAGCAGGGGTACTTGGTCACTACGGTAACAGCAGATCAAATTCAGGTGTTAGCCTTTCCTACCTTCTGGGGGTGCGATGTGTGTGTGTGTGGGGGAGTAGGGGGGATTAAAAGCAAATTTCTGGTGAAGAGCAAATCTCTGGCAAATAACTTCTTATTCCATCCTGCAAGAACGAATATGGTTTATTCAGTAATTTTGCATTTGGGCTACTGCAGCTGTTCATCTAAGATATTAAATATTCATAATTACTTGCTCTAAACCATTAAAGGTTCATTATCGCTCGAAGTCTCTTGATTGATCATTTTGCCTTTTTATAAAGTCTTATAACCCTCTCCTCTCTCCCTACAGCTCGAAGACCTCAGCAGCTCCATGTATCCTATCTGGGTTGTTCATTGTAGCCACACTGGTTTTGTGTCAGATCAAACAGCCTCTCTTCCTGCGGTGCCTTAAAGTCAGACCTAACGTTTCTATCGATCTCCAACACTGTGGGCACTTATAGCTCGTTTCCAAACAGGTTTCTTTTGGAGGTTTTTTTTTTGGTTCAGGATTAGATCTTTAAAGAGAATGGGTTTCTTGATAAATAAGCCTCAATAAAAGGATCTTAGGGCTAAAATAAAACTGTAATAATAAAAATAAAATAAAAGCCAATTATTCTAGTCTTTTAGGTATCATATGCACTTAAAAATGCAAGAATACATTTAATTTTTTTACACAGTGGCATGCAGTGGGTAACAATGGGTTTGTGTTCTCAGATCCTTAATGCGGTTTTTCCAGACAGAAGTTACACCTTGCAGAGAATCAGGACCTGCTCAAGGCCTCTGACCCCTAAAATGGAGTGCAAGCCAAAAGCACCAGACAGCATCACTCACTGACTGGAGATGCTGTTACCATGGATACACTGCAACCAGTTCCGCTAAAAACCACGTCTACTACAGCGAACCTGCGGCCGGACCCGTGAAAACGGCGACCCGCAGCGCGATCTGGCACCACATCAGACACCTTCTCCAGTGCGCTGGGGGTTTGCGTTTCTATGGGATCCCTTCAGTGCTTTTGGTTTATTTGTTTAGTGTCTGATGGACGGCTGAAATAGGTCCACTGGTATCCTGTACATCATGTACAGTTTAACTGCACCATTAGTTCAGTCGTAATTTACTGAGTTCCTGTGTAACTCTGCGTTGTCATGGAAGGCACAGTGAGTGTTTTTACATGCACTCAGTAACCCTATCATTACTGGATATCTGGATTTATATCATTCAAGTGCTTGTGTAAACAGCATATTCCAATTTCTTACATCAGATTAAGGCCATAGTCATATTTCTTGAAATCTGATGAAGAGGTGGATTGATTTTGGCTCAGTAATCAGGTTTCTCAGTGCATATAAGTGCATACTCAGATTTTAACGCTGCTTCTAACACTGCATGTGTGGCAACATGCCCATATAGATAAAGCTGCACTGGAAACTACAGCTGTTGTTTATCAGCAGCAGCATGTTTACTTGAATCCGTAAACAACCAGAGCTCCGTATTTGCCTGTAAAATATGCTTTTGAATAAAGATGTGGCAGAAACAAATCAGATTATTGCCAGTCTTAAAACAAAATCAGATTACTGCTAATCTCAAAACAAAATAAATCAGATTACTGCTAATCTCAAAACAAATCAGGATACTGCTAATCTCAAAACAAATCAGGTTACTGCTAATCTCAAAACAAATCAGATTACTGCTAATCTTACCTAGACTTGTAGTTTTCCATGAAAATGAGCAAATGCGCTTATTGTAATTACAAAGATTTAATGTGTTGTTACACAGTTACTCAGCATTTTACACTGTAAGTAATGACATAGTAACAGTAAAACTGTAGTGGTTTAATGTAACAGGACAAACACATGGTTTCACCCTTGGGTTGGTTTGTCCTGTTTGTTTTCTGATTAGGGTACTGTTAAACACTTTTTGGTGATGAGCCGTAATTATACGTAAACTTGCTCAGGACAACTGTAGATAGCTGAAATTTTGACAGTGCCTCCCCTAAATTTGTAGCAGAAAAACAAAGCATTTTAGCGTAAACTCTTTCAAACAGCCTCCTGGAACATACACTGAGGTTTATACCCAGGAAAAGCAGATCTTGGTAGTGAGTTATTGCTGAACTGTCGTGTAGCAGCACTATTTAACGCATGTAGAGGTAGAGACGTGTTCCCCGATAGTCAGGACACTTTTTGAACATCTTCTTTATCTGAACTATAATGGCATGTTTTGGTGGTGTTTGGGAGACACTGAAATACTTACAACTAAATCGGCTTCTAGCTTGATTGCGCCCCTTAGTTCTCTGTGGCAAAGTAACTTTTCATCAAGACAAATGTAGCATGGTGCACTCGGTTGATCAGAGCTACTGGGTAGATTACGTCAACACTGAACTCAGGAACTGTTTTGTTATAGCTTCTGCTGTTAATATTGAACGGCTGTACATTTCACAGAGCAAACGACTCTATGATTTAGCAGATTGTAAGTTTTGCAGTAAGATACAGTAAGTCTTCTGTTGTTTCTCATGGCCAAAGCACATTGGAACCACAGAGCACAATGGAATGAGAAAGGCTACAGTTAGACATTCAGGCAGTTTGCTCTTTTAATAATCTGTGTCCTCTTTAAATAATCTGTGTCCTCTTTAAATAATCCTGTGAGCCTCATCTTTTGCGTGTGCTTTGCCAGAAACATAACCGTTGCTGTCTAATTTGGACATTTCATTCCAGCAAGCAACAAAATTATGACAGCTGCCTCAGCTCTAAGAAAACAGACATAAACAATTCTGATGTAAGCAGTCTCTTGTTTTAAATATTAATTAGACCTGCTTCCTTTCCATTAATGTCTTGTGTTTTGCAGCTTATTACTTTCATAACATTTTTTGTACTTGTATAACCTAATAAAACTGATCTAAACCAATTCGTTTACACTCATTTGATGTTTTGTTTGATGTTATTTTAAGCTACCGGGTTGGTTTTATGTGTCCGAGGCAGCGGTAACGCCGCACCTGTGCACTAGAGGGCAGTAAATGTGCTTCAGCTCAAATGGTACAGAGCGGCAAGAAGAAATGAGCTCGAGCGTAGCTAATCTTGATAGCTATCGAGTAGTTTTACCACAACGTAGTGATGTTTCAACGCGTTTAATGGACCGGCAAGAATGGTTAAGACATATGATATGCTTTCAGGTAAAATACGTACATTATACTGTGTTTGTGCTTCTCTTTCAGGTAAAATGCGTGCATTATGCGTACTCGTTCGTGTGAGTTAGTTAGCTAAGATGAATTGATCGGCTAACATTAACTAATGTTACCTGTGGTTACCTAACGGTAGCTAACGTATACACAGATAATAAAGCTAGTTAAAAGTTTGTTTATTTGTTCATTATTAGTGTAGTTTTGAAATAGCAATGTATTCATGTTGTATTATGGTAACTATTTTTCTAGGCGCTGTGTCGAGGATATCTGATCCGAAAAGACTTGCAGGCAGTTCAGACTGAATTCGAAGACGTTGTTAAAGAACTCGAGGGCTGTTTGGACCATTTGAGCTGGACGGGGAGTCTTATACCGAGACCCAACTTTACTGACAATGTAAGTTTGGTTTAATTTAATTCTACTTCGTTTGGTTTCCTCTAGACAGTTATTTTAGATTTTCTAATATTGTGTTACACAGTGGCTGACATTGATTAATAACCGATTAATGTACAGTTTAGAATGCAAGTTTAATAGGCTTCGTATCTGTATAGGCTGCTGAGAAGTTTTTTATTTATTTATTCATTTATTTATTTATTTATTTATTTATTGCATCAGGAAAGCGCATTATCCAAATGTTGCGGGCCGCAGATGCAAAAACAGGGTCCTCTGGAGGGTGCAGAGAAAGTGAAGGCGCAGGCTGAAGAGAGTGAAATCTGTCTCTCGCGCACTGTAGTATTGGTGCCAGAGAGAGATGAGGAAACTTGTCCCAGCTCACACAGAGATTGCAGTCAGACCCCTATACCACCAGGGGGCGACGAAGAGGAAGCCTGGAACTGCATGGCCCTGGAGATGAGCTGCAACCGCTTACAGCAAACAGGTGTGCACTCATAATACTGGATTACAATGATCGCACCTTATATTAGTATATTACCTCTGGTCGGTTCTTTCACATTAAGAGTTTTAAAGCAGTTATATGGGATTTCTCTGTCAGGCCAGAGATGCTCTCGAGTTCAAGATGTCGCACGCACTCCTGAAGCACTGAAACAGCACAGGAAGACTCTGAGCATGGAGCTGCTCTGGATCCAGCAGGCCATCGTGAGCAGGAAGAAAGTATGGGCAGGGTGCACAATCTCTGATTACACTAGATGTGTCCTAACACTGCAGTGGGCTCAGCAGTACTTTATATTAATACCACCTGTATTATGTGCATCCTGTAATAACTAGCACCCTTTGTATCTCATAATGACTTCCTGCCAGTTTTAAGGGCTTCCTTTGGTGTTTTACAATAAAGCAGTTTACCAAGGTCATACTTAAGACATGCTGGGAACATGAGGCTAGTGTTTTAATTTGAGAAAATAAATGAAATGGATGGAATTAAATACTACATGGGAGGTGGGATTTTAGCGAGGGACTATACTGACAGTAGTGAGAAGGACTGTCCAGTGCATGTCACTCCATGCTGTCTTTTCTGTCCGACAGTACCTCACCCTGAGGCAGAAGATGGGCGTGTTGTAGCGTCCTCAAGAAATGGGGGCAGGGTCAGAAGTGAAGGTGCTGACTGCATGAAGACCATAGACCTGAAGAACGTTCAGTACATTTGGCTGGGTTGTCTTTGCACCATGCAGTGCCCACTGTGCCTATGTGTATGTTACTTTGTGAGAGATTTTTTTTTTCTTCTGTGAAGATTGTTTCAATAAATTCTATTTCTTGAACTGTGCTTTGGAAGAATTTTTCTTTAACAGTTTATAGCTTTCTTTTAGATAAAGCAGTATTAAATATATCAATATCTTGGAGTGCTGGATTTCTGACATTCAGGTTATGTTTGATATCTTAGATGAAGTATGTGGGCGATTGGATGTTTTGGTTTCCCAAGACTGAGATTCGTCCTAAACCAAGATTAAGAAGTGTATTTAATGGTGAAGCATTAATCTATGTCTAAAAAAAACTGATCCCCAATCAAACCTTCATGTCCACTCATTTGTAACTATAAGCACATGCAGAATACTGTTATGTTTCAATAGGGTTTGAGGTAAAAGGTGTCATTGGATTTACGTTTTTTTAAATCTATTGTTCTCTCTCCCTCTCCCCCACACACTCTCCCTGAACCACCCCCCCCCCCTTTTTTTTGTTGTTGCCTCTGATCACTGGCAATGCTACCATAGCAACCAGGAAACACTTCAGTGTGTGTGCGTGAGAGACACGGCAAGCGTGAGGTGATCTGGAGCACTGGGCTGTACACGGCAGCCTAAGAACCAACACGGCAGACACCCCTGCCTTGGTGATCCTCGGCTGGATGTAGAGGCTTCTGGATGCTCTAATCTCCTGTAAGTATAAGTATATATGTGTGTGACTGAGCATTGTGAGGGAATACAGTGTGCATCATCCTGTATGGAGTCTGTTCATTCAAATGAGAAAACTGCTGAAACCAGACAAATCATACAGTGGTGGTGATAGATGATCATGTGTGTTGTGTAGTGTGTGCGCGTGTGCGCAACTACAACTACCTGTGCCATTTCAGATTGAGTGTATATGAATGTGGGAGTGTGTAAGTAGACTCAGAAAGTGTGTGTGCGTGTGTGTGTGTATAGCTTGAATTCGGTTTTGCTTGGATCAGGGTTATGGCCTCCAATGGGGTGAGTTCTGTTTTACCCCCTGTGAAGACTGTGCTGGTGTACAGGAATGGAGACTCCTTCTTCACAGGTCAGAGCAACCATTTCACAGTAACTGGACACCATTTTACTGCTTCCTGCATAGTGATTAATACTGATATCTACAATGGAGGATCCACCTATAAATTTAAAACATCAACTGTATGTTTGAATTGTGCTTTCATACTTTCAATACAACGTACAAAATGGAGAGGTAAATTAGTCTGAATGAAGTCTCCCCCACCTGTGTGTGTTTGTCTGGGATTCTGATTTAGGGAGGCGGTTTATTGTTAATCAGAAGCAGGTCTCCACCATGGAGGCCTTCCTAAATGATGTGACTCTCAGCATCGGCGCACCAGTGGCCGTTCGGACTCTCTACACGCCTCGTAATGGTCACCGCGTGCCTGACCTGGAGCACCTCCAGCAGGGGGCGCAATACGTGGCTGCGGGATTCGAGAGGTTCAAGAAGATCAAGTGAGTACAGGAAAGTAGGCAAAGCAAGAAATGAGTAGAAATAGCCTGGTAAACTCCATCAGGACTACCCTGCTGGAGTGGATGACTATCAAATAAAGAGCTAAAGTACAAAAAGAAAAAGAGAAAAATCAAAATGGATTTTGTCAGATGCAGCAATTTCAGTTTTTGTGGAAGGAAGTGGTCTGTGGTTGTGGAGAGATGTATATTTTGCCATTCTGTAATGCCAAAACGTGACAGACATGACGAAGACTGTGTGTGGCCAAGGCCTTTTTGGTCTCCAAGCAAAACAGTAAGTGGGCAGTCTTAACCTGAGCTTTGGGTGTTGATTTTGCTTCTCTCTCTTTCAGCTATTTGGGTGTGGGGCTGAAGAGACCTCCTGTCACTGGAGCAGCAGGACCTGCACAGGTAGGGCGGTTCTCCAGCTGGAGGTTTTAAGTTTTTGCTTTGCTTTTATTACACATCTCTGCCAAATAGAACGCAACTCTCTCTCTTTAACCCCAAGTCTGACTCCATTAAAGGACACATGGAACACTCATATGTTTAAAATCCAGTCCAGTGTTGATATAACAGCTTCATAACCCTTATTTATGCAGTGAGTGACTGCACCAGATATTTAATGTCTTTCCCACACGCACTAGCATCTAGGTGGTCTGGAACAGATGCTCACTGTTTATAGACAACAGGAAGGGTTGTTAGCAAAAACACTTACTTTAACAGTATTTACTTTAATAATACTTTTTCTTTAATAATATTTGCCCTCCAAGATGAAAGCTGGTTATAAACAATTCCTGGACACATGGACTATTAGAGTAAAACCGAGGCCGTGCTGTGGTGTTTCTGTAGTTATGTAATATCCATGTTTTCCCTCCACACAGCGTGCTGTACCCATTCCTTCTTGTTGTGTTGTCCTGTTGCTGTGGCTGCACTGTGTTCCCGAGTTATTCTCCGTGGCGACAGAAGCAGGGTGAACTCGGTTTTAACACAGCGCTTGAGCTGTTGGACCACATTAGTGCTGGCACTCACCCGCACTCCACACCCCAAAGCAAACTGACCTTAAAGGCAAAAGAGCACACAAACCGACCGATGAAATCGAACCGTCAAACAAACTGTAGGAACAAGTGTTTTAGTAGCTTCATAGACAGGATGAAAGAGTGAGTGAGGGAATGAATGAATGTATGTTATTAACTATGTAACGTTATTAAATATGAACGTATATATATTATTTCCCAGAGTTGCTCAAGTCTAATACTTGCTTGGACTTTAAAGTCTCGGCTCAGACTGATGTCAGAGCTCTACTGTGGCCTCCTCTCTTTTAAACTGATTTAGCTGACAGGGCAGCTCCACTCAACATGTGCTGTAATGGAGTTCTCAATTATCTTGATGCTTGTGGTGAATATACGAGTGCCTCTGATGGTGTGTGTGTTCCACGGGTGTGTGTGTTCCACGGGTGTGTGTGTTCCACGGGTGTGTGTGTTCCATGGGTGTGTGTTCCTTCTGGACTCTTTGTCTGTGTTTGTTGAAGCTGCTCCAGGCTGTGGTGTACTTTACTCCTTTGCGTTGGTGTTTTAACATGTCCACAGGCTAAAGTGCCCAGCAGACCCAATGTCTCTGCAAAATGGAGGAAGGTTATAACTCTGCCCTGTATTATATAGTGAGTAACACAACTCGGCACACATACACACACACACACAAACACACACACACACACACACACGCAGACACACACACACGTCTTGGTGCTGTGCAGTGTGTTCAGGAACGGTGACGTACTCAGTGCTGCTATGCGCTTCATCATTCCACGCAACATGCAGAAAAATCTGGAACAAATCCTCAGCCTGGTCTCGGAGAAAGCCATGCTACGCACAGGAGCTGTCCGCAGGTACACACACACACACGTGAGATTTTACATCTTGTGCACTTGATGTAAGGTGTACCCTAGGGTGGACCAAATAATGTACTCATACAAACGTTGCCCTACAGCCATTGTCACTGTGTACTTTTTTAACCCCTGACCTTTCTGACCTCTCAGGCTGTGCACTCTAGAGGGTGTCACTGTGCTGTCAGCGGAGGAGCTGGAGAACGGCCAGTGTTACGTTGCCGTGGGAACGGAGCGGTTCAAGAAGCTTCCGTATGTGGAGCTCCTCCTGAATAAAGCAGCAGGAGGCAGTGCGGACCGGTGAGGATGACGAAGGTCTTGAGGCTCTGTGCGTACCTGGAGATTCTTGCGCTTACCTGTTTGTGTCTGTTTCCTAGGCATTACCCTGGAGACCGGAGGCTGAACAGGAGAACTGAGGTAACATAGCAACCTTCGTCAATCTGAGTCACAAATGTTAGTGACATCACCAGTCAACGAGGAAATTCCTCTGTTGCTTCCTGCAGACCAGGAAGGGGTTTCCTCAGGACACCCACAGTGACTCTGCCCTCCTCAATTCCCCTGAGGTAAAATGAGGTCCTAAGAGGCTCCATATACTGTATCTCTGTCTGTAGGCAGGATGTCAACATGCCACCTCCTGGAGCATAAACAATTTTAAAAGGTTATAATCTTTCCTTGTAAACATCCACTTCTTGTTCCTGCTGCTCACCTCAACCACCTGTGAGCGCAGAAGCACTGAAGCGTGTAGAAAATGATGCTTATATCTTGGACGGTGTAGAGTGTGTGTGCTTGCTGTGTGTCAGAGGGACGGGCGGCGTGTGAGATCGACGGGAGACGAGGTGACGGGCGGCGAGAGAGAGGAGAGCTCTGTGTTCCACACCAAACCTGTTCACATCCGCAGGAACAGAGGTGTACGCAGAGCCCCAGCCAGACGAGGAGCAGGTACTGGGGACACACACACATACACACTCCAATCTGTGCAGAGTCCATGACTGTAATTCTATGTATCACCCAGCCCAGCCCAGTGTGTTTAAGGGTGCAAGCAAGAGGAGAGAGGAGGTGCGAGGAGCGGAGGAGGTGGCAGAGGATGAGAGCACAGCCGTGGAGCTCCCTGTAGACCAGGTACTCCCTCCCTCTCCCTCTCCCTGTAGACCAGGTACTCCCTCCCTCTCCCTCTCCCTGTAGACCAGGTACTCCCTCCCTCTCCTTCCCCTCTTCCCCATTCCTAGGCCACTGGCTTCCTTGTTACCTTTTCTCTCCACTCTCAATCCCTGTATCCTTTTTCATCTCTCTTTACATGGCTGGAGTTTCCCAGGCCTCTCGCAATGTCTTCATGTTCCCTACTCATTAATATGGTTCATTTCAGAGAGCTGCTGAAATAGTAGAGGATGAAGAGTTAAACAGCAGCCAGGCAGATAACATGTCTCAGGTACGGGGCGGGGCAGGGGTGGGGCGGGGCGGGGGCGGGTCTTTCACCTTCAGTAGTCACACTAATGTTTGCCCTCTCCCTCTTATAGAAGCAAGCACCTGAAGAACGGGTCACGACCAGCCAAGTCAGAGAGGACGAGGCGGCTGAGCTGCGGGTGTCAGACAGAGAGATGAGAGCGTCTCCCGGCCCACGGACCGAAGCACGAGAGGACTTATTCACTGAAGACCTGCGACAGGAGAGCAGTCAGGATGGTCGAGTGAGTCAGCAGGGCCCAGTACAGCTTAATCTGCTGCGTTTGTCAAACCTACACCGTATTGTTGTCTCCCTTTGAGAACCTACAGGGAGGGTATTACCCAAACACAGGGAGTCAGAATGACGAGGGTATTATCCAAACACAGGGAGTCAGAATGAGGAGGGAATCTGAACTCTGGTTCCTGTCGAGTTTACTTTGATTTATCTGAACTCTGGTTCCTGTGGAGTTTCTTTGATATACTCCCAGCAGAGACTCACTACGCTCCACTCCCCCGACTCACTGATTCCAAGCCCCTTTAGTGTTGGTCCGTGGACACTTGCCTGAAAAATGAAGTCTTGCCTATCTGTTGTTTTTCTTCATTTCCTGTGTGTGTGTGTGTGTCTGTCTTTCTCTCTCTCTCTCTCTCTCTCTCTCTCTCTCACACGCACACACAAACAATCAAATCTCACACTCCTGTAATATAGAAAAATACAGACCTTCTCTCACGGATTCACAGAGGGAACATCAGTGAAGTTCAGAAAGTTCACTTTAGCCATTACCTTTCCAGTAACATGAACAATCAGTGACTTGTGGCTTTAATCATGAGTAATTTAGAGGTTTTCTGCATGTATGTTTTCAGGACGCTGGTCCTCATGAAGCAGAGACTGCACAGCCCAGTGCATAGATCATCCTCGCTGATGCACCTCCTCCCTCATCCTACAAACTCCTACCTCCTGTTCTGGACTGACAGACATGCGCAGGCTGGTGGACACACCAGTCAGTCCGTTTTAGCTCTAAACCAGCTCCCAATACACCAATACCATGCATGCAGTCTTCATAATGACTCGGTCCAGGAGTGGAGATGGGGTGGCCAGTCTGGTGAGTGCTGACAAATGGATTGAAAAATATTGCACTAGCTAATGTAACCATAAATGTAGGCTCTTATTGTAACCGTAACCCTAATCAACCATAATCTACCTCTGCACCTGTACCTACTCTTAACTTTAACCAGCCATTCCCTGTCCACTGTTCATAACCAACCATACCCTGTTCATAACCAGCCATTCACTGTTCACTGTTCATAACCAGCCATTCCCTGTTCATAACCAGCCATTCCCTGTTCATAACCAGCCATTCCCTGTTTGTAACCAGCCATTCCCTGTTCATAACCAACCATACCCTGTTCATAACCAACCCATAGCCTTACCCAGGCCTTACGCATACCCAACCACTGGCCTACCATTTCCTGAACAATACGTAATTACATTTGTGCACTGACCAGACTACCCTTGGTGGGTACACTGTATGTTTAACCATTTGGGGAGTTAGATTACATTTCCTTGAGGATGTCTTGTGATGCAGGTGGACTGAATTTTCCCAAGGATGTGTAAACACGTTCTTTTCCATTTACCACTAATGGAAAACTCTGAAGGATTAAGTGTCAATTTCTGACTGAGTGAGCTGGTAACTTTACTTACTGTACGTATGTGAAGTCTCAGTTAGGGTTACGTGTATATGAGCGTGCTCAGAACCTACTTCAGTGTGGACATTAAACAATACCTGTAGTGAAAGTGCAACACACTCGTAGAAGAAGTTTAAAAAGAAAATGTGCTTCTGTATTGTTTGTTTGTTTGTTTGGGTTTTTTTTTTTTTTTTTTTTTTTTACAGTTTCTTGTTAGTTCTTGAATATGATGAGTATGTAAAAGTCATGTTTTCTCATGGTGTCATGAGTTGTTGGGCAATATTCAATGTTTATTTTTCTTGTAGCAATAAATCCCCAAACTTCAAAACAAAAAACATCAGTGTTGCTTGTCATATATCAAGTTTATTATACGCAAAACTATTTACAGATTCACTGCAAAAAAGATTTACACAAGAGAAATAAAGTGTTCACTTCCACAAGTGAGTCCTGGGCACTTTTACTTTGTAAAACCAATGTAAACAAAACCTTCTTACAGTATATTACAGCTGTAAACATTATCTTACAAAGAGTAAATTACACAGAGACTGATACTGTTGTACTCCTGGGAGTTTATCCAAAGAATACGGTTGTTGAAAATCCATTGTCTGTTTCCTGCTATTTATATAACGAATGTAATTTATCCTGCGATTCCAAAATAACTGGAGCTTTAATGAGGTTCCCAGAAAAGCTCCCCTCTACCACCCTCACATGTCCAGAGAGCAGTCAGGATGGAGGGAGTTAGTCAGCAGGCCTAACACAGCTTAATCTGCTGGGTGTGAGGCAACATTGCCCCCCTGCCCACCCTACCGTCTCAGAACTGCTGGCTCTGATGATTGAGATCTGGTACATACAAGCTCTTGGGCGTTGAGCTGCCAGTCACAGGGAGGGAGCTGTGTCCAGGGAGATGAACGATGTGTTGTGGAGGCCCGTGCTCTACGTCTCCAGGACAGAACTCACCACACACATGGTCACTCCCGTCATGGTTAGCACCATTCCCAGTACAGCTCCTGAAAGGGAGGGGAAGACCATGTCTAGATTAAGAGAAAGATGGATGTATCGGGAAATTTCGGAGACGTGCAAGATCAGACGTACTTTTCCCTCCAAAATCCTCCCCGAGCAGCTTTCCGGTGAGCAATGTGAACAAAAAGGTGAGGGAGTTTACCACAGGCACAGCAAGAGACAGCTCTGCAACACACAACACAGCCAGTCAACCAACGTAGCAGGGCCGTAGTCTGCAGGCCTGACCGCACACATCTACTTTGTGTTGGACTAGAAATGTGTGACAACAGAGTAATTCCCCTCCCAAATGCGGTTATGGCATGTTCGGCTGACCTGTGGTAGCAAGTGTGACGTAGAACACCACAGACCCAATCTGGTTGAGCAGAAAGGGCAAAAGATACTGAAAAGAACAAAAGAATCCACAGTGATGTGCTTAAATTATTGTGGAAAATATACAGTCACCAAGAGACAGCTCTGGGCACATCGACAGTAAGGTTAGGGTCACAGTAATCTCAGATCTGGAGTTTTAGAACACTGACGTCCATACAGGTAAAAACAGCACAGGTCTAATTATTTGAGTCTGAAGTGGATTAAAACAAAGTATTTTTTATATGTGTCTGTTAAATCTGTGCACCTTTAGTTAATAACAGCTGAGAAACAAACCACATTTTAATTTCGCATTGGGAGAGAGCTGTGTTTGCTTTGTTTTTGTACTGATTTATAAAGCTGCCAAAACACACATTCTCCTAGTTTTAAACACTTCGTGTCGAAATGTTCATTATACCCTGATATTAAAAAGCAGGAACTGGACTTCTGCCAGGAACCGGAAGACTTTGTTCCGTCCGCCGACGTGCTCGATTCCCTCGGTTCCTTTTTTGAGGAAGGGGTTGGTAGCGCCCCATAGCACAGCGACCACGAAAAGACACAATATCTCCACTAAAGAGAGAGTAAAGAAAACAAAACCAATCTCAAAACAACCGAACACCAATGACTTACACCTCGATGTACGACCTCAAGGAATTATTCCCATTTAAAACATTTTAGTTAGCTACTTAGCTAGCTAGCAGGTAATTTGTAGCGCTAGACGGTGCTTAAGATGTATTTAGTTAAACTGTTCTTGTATATAATGCCTTAACTACTTACGACTTAACATCACTTACATCTAATGTAATTTAGTAAGTGAGATAGAAAACACTCACCTACTGACACCATTTCTTCTTTGTGACTGCTTCTGACAGTTAATGGGAACAACAGTGTCACCCAATGGTTATATCAGATTATTAACACAACTGGTGTCGTGGTGTCATTCCGACAGCCTTCTTCAATAGGAGTTGCACCTTTGGAGTTGATTTTGTGCCAAAATGTTAGAGAGAAGTACGGGAATATTACACTTTCAGAGATGTGTAGGTGTCTGCTGGAGGGTAACTGGGTGTGTGAATGATGAATCACAAACGTCACCTGAGAAGGGTACATAAATAGTGTTACATATTAAGGCTCAATTATGCAAACTTGGATAATAATTATTCATTATTATTATTCATTAATAATAGTATTTTTCTCAAAGCATTCACAAACTTGTTTAAACAGGAAAATAATTTTATTTATTTATTCTGATATTCAGATTTGCTCAATCAGACATATTTCCTTGTTTGGAGTTTAACTTGGTAACACAACTCTATGTCTTAACCAGTAAAACCAGATGAACCAACCCATCTGTGATATGCTGGTGTGTAACAACCAACAATAAAGAACGTTTTTCTTGAGAACAGTGCACAATCTGTGAACCATCTGTTTTTATTTTCCTTTCCACATGCTATGCAAGATATCACCATCACACTTCCACAGACACATACCAACAGTCCACTCATATTAATAGATGTTAACAGAGTTAATATATAGGGGCTTCAGGAAATGGTGGGCAGCGGACCAACCACTATGTGGCATATAAAGGAGGCAATGCAATCTTTCAAAGCTTAAAAATAAACTATAATCATGTCTATAATTAGCATGTCTTTTCAGTGCATATTACTGTATTATTAACAAGGTTTACAATTTAAATGTATATAGTTACACTATATTGCCAAAAGTATTCGCTCACCTCCCTTGACTCACATAGGATCTTAAGTGACATCCCATTCCTAATCCATGGGGTTCATTATGACGTTGGTCCACCCTTTGCAGCTAGAACAGCTTCAACTCTTCTGGGAAGGCTGTCCACAAGGTTTAGGAGTGTGTTTATGGGGATTTTCGATCATTCTTCCAGAAGCGCATTTGTGAGGTCATATACTGATGTTGGACGAGAAGGCCTGGCTCTCAGTCTCCACTCTAATTCATCCCAAAGGTGTTTGGATGGGTGAGCGAATACTTTTGGCAATATAGTGTAAGTTTATATAAACTTGACTACTATTTAAATGTATATAGTTATGTTCATATAAACTTGTTTACACCATGCTGACTCTAAATCCTGTCAGACTTTTCCTGCAACACCTATTTCACCTCAGTGGTGCATGTGAACACTGGACCACTCTGTTCTGTTAGAGTCAAACATTACATACAGCTTTATTAAATGCAATTAAACTAAACAATTGAAAACAAATCTGTTGATTTGTCGTACATATGTGCATATTTTGTGAGTTATTCTAAAGCTCAGTCAAGCAATTATTTTGTTAGAAATACTGTCAAAATCTTGTAATTCCAGACAAACTATTGCTGAAAGCAGTTAAGAAAAGAGAAGCATTGTTTTCATCCAGACAAAATGGTTGTGTAACTGTATAAAGCAGTTTGGTAGGTGTGAACCTACTGTTTATTGAATTACACATAAGAACTGTGAGTCCCAGAGCTGTGAAGCTGTTCCAAAATTTTTCACTTGTTTGAAGTCCTTGGAGAGACATATTTCAAAGGCATGTCATTGTGTATAGTGTTTGTAATTTCAAAGTATGTTTTTAATAGCATAAACATATTTTCAAAATGATGGAAAGGTGATAACATCATTACAGGTACAGTGTGCAGGCCTATCTCTAAACAGGTCACTTTGCAGGCATTCCAGAAATAATAAACAATCCAGAACACCTCCTTAAAGAGATTTCCCTTACAATTTATGGATGGGCATTGCTCAGATTATCCTGCTACTGGTTGGTATTACTTAAGTCATCAAACATCTAACCAAAACAACCAAAGTTTTGACTCAAATTGGTCAAGTATCATAACCCTGTAAATTTCTCAACCCTCTGATTTGTCATCATGTTGAACCACAGCATAAATCAGAGAGCAGAAGCCAAGATGTATAAAGATCAGTGGGACAGGCACTTCTTGGTATTCTCAGCTGCGAGGCAGCAGCTATGGTTCTTCAGGGGAGGGAGGGACTGTTTTAGCTCCGCCTCTGGGTCTCTCCCAATGAGGAAGCGATCTACAGCTCCCACTGCAGGTCAGTGGGACTGGCTGTGCATTTGTGGTATTTCAAGAGGGGATGCAGCATCTACGCTTCATCAGAAGAAACATAATTCCAACAAGGAGCAGGCTGCAGAACACGGAAAGAAGAATCACCGCTGCGCTCACGCCACCTCCGGCTGCTGAATCCATCTCTTCTTCACCTGAAACCAAGCCGGGAAAAACGGCATGTTTGTTTGATGGGTCCGACACGCACGTACAACAGATCTTTTCATGTTTAAATGATTAGCTGTTGAAATGTGTTGAGTAATTGCATCTAATGATTAACAAACTTACTAAAAAGTGCTGAAAGGAATACAAATTGGTCGGATCTCTTGTAACACATTTCAAGTTGTGTTTACGATAAAATCACTTCAGCTTTGAAGCAGGAGGGGACTGGATCCACCAAGAAAAATATATTCAGATGCTCACGGTTAAGGTTTTGCAATACGTATATGATATGAGGGCAGGCCCACAACACCTTCAGTATACAGGCTTCATCTTTACCTAGATTACAAGTTTTCATCTTTACCTGGATTACAAGTTTTCAGTTTTACATGGATTACTCAAACAATCAGCACAATTTTTTTCTTTGACCTTCTTGTATTAGATCCATTCGGTCTGTAGTTTACTGTCTATGTAAAGATAATTACAGCGCAAACTCATCTTCCAGACCAGCTTTACTGCTTCAAAACTATCAAAACTACCCAAAAAAACTATCTTTCGTCATACCACAAAGGTGAACAAAGGGCAGGCTCCTCTGTACTGTGCACACATGGTAATTTAGGCCAGTGACAGTCTGTTATCATCATGTACACTGAGATCATTTTACACCAACATTTGTGGTGTGGTTGTTTTTTGTTTTTCACAAAACAAGTTCATGTAAAAAAACACGCAACCTGTGCTTAAAAAAATCAGGACAACAAAATCTGAAAAACTGGCTTTGCAGAATGAGAGTGGGATTAGTGATGTAACTGGGGCAGTTTTTAGGGAAGTACAATGTAAGATATAGAACCAATGTGGACTAGATTGGACCTTGAGAATGTCAATACAGAGATCAATATATTTTCAGTTATTTGTTTTTGTAAATTCTATGAGTTTTTATTGTTGACAAATATGGCAGATTAAGAAACTCAGAAACTCAGAGTGTTTTAATTTAAATGAGAATTGAATTGTCTACTTATAAAGATTTTTCTAAATTAACTCATAATGTTTAACATTTATTCATATACAGAAAAATGAAATGTGACACTACTGAGTGTAGTAGTGACTGGAGCACATGTATTCACTTAGATGAAATATAATTTAGTTTAATGAATAGTTAAACACTAGGGTTACGGTTAGGGTCAGGGTTACGGTTAGGGTTAGGGTTAACCCCACCCCACTGGTTTGACAGCATGGTGGTTATGCTTCCTGAAGTTTGAACCATTGCATCAGCTGGAGAGCATTAACTGTATGACGGTTTATTGTAGGTTAAGGTTAAGGTTTTTGCAATACCAGCTTACGGATATAAGGGCAGGTCCACAACACCTTCAGTATACAGGCTTCAGCTTTACCTGGATTACAACTCAAACATTCAGCACAGTTTTTTTCTTTGACCTTCTTGTATTAGATCCATCCGGTCCAACATCCTCACCCACTACCGCCCAAAATCGACTCATAACCCTGTAACTTTCTCAATCCTCTCATTTGTCATCATGAAGTCATGACTACATATAACCCCAAGTGTGAACCACAGCATAAGGCAAAGAGCATAAGATAAGCTGTATAAAGATCAGTAGGACAGGCACTCCTTGGTACTCAGCCATGAGGCAGCAGCTACGGTTCTTCAGGGAAGTGAGGGGCTGGTTAAGTTCCACCAAGATGCTCCAAGAAAACCAAGCCAAGCTGGTTGATCCTATTCTTCAGTCTCAGTCATGTGCAGTCTTTTCTTTTAACATTATCAAGTATATATCACTTCCCAGTGATGGACTGGCGCCCTGTCCTGGGTATATCTGCCTAGCGCCCAATGTGTTCCCTTGGATGGGCACCCCCCCCCCCACCTCTCCACGACGACTGGATTAAGCGATTCGAATAACGAAAGAATGAAAAGTATGCATCATTGTTCACTTGAAGCTCAGCCTAAATCCTTACAGACTACAGACTACTTAGTGTAGTCTGTACTTTACTGTCTATTTGAAGTTAATTATAGCACAAACTTGGCTCATCTTCCAGACTACTGCTTCAAAGGTAACAGCAGGCTTTCGCAAACATGGTTCTGTCATTATGATGGGTTTAAATCATAATTTTCTTTGACCCAGTATTCAGACCATTACTTGCTCTCAGAGGAACAGTATGGAAGGAATTTCATTTGTGCTTATCTAGAATACTGAATCACTGCAAAACATGACAAATTTCAATTTTAAAAACATTGACTTTCACTCCCTCAAGTTTTCATGCCTGAGTTTAAGAGCTGAGTGAAGATCATGGCTCACCGTAACTGAGACTCACTGGCTTCTGCAGGTTTTGATTGAGGAGCTGGTTCTTTAGAATAAACGTCACAGTGAGAGGAAAACTGTGAGCCTTGTAGCTGCTCTTTAAAAAGTACAGTCCAATGGCTTGGTCTGCACCCTCCGTCAGCTCTGTATGATGAAGGAGGCTCTGGCCCTCCGCCCCGACCCACTCCACTTCTGGCTTGGGGAAGCCCTCTGCCTCATACTGCATCATCACACCCTGGATACCCACAATGATGCTTAACCTGGGCTCTGTGTAGAAGGCTGAGATGTATGCACGCACACACACACACACACACACACACACACACACGCGCACACACACACGCGCGCACACACACACACACACACACACGCACGCGCATGCACGCACACACGCACGCACACACACACACACACACACACACACAGTCAGTGAACAGTGAATATCTTTCTGGAATAAATTTAAGTTTGGAATTTATTGTAATATAAAATCAGATCTCGAGTACTATTTCGCAAATTTAAAATGTACTTCAAACAACAAACAGAACACACACACACACACACGTTGATCCATACCTCCATACTCCAGTCGCACGTATGCTCTGTCTGTTCCTTTCATGCTGCTCACGACACACATGTATAGACCTGTGTCTTTGGGTCCTACTCCCTCCATCCTGAGCGAGGCATTTCCTCTTTTAAGCTCAGACACAAACAGTCCTGTGCGGTTCCAGTAGTCCACGCTCTGAAGGTCCAGCTGATCCTGCTCATAATAGAAACTGTGCACAACCCGGGAGTCCTCCTGCCGTTGCCAGGTAACCACCAGGTTTGAGAGGCCATGGTCTGGGGCAGGGGAGAACTCGCAGCCCAGCACGGCCACTTGACCTCGGACGATGACCAGGTGGCTGGAGGGCACATTCACCTCAAAGGCTGTGGAAATGTGATTTTAGAAAGAAAACGGTCGCTTAAGTGCCGCCTAACGGAAACCCCACAAGCAGAGCGTTTACATTGGAGGCATTTATTAGACGCTCTTATCCAGAGTGACTTACAAAAAGTGCTTTGTTGTTGACTCACAAACTGCATCCTAGTCAGTAAGCAGGATAGAGTTCAGTATACATTTGAACTAAAACACTGCTAAAATACAAGAATCACACTGGTCCTAGTAAAGCCTAGCTGTACTTGATGTTCAAGGTACTTGAGGTTGGG
Source organism: Sternarchorhynchus goeldii (assembly GCA_028565775.1). NCBI lineage: Eukaryota > Metazoa > Chordata > Actinopteri > Gymnotiformes > Apteronotidae > Sternarchorhynchus > Sternarchorhynchus goeldii. The sequence goes on from JAOXYF010000009.1 coordinate 17,311,776, forward strand.
CCATCATCATGTAGGAGGGAGCTGGTCCATTTTAGGCTTTGCAAGCAACATCAAGGTTTTAAATTTGATGCGGGCAGCGACAGGAAGCCAGTGAAGGGAATGCAGCAATGGAATGTCACGTGAACTTTGGAAAGTTGTAGACTAGTTGTGTTTCTCGATGAAGGTTCAAATTGTGGGCTGTCATCCATGAAGCAATGTCTGTCAAGCATACAGAAATATGTCCTGAAACTTGATCAGAAGGAGGAAAGAAAAGAATTAGTTTGCTGTCATCAGCGTAGCAGTGATAGTAGAAGCCATGAGAAGATATTATATCACCAAGAGAGCAAGCATACAAAGGGAAAAGGAGAGGACCTAGCACAGAGCCCTGGGGGACGCCAATGTAGAGTCTACATGGATTGGGTGTGGATCCTTTCCACGACACCTGATAGAGCCAGATAGGGATGGAAACATTTCCACGCAGAGCCAGTCACACCAAGGCTAGAGAGAACAGAGAGGAGGATGTTGTGGTTTACTGTGTTGAAATGTCCCATATGCTGGGTTCGATTCTAGCAGCACCACATCTGTCCTCTCTCCCTTTCTCTTCACCCTCTACACCACAGACTTCAGCTACTGCGCAGAGACCTGCCACCTTCAGAAGTTTTCTGATGACTCTGCAATAGTTGGATGTAAGTTTGGATAAAAGCATCAGCTAAATGCCATAAAAGTAATGATGATTAGGGATACAGAAGATGTCTGTTTAGCTGCTCAATGTAAATAATTAACATGGCATAGGCAAATGTAGCAAAGGAATTGTTTGACTGCTATCTGACAGGCAAATGAGTCTCAGACAAAACCAAAAAACAGTCCAGTCAAAACAGGTCTTATACACATGCACTTACTTCAGACTGCACAGGACTGTGTGCGTTTTTATGTTTTTGTCCATGAACTTTCTGTTCACTAAAATGGCTTTTAACTCTGATCAGTGCTAAACATGCATATTCTGGTTAATACGCAAATTCTGCCTTGCTTCGAGGTTTTTATTATGCAAGTTATCATTATTACATGTTATACTTTATATATTTAGTTATTATATTAGTATAACTGAACTTTATTCCAACACTAGTCATAATGATTCCAAAACTTAAATAAGTCAACTAAAATTGAAAGTTTTTTTTTACCTACTTAGGAATATACAGATTTAAAGTTTGCTTCGAAAATGAAAAGTATATCAGACTAATGATACAAAAGACTGGTTACCTGCACAGTGTACCTCGGCAAACAGGACATATATCAACCAGACCATCTCAAGAGGAGCGTATTTTGGCAAGCTCCTAGATCCAAACTCCTAGATTAAGCGCAGTCTTTGCGACAGAACTCCACGTCGAGGAAAAACGTTTAAACTGTATTACACAAACTTGATTTGGGCTATAAGACTTCTTTGTTCCACTCATCCCTGTTAAAGACGTGAAGGAGTATTAGGCAATCACGTGACATGCTGCGATTGGAACGTGCAGATTAAATTCAAGGATGAAGAAATATTCTCTGCTGAATTGGTATGGCATTTCACTGTGCTTGTGAAATCTTACCAAACAAACGAACAGTTTCAGTCAAGAACAGTGTTGTATTATTACCACAATGAAACTGTCGTATCGCAACTGTCGAATCGCTGTCAAAGTTGGGTCCATACCGACCGCAACAGATATTAGTATTAGTCTTTATATTCAAGTTGCCACGGTGTGACTATTTTATCTTGTAGAAATGTCGTGAAATGGGTTTTCACAACATTCACAGCTGCTGTCTTCGAATAGTTTTTCGACTATTACTGTAGGTGAGCAGTCGACGGTGTGATATAGTTACAAGCTTTGTTTATATAGCATATATTACGTTTTTACTTGCCAAATTTTAGCGTTTTAAATGACTTAAGCCTAAATTAAGTCATTTGATAAATCTCTTAAGTTAAGCTAAACCTACTACAAAATATATTATAATACGCCTTTAAATTCTATTATAATACTCATTTAAACTATATTATAATTATAACTATATTATAATTCTATTATAATACTCATTTAAATCTTTAACATGTTAAAAACCAACTTGGATTCTGGTGTGTTGTCAAAACCAAAACACGTGGCACGCGTACTCCCTCTAGTGGAAGAGTGGAATATCAGTTTTTATATATAAAATAAAATAACGTCTGTCCTAACGGTTCTTGTGGAGCCAATTATTTTATTTATACATCTATACGTATTTATACAAACTTTTATTTATACAAATATACTTTTAATCAACGTTACCTATTAGTAATTTTTTTCAGCAGCGTAAAGTCGCGTTTTATCCCATGTTACGTCAGTACGACAGAGTTCATACAGGACATACCACAGTATTTGAAAGGTTATTTATAGGTTTGATTTTTCATCAGAGAGAAGTGAATTACGATACTACGTTTATTAAATGATACCGCTTTAAATTATAAAGTAAAACTAATTCCGATATTCACGCTGTGTTATATACTGGCAGTTTTTTTATCTTTTCTAGACATTTAAACATTTTCACCCCCCTTTGAAGTCCTTTGGTGTGATCCTGACTGCACGCTAAATCTGACCATGTGCTGATGTTTTCTAATGCACTTTGCTAATTTGCCGGTTTAGCATTTAAAGACAAGTGGGGTAGTATTAACGGTAGCGGTTAAATTCTACAGAGAGACCCCGGGATTTGGTCAAATTAAGTTTTATGTACTTCTGGACGTCTGGGAAGAAGCCGAAAGATTCGCACGCGCTTGTCAGGGACTGCTCTTAGGCAGATCGGGAACCGCTCGGGGTGTCGGCGCGGGCCAACCGGTAAAGGTAACATACGCAAAAAACCTTTATTTTAACTTTATGTAGTTTGCAAATGACAAGTCTCAGTCTTAAGCACGCTATATATGTTGGAAATATTTAGAGATAATCTGTCACGCCGCAAAAATACAATAAATCGTTTTGCCACGTCACATACGTACTAGCCCCTGTCTTCCGTAGATAACTGTTTTGAGTAGTTGTTTTTCTTCAGAGTTCCCAGAGTCGTTATGCATTTAACGTATAGCAGTTATAGAGTGGGGAGATTATTTATTTTGGACTGCACATCGCCAAGTACCTTGTTCACCCGTGAGGGTTTTAACTGGGTCGTCACTGCACCGAACATCGAAGGTTTGCAGTCTGTCACGAGTGTTCATCACCATCATCATCATCATCAACAACAACAACAACAACAACAGCGCGTTCATAGCTAACGTGCACGCGTTTGTTCATAAAGTTAACGGCGTTGTAGACCTAAAATTAACCTAAAATTATAACGTTTCGGTTTACTGTGGAAAACTGAGGGCAAAGGTTAATTTGGAGGCCGTCTTCTGTATAGACTCGAGCAGCACATGCTCTGGTAACCACAGGTGAACTATTCAGATTTATAAAGTAAAAGTCCTGCAGACATTAGCTTTAGCTCCCCATACAGATCAAAAGGGTGACGCGGCAGAGTCAGTGTTACCATGTGAACTTGCACACGCTTGTTACCACGCCAATCAGATCTATGTTCTGTCCCTCCAAGCTAAGGCTCCTACATTCATTTGTTAAGTTTCTTACACGCAGACCTTCGGTCATCCTCAGCGTAGTCCACTTCCCCCCCGTGGAACGGCGTGACCATGCGGCGGTGTAAGAACTGCGGCGGGACTGACGTGGACGTGGACCAGGCGCGCGGCGATGCCGTGTGCATGGGCTGCGGCTCCGTGCTGGAGGACAACATCATCGTGTCGGAGGTGACCTTCGTGGAAAGCAGCAGCGGGGCCTCGTCCGCAGTTGGACAGTTTGTGTCCTCCGAAGGTGAGTTCGGCCTCAGCTCCGTGGCGACCTCAGCTCCGTGGCGACCTCAACTGATGCCCAAACTGCCTAAAGCTTCCGATTCGAATATAAGCTTGGTGTGCTTTGAGTCTGAGTTTGAGATATTTGTCTTGAGTTTCTTCCATCACTTCACTTTTGTTTTACTTTACAGAGATATGAGGTTGTTTTGTGCATCCTCTTAGCACATTCCCATCCTGTGTGTGTGTGTGTGTGTGTGTGAGAGAGAGAGAGCACGCGAGAGCGAATGTGTGAATTTCACATTAAATCAAATGTAAAGTCAACTGTTGTGTTTCTCAGCTTTTCCCAAACAGCTTCCTGCAGCCCTGAAAACCTGTTGGAAAAGTAGTTTGGGAACTTCCCTAACATCCTTTAATCTTGACACTGTTCATTCAGAAGCCTAGATCTTTATGTATGTGTAGTGAAGTGGATCCCCAGGTTGCTGGTCTGCTGAGACCAACAGAAACGCGTTTGGTGATTGTTTACACTGTGTGGAGTTATGTAATGTCTCGCAGTGGTCTCGGTGAAGTGAATATGGGTGGAGTGGACACACCCTAGAGTCCTGAGGCTGAGTGTCTTTGGATTCGATGTGTTTGGGTGGATTCTTTAGCTCCTCTTGGAAGTGTGTTGCTCTGTATAGGTGAGATAGCACTTGCCCTGAAATCAAAGCCTGAGCTGAGCATCATTCAAGAGTAACGGTTAGTCCTAACTGATCTGATTTGGGTGTTGGGTTATTTTTGTTACTGTGCTCCTCAGGTTTTTTCCCTTTAGGCTGAGGTGTTTACCTCTTTCTCGTGCAGCTACACCGTTACCCACAGTTCTATCGCCGTTACCCACAGTTCTATCGCCGTTACCCACAGTTCTATCGCCGTTACCCACAGTTCTCCTCATTTCTCAGGTGCTTGTGTGGTTTGGTAGGCATTACAAAGTGGAAATTTAGCAGTGCTGGATGGAAGACTGAACTGAGTCAGAAAAGCTAAATGAAAGCTCTGATTTAGTAAGGAAAGTTCATAAAGAAAAGCCTCATAGCTGTTCCTGCAAAGAAATGGGTAAAAGTTAATCCATTCGTGTTGTACTTTGTACTTATAGTGTCGGTAGCCGTTTATATCAGGCAGAAACTGCGCAGGGTTCTTTGCCTAAATGGGTGGAAGTCTGGCCTGAGATGGCCTTATGGGAAAAGTAACAGCTATACTGATTACTGGAGTAGCTTGTATCGAAACTCTGCACTGTTCTGGGAAATAAGGGTTTGGACACCATCTCTTTTGCATTTATTAACCAGAATATTTCTTAAGCCGAAATATTAGTGCGCTTGTACAGAAATGACGGAGAGCAGAGAATACAACTGAATGTCGTCGCCGTTTGTACAGTTGCAGTACAGCCTTTGACCAGCAGAGGGTACACTTTATCCTATCTCCCTCTATTTTCAGGAATGATCATGATCAGGAATTCAATTCCTGCTGATTTCAAGCTGTCTGTCCTCCCATTCATTTTTGCATAATATGCAAAACCTTATTTTTGAAACTAGTCCTGGGTTTTTCATCCAATGTGTGCCACAATATTGGTGGCAAAATATATGCAAGCTTCTACAGATAAATAATTTTTAACATTGACATTTCAAAACAATATGGGCTGCCATATGCAAACTGTCAGGAAATTAGCATGACATTAGCATGTTTTGCATTACCAGCTGAAATTCATGAATGCTGAAACAATTGGATGAAACTTCACAGTACTTTTAAACACATGATTCTACGGCTGCATGGCAATAGTCAGTAGGGGGCACTGTAAAGCCTAGAAGACTAGTTCAACATCCTGACATCAACTGAAAACTTTGTGCACTACATTAAATACTGCATCAATGACTTGTATGACTTACACAAGTTAAATTAAGGGCTGAATATGTCGGAAATTGTGACCACCATTGGCCAGTAAGTGTAAAGCAGGTATTTGACATTGACCAATCATAATGAGACTGAAATACTAGAGATAAGGAAGGATCCTTGAAGGTTTAAATAATTTGGCCACTTGGTGGCGCTATTTATGAAAGTCATTGCCTTTGCTTTCACTTCTAAACAATGGATTTCTTTGATTTGTTTTTGGGGTTTTTTGCAGCGATTCTAACAATTTTGAAATTATGTGTAATTGAATGTACATTCTGGTGTGATTCTAGGCCTTGTGGGCAGGCTTTGGTCTGACTTGTGGGCCTTTTGGGGACCTGCCGCCTGTGTCTGTACTGGTGTTTAAAAGTGCTCTTTTGTTGTCGTCTTGCCCTGCAGGCCATGGAAGTGTCCCTTCACTGGGCGGCAACTACACTGGGATGGGGAAGGAGTCCAGGACCCAGACGCTACAGAACGGTGAGGGAGCCGGAGATGGAGCACGTCTGTGTGAGACTGAGTGTGTATCGGGGTATGTGAGGGATCAGTGTTAGTTTATATGGGGTGGGGGATGTAGGTGGTGTGTGTGTGGGGGGGGGGGGTATGTGAGGCTTCCCATCTTGTACTTCTGTTTATGGACTTTATATTGAAAAAAGAAAACTGTTTAAAAACCTTGTGGTTCATTTCCACACCCCCTGGTTGCCACACACACACACACACACACACACACACCCCTGTACTTTTGAGTAGAAATGCTCTTAACTAAGGTTGAACTCTGTTAAGAACAGTAAGAAAGAAGTGATGCTAAAGCATCCAGAAAAAGGTCTCTGCCCTTTAGCTGACGTAGCGTAGCTCTGTCTTGTTCCAGAACAGATGCATGCAGCTGGTAAAAGCTCTAATCCACTATGTGTCGAGCCGTAATGAGCGTTTCCCTTTCAAGATAGTCTTACATTCCTGTGTCTCCTACACAGATTCCCCCAAACACCGTTGACGTGTAACAGTTTAGCTTGGATACTTTTAGAAACTTATGGAGTTTTGAGAAACCTTTATAAGCTCTTAGGTGCCACCTTTGTTGTTCTAAGGGGTCTAATGGTTTTCTTGTTTGTTTTTGTGTAGCCAAGCGGCAGATAAACCACCTGGGCCACCAGCTGCAGATGAGTCAGCACTGCTTGGACACGGCCTTCAACTTTTACAAGATGGCTCTGAGCAAGCGGCTGACGCTCGGGCGCAAGTCGGGCCACGTCATTGCTGCCTGCCTCTACCTGGTGTGCCGCACAGAGGGCACGCCGCGTATCCTTCAGGGCCAGGAGAGTTCGGGGGGGGGGTGCTGGGTTGGGTTGGGCAGTGCCCAGGTGTGCTTCGCCGCAGATCCCTACCTTTGTGTTCGTGCTGTTGCTATGCTGAAACGATTGACATGCGCCTGCCTGAGATTAACTGTCCTTTGTTTCCTGTGTTTGAGCGGGGCCGTGGGGCGGCTGGGCGGGGCCGTGGGGCGGCTGGGCGGGGCCGTGGGGCGGCTGGGCGGGAATGATCCAACTGCATTCAGGCAGCTACACTCTGCTCTCAGGGATGTGCCCGCCCACTGTACCCATACCACCCGGACCATCCAGGTCCCTCAGTGCTGGGGAGATTTACCCCTTGTGGGGGAAATGGACTGACGCATTCACTCACTCACACACACACACACACACACACACACACACCTTACTGGAAAGGTTTTGTTAGTGAGAGATGGATGAGTCACAGAAATTTACTGTGAGAGAGAGCGAGAGTGTGTGTGTGTGTGTGTGTGTGTGTGTGTGTGTGTGTGTGTGCGTGTGTGTGTGAGGCTTATGGAAGAAGGATTTGAATCATTTAATCTCAAAAGCATACCTGTCAAAATTAATGTTTAGATGAATTTAAATCTACTGTGAAATTGGTTCTTTATCTTAACAAAGCAGGTTATGAGTGTAAAACAGCCCCCAAGAAAATACCCTAACGATGCTTTGGTGATTCAGCTCATATTTATCTTGTAATTCTATAAACTACAGACATGCATAGGTACACACTCCTGTTACATGGCTAAAGAGGTGTGGTGTGTGTGTGTGTGTGTGTGTGGATAACAGTGTTCCTTGCTAAGCTTTCTTGTCAGCAAAAACATCATTTAATCTTGCCTTGCAGCGTGTGCGGTGTATGTGAGCAGACGAGCGAGTGAGCGAGTGAGTGAGTGAGGTGCTGATGGGGAGATGAGGATGATGGATGCTTTTCAATCGATTCTTATGATTCACTTGAGTGAATCGTGGTTCGTGTGGAGGTGTTTGTATGGATGACTGTTCTGTGAGATTTCATGAGCCATGTCTGAATTCTTAAACCATGACCCGTTGCGCCAAGACCCAGTTCTGATTGGGCCAAGAACTTAATCTGATTTCAAAGACCTTGATTTGCTCTTGTTTTTTAATACTAGTTCAGGTTCTGCAGTGTGACAGATCAGACAGATCTGAAGTAAATCTGTGTCCTGTTGTGCACCGACCTCTCCCTCTCTCTCTTTCTCTCTCTCTCTCTCTCCCTCTCTCTCTCTCTCTCTCTCTCTCTCTCTGTCTGTGTGTTTAAGACATCAGTGTTGTGTTGATGTGTGTTGGCATGATGATGCACACAGGTGTGTGTGTGTGTGTGTGTGTGTGTGTTTGTGAAGTGTTGTCTCGCCAAGCTGATTTACACCAGGAAAAATATACTTTTCCTGGAAAGATGAGATCAGTAATAATGAATTCATTAAGAGTGAAAGATGAAAGATTCTGATGTTGTGTACCGTGAACAACACCAGCCTGCTTGTTGACTTCATGTTTTAATCATGAGTGCTTTATGTCTTGTGCTTGTGTCTTGTTTGAGCTTCAGGTGGGTTCCTGCCTTCACACCACATGGTCCGAGCAGTTGTGGTGAAGTTATCAGTTGATCTTTTACAGGATAAATTAAAGACAAGCCTGAACTACACTTTAATCCCCATGAATGCCTTAATACGACTTGGTTGTGTTCTTGGTAATTTCATCTGTAATCTCTGAGTTCGGGATCATCTCTCTTAGTTGTCATGGTGACAGATCTCATAATAGAGGTGTTTAATTTTTTTTAAAGTGTGATGATGTAAATTCACGCAGGCCTTAGTGGGCAGGTGTGCTGGTCTCCATGGGTAATGTTGCTTGGTTTCGTTGATTTGATTGCTCGGATCCGTGGTAACGAATCTGTTTAAACAGATTTAAACATTTAGTTTCTGTCTCTCTTGACCTTTTGACTAGCGTAGGGTGTAGTGTGTGTGTGTGTGTGCGCGCGTGTGTGTGTGTGTGTGTGTGTGTGTGTGTGGAGGAGGCCTTCCAGAGAGATGGGTGTAACAGAACCTGAATGGTTTTAATTCATTACTTAATTACAGTAAACAATTAGTTACTAGTAGGAATAGCATTCATAATCTTTGTGTTGCTATGAATAAACAACCCATGGATAAACTGGTAGATCTCTTTAACGGAGCTGCTTAGATATGCTTCTGGACCTGAGTGATCTGTTGCAGGTAAGATGTGTTTTCATTTCTGAATTTTTTTTCCATTTGATGAGTGTGGGTGTGTTCCTGTGTTTGTGCACACAGACTGCAATTAGAGGAATAAACGTCTCGGACGTTGACATTTTTAATCCGAGTGATTTAGCAAGATGGTAATATTGGCCAAAGAGTTGGGGTGTGTGCATGTATTTGTGTTTAGGATATTTTTTTCCGACTCACAGCTGGTGTGGATATTTGTTTATTTTTACCCTCCCAGCTGTCGAGGTAAACCGTGCCAGTGCACCCACTCACACCACCTGACTCTCACACACGCACCTTCCTGTGTGTCTTGAGATATTGGGGTTTTCCGTAGCATCTAAGAACCACAGAACCGGACAGATAAACAGCTCCGGTCTCTCCTCAGACAGAGAGCATTTTTTCAGACAAGAAGTTCTGACTCCTCCCCTCTCTGCTTGAGAATATGAACAGAGACCCTTCCAGGTTCTCTTTAAGGGCTTAGGGCCCAAATGGAAGAGAGGGAGAGAGAGAGAGAGAGAGAGAGAGAGAGTGTGTGTGTGTGTGTGTGTGTGTTGCAGCATATGACTTGTGTTATAGAGTGGGTTAACCTATCTGAGGCTGCATTTAGTATGGAGTTTTGCAGCTTGCATTTTTAAGCTTTTTACTGGAGTGGAAATATCCAGGTATCTTGTCTTCCATAAGTAATCTCAAGGCTTTACACCATAAGTTCTCTCTCCCCGTGTCCGTGTCCAGTATTGGGTAGATCTCCCACTGAACTTGTAGTGCAACGCCGAGAAAAGAACACAGACGGAGAAAGAGAATAAAAATGCTGTGAAACAGACTCTTCACAGAGCGTCTAGACCCTGTCTGGAGTCTGAAGCCCCTGATGAATTGTATCTCTGCTCTGACTGATGGTCTCATGCTGGTCTCACTGGTCTCCTCTAGGTGAACGTATACATTCTGGGAAGAACCTTCCTAGTGTTGGCTAGAGAGCTGTGCATCAACGCTCCAGCCATAGGTAAGTCTGCTGTCCACCCAGGTCTGCATATGCTCAGTACACAGTGGATTCAGTACGAACACCATCATCTACCAGTACTGATGCACAAAGTTTTGGGGTTTTTTTTGTAAATGCAGTACACCATTTTCTACCTAGAGGGCGCTGTGGTACTAGGAAAAACATAATGATTTGCACCTCACTGGTCAGTCGTATCAGATCCCGTCAGATCACTCATGCTTCATTTAGATCCTTTTTCATTTTATTTCTGAGTCAAATAAAGACTTGATATTAAACCGGCCATTTCTGCCATTCTTTAGTCACCTAGTCCACGTCTATCCACGTAAATATTATATCAGAAATTAAAACAAAAACCACATTAGTAAGGGCTGGCTGTTCTGAGTGCAGTGTGATTCCCCTTCACTGAGTGCAGTATCACTCTGCTTTACTGTTCCCAGGCAGTGGTTGCTATGTGTCGATAGTTAAAAAATAAAATGTTTAAATTACAGCATGAGTTTTAAAATAAGTTTAAAGAAATAAATAAATTTGGAGGTCATTCTTTTCACAGTTGGACTCGCATCGTCTAGTTCAATCGTGTCTTTTGGCTGTATTGTTTGAGTTAACCAAACGTTTGTGGACGCGGTCAAAATCGCACGGGTGCGAACCCTCACGCGAAGAACACCAGTTCAGGAATCTGCCCCCCCTGCACACCTGTCCCGTTGGTACTGTCCGAAGAGCACTGGAACTGGAAGGTGACGTTCCCGCACTGCACCTCGGTCATGCCCTCCTGCCCGAAGTAGCTGAGCTCGGTGCCGTCCAGCACGGCGCTGACCGTGTAGAAGACGTCGGCCTCCACCTGCACGGGGTGTTCGAACCACACGGGGAAGGTGGAGCTGGACCCATCCGAGACCAGCGCGCTCCTCCGCTGCGCTACCACCTGGCCCTGGAGCTTCAGCTCCACGTGGACGGCGTATTCCGCCCGGCCTCCGCTGGAGCCGTACAGGCCCACGCCGGCGAGGAAGACGCGGCGGTCGGCGGCGAACTGGATGCTGTCGCAGCGCCCGCGGTAACGCCACTGGTTGCTGCGGCGCGCCGCCGCCTGAAAGCGCCGGCATCGCCGGGGGCGGAGCCCGGCGCGAGGGGCCACCGGGAAGCCCGGCGTCGGCTTTTCGGCCGCCGTGAACCAGAGGAAGAGGTCGCGCGTTTCCTCCAGCGTCAGCACGCCGGACTGGGCCGCGTCGTCGGCGAACTCCTGCAGGCTGAGGGTGGGCAGGCGAAGCAGGTGGAGCGCTCCACCCAGAGCGGAGCGCCGGTTGCGGGCGGTGGGACTCAGGCCCCGCCTCCCGCACTCCGCCTCCGCCCAGGCCAGCGCCGCCCGCAGCACCGACGCCTCCTTGGCGTTGAGCGTCTCGCGGCGCAAGACGCTCTCCAGCGTGGGCCGGTCCACGGAGCGGAACCCCTCGGAGCGCAGAGCCAGTTCGGCCTGAGCGTCGATCACCTGCCAGCAGCGCTCCGTCAGCTCTGGCTCCTCGAACAGGCGGCTCTGCCAGAGCAGCACGCAGGCGTTGCGCGCCTCCAGGCCCGTCTCCAGGAAGCTCACGCACGCTCGAGCCAGTGCAGACACCAGGTACTTCTTGGCTGCGTAGAGCGTCCCAAGCACGGTGTCGGCCTCCAGCTCGATCTCGTCGCTGTACAGGTACCTGAGAGGGACAAACACGGAGACAAAACACCATAAACGACCAGATGGACTGCCACCTAAATAATGTTATCAGAACTGGAAACGAACCAGTTCGTGGATCTTTTCCAACCAGGGGAAAAAAGCGATTATTCTGCAATTTATGCTGCAGTCAGCAGGTTTTTTTTATTTAAAGGACAGTCAGACATCACTTGGGTCCAGAAAATTCTCTCTAATGGCAGAGACGTGTGGAGAGCAGTCCCACAGATGGGACCACCGTTCTGTGATTGCCCGTTTGGTGAAAGCATCGTATCCCTGCTATTTTTAGCCAGTAAAGATTAAGGAGGCTTACTTGAGCAAAATTAAAAACGCAGCGGGTTCCACATCTGGTATATGGATCTCGGAGCCCTCCTCCGCGAGGTCCCCGTAAAACATGGCGCAGAATACAGAGCTCCCAACCGCTAGAACGTACTGAGAGAGAGAGAGAAAGAAAGAAAGGAGGGGGGGGGGGGCGAAAGAACAGATCAGCGAACGAATGCGTCCCCGTTAACACACTCGCCGCCCTCCTACCGGGTAAATGTTTCAGTAAATGGTACGAACTAACCTTGTGCGCAGGAACTTTATGCGATGAGCCTGGTGGACCGACAACGAAATGTATGTCTGCCATATGCTCGTTATTGAACATCAAAGCGTTCCTGAAAAATAATAACCTATTAAAATATCACTTAATTATCTCTGAGACTGGCGGATAATCGCTATGTAGCCTATTATTTTACCTCTCACGCAGTGTAGGGTGTGCTGCCGGCCAGCTCGGGACCTCCACATTGTTATTGTTGATGTTTTGCTCGGTGGTCGGAGTTGTGGCGGCGTTTGGACTCGGCGTGACGGGCTGGATTTCCCTCTCGGAAAGAGTTAGCGTAGTGGCTTCGCCTTTCGGGATGTTGGTCTTTTCGCTAACAGAATAGAGTTCCGCTGCCATTTTTTTCTTCAAGGACAGAGTAACGATATCAAAGCATACTGGCAGTCTGACGGAGCGCCTCGCAGCCTTTCTCGACTTTTTCAGAGTTTCTGGAAGCAAGAGTAAGAAAGTCAAATACTTCATGATCCTGCCATGATGGAGCAACCTGCATTCTACTGTTTCTGGTGCAGTAGGCATCAGAACGCGGAAGATTTTCCCAAATAAACAAATCAATCAAAAACGAGCCTTTCCCCAAATGTCTGGAATCCTCCTTAAAAATCCGACGCACCCCCAAAATCCCCTGTTTTATCACTCAAATGTGTTGAATCGCAATACTAAGAGAACCGATTTTCCGACGAAATCGACTTGGGTTTCTACTTTCTCATCAGCATCATCTCCGCGACCAGACGGATATGCATCCTTTCTAATAACCGTTTTACGCTCCGTCAGTCACGGCACTTGGACGAAATCCCACCGACCCTGCCTTGATCTCTGTCGACATTCTAAAAGCCGTAGCTATGAGAGACGGAGCGTATTTTCCAGACGCTGCTGCTCTCGCCTGGACATGCGCGACGATTCGGGACTTCCTCTGCCAACTACTTCGTTTTGTGGTCTCGCTGCTCACTTCTCCCAGCCTCTCCCTGCGACCAATCCGCGGAAAGAATGCTGTCTACGTCACAAATTAAAGGTACCGTCGTCCAACCAATCGTTTACCCTGCGCGCGGGTTTGATGGCTCTGCTGGTGGGAGCATCGCCTTCTGAACGGCGTTATTTAGTTCATATATGGCTTGGTTAAATAGCCTGTGTTCACGGTACCCGTTAACTGTGGACAGCGTCTTGTTGTCGATGTAGGGTTTTGCCGTCGTTTTGTTTAACATGCCATATGTAAAGTTTAACCTCGCAGCACATTCACATTAAATGTTTTTTCCCCCAGTGGCGCAGAGAATGATGAATAGACGCCACTTTCCAGTAGTCCCCAGCAACACCATTGATTCTTTATGTAACGCGGCGAAACCTACATACTTTATTACTAGTTCAGAACGAACGAATCATGCAAAAGTGACTTTTTTTTTACCGAAAAGAACTCGAATTCTGGAAGCAGGCAATGCGTAGTGCGCGCTTTTGTAAATTTATTCTCTACATCACAGTGCAAGACGTTTAAATGTCAAAGATAAACAATAAAGATAAACGTGTCGATTCTTACCACGGTCCTCCGGACGGATTTACCAGGGGTCTCAAATCAAGCACGTGAGCCCGTACCTCTTGTTTACAGCACGCGGTCATAGGGTGGTCCTCAAAAGCTGCTGAAGTTTTATCACCGGCCTGGACAGGACTTGTGGAACCCGATGTTCGGACAGGTATCGGTGCTTCCAGTAGAGGGCTCCGCCGCAGGACAACCACCCTCTCGTGCTCCAGTAGAGGGCTCCGCCGCAGGACAACCACCCTCTCGTGCTCCAGTAGAGGGCTCCGCCGCAGGACAGCCCCCCCCCCCCCGTATCGCGAATCCACAGACTGCTTTAAGCGGCTTACGCAGCACATATCGGAAAATCTTTCCCACAGACTGACCGAGACTTGTTAAAATATTATTTTTCAGTGTTTTTTACATAGAAACGATTCTCGTTTAGTTATGTATTGTACAGAGTAAAAATAATTAGGTCGCTTTGGTTAATATTATTTTTGGTTACTATTACTGGCAGATAGACCAGTGCTGGCAGTAAATTCAGCAGTGAATGGTCAAGACGTGTGAAAATAAAATTGGAGTTTCGTTTCGGTTTAAGCGGAACACCCAGTCATTTTAAATAAATGCCTTCTGTAAATGATACAATTTGTGCGTAAATTGTTCAAGTCGTTTTTTGCGCGCGTGTCTGCAGATCCGTGCCTGTATATCCCGCGTTTCGCACACATGTTGGAGTTTGGGGACAAGAGTCACGAGGTCTCCATGACGGCGCTGAGACTCGTGCAGAGGATGAAGAGGGACTGGATGCACACGGGACGGAGACCCGCTGGCCTCTGCGGAGCAGGTATCCATGGCAACGCGCGACTCATCAACCAAGACCTTTTTAATGACTTTAGCTAGCAAAGGGCAGACCTGTCAGTAGCATGTGCAGGCAGACGGACGGACAGGATTAGTCCTGCTTGAGTCATACCATTTTTCAGGTCTGTGACTACGGTCACTGACTACTTCAGCTCTGTGACTGTCTGAAGCAGCTATAATATAGTTTCCTCCTCTACTCCACTACAGTGCGTCCAGTTCCGTTACTGTTTGCTTTTCTTTCCCACATAAATCATCCCTCTAAACTCGGAGATCTACAGGTTTTATTTGTAAAACCCCCAGCGATTCTAAATCTGTTTTCTTCTCTCTTCTAGTTATGCTCAACCTGCCCTTCAACACAGTGAATGTACATAAACGAAGTGTCCCGTCACCTCTACGCCATAGTCCAGTTACAAGGCAGAGTGTCTGCCCTTCTGATGTAACATGGATGGTCGAAACGTTGGGTGAAATTTGCGTTTCATGCTCAGACTTTAACAGCAGTACATCCTGCTAGGCTGCGCTGGGTTTTAGTGAAGTCTGTGCAGTTCCCCCACAGAACTAGCTGACCATGGCCAAGCCTGTAGTTTGGTTTTCATCCTGATGGAAAAGTCCTTCCATTCCATCAGTGAGTTTTTTGTTCTGAAATATTTGCAAAAACCTCTTTCAGGTTGTATGATTCTTATTTTCATTCCTTTATCGCTGTTTTCACATCTGCTTGTGTAGTACAGCAGGGCTGTGAGTCAGCTGTCAATCAAGCACTTTAAATATATAATTTTTTTTATTAAAACTGAAAATATACTGAAATGCTAGTGGAGTATTTGTAATACTACATGTCTGTTATTTCTTTAAGAGAAAAATGTAGTCTGAAATCCTTTTGAGGGTACTTGGCTCCTGCCGCGTTGCAGACAATTCGCCAACCCGGTTCTGACCCGATTCACGCCCAGTTTCAGGCAGGACCGCATTACTAATAACCTTCAGCCAAGATTAAGGTGGTAATAATTACCCTACCAGGTATCTGAAATCTGAACGCATGAACTCTTTAGAGAAAATGCCTTTCTTTGTATGAAGGGGCGCAGAATTTGAAGCGTCGAACTGTTTCACAAAGGGTCCGTTCATGTAATTCCTGGCTGGGCAGCTACTGGATCCAGTTGAGTGACCGTAAAGAGCTGCCTGGCTGAGCTTCGACTTTTCAGGTGTCACGTCGATGCCACACACGTTTTCCCTTTGGCTGTGGTGTGTGAGCTGTAATTAGGATAAGTACTCACTCTTTTCCTCCCGCTTTGGGGTGGGTTTTTTTAATCTTCCTCTCCTCTCATCACGTTTGGTCCTCTTCTCCTGCTAAGCCTGAATTATTCATCCGGCATGAATCTTTCAGGGGCAGCACTTGGGAGTGGGAAGGGGGAGTTTAGGGGAGTTACACAGGAAGAAGGGAGGCAGGGAGGAGAGAGAACGAACGAATGACTGGCTGAGGGGGAGAAAAAAACAAAACATGACAAAAGCGCACGGAATGATGCCTGCTCTGGTGAACTCATCCCACCACGCAGCCCATATGTGCGGTGATGTCATACGGACACGGGTGTGAGGGTGAGTGGGTTTGTGAGTGCAGATGTGTACCAACCCCTGTAACCACTTTAAAGCTCCTTAGTTATGGCATGGTTACACGCGTATGGTTTAGAAGCGAAACCAGTGCACGTATGGTTTAGAAGTGAAACCAGTGATGTAACCCAGAGAACAAACCCCTGATAACAAATTCCAATGGCAGGTTATGCTAGTCCAATGGCCTCTCTCCCGTACCACATTTTTTCAGTAGCATTGACTACAATATCCACAGTTCTGTGCGCCCAGGCAGGCCTCGTATCCTCGTATTAAGCCACAAACAGTTCTCTACTTGTTGGGATGCTCATATAATGGTAACAATTGCAAACTGGTGTGGGGAAACTTCTGTACACTTCTAGATGCAAAGCTTCTCCTGGCGCTCATGACTGCCCCCTACTGTACACGCAGAGATTGGCGCAGCATTGTTGTTTTGCTCAGAAAAGTATTTGGTGGCATTGCTGTGAATTGCAGTTGCAGTTAGTCTGAAGGAGCCCATCTCAGCGTGCACTGATACATTACCACCATTCCATCATGTGTGTTGTGGGTTGTTTTATTGACCTCATGGGGAAATGAAAAACATGGAGAGAACTGGGGGAGCGGGAGGGGTGGCAGTGGTACTGTGTTTATTTTTCTGCATTCACTGAATGTTGGGTTTTACCTTTTGAACTCTTAACTGTATGTGTGGTACCACAGGGCTCGGTAACCCTGTGTAAAAGACATGGTGTACGCTCTACATCCAAGCCTTAAGACCAAAACAGTACCCGCTGTCTCAGTCAGCAGACAGACCCACTTCGATTGGACACACACACACACACACACACACACACACACACGTTGGTTCAACAATCCTGTGGTTGTTACAGATAGGAGTTGCCTGTCATTTGTCTTCAAGCTTATTTTTTGTGGATTAGCTGAAGTGTGTGTGTGTGTGTGCGCGCGTGCGTGCGTGTTTTCCAGCGTGTGTTAACGTTACTGTCTGACTCCTTGTGTTTGCGTGTGTATTTTTTCACGTTCTGGTTTTGGATTTTTCCCCTTGTTCTGCAGCCCTGCTGGTTGCTGCCCGCATGCACGAGTTCCATCGCACGATAAAAGACGTGATCGGCATCGTGAAGGTGTGTGAGGCCACGCTGAGGAAGAGGTGAGAGGTCATCGACCCCCCCCAGGCATGTTCACACATGGACATGGCAGGAAATAGAAGGCATGAGAACATCTTCATCTCCTTCCTGCCCACGTCCTATGATTGGCAGGCTGAGTGAGTTCGAAGACACGCCCACCAGCGAACTGACCATTGAGGAGTTTATGAAAGTGGACCTGGACGCGGAGTGTGATCCGCCCTCTTTCAAAAACGGACAGCGGAAGCTAAGGCTGGCGAAGGTGGGTGGAGTGCGGTGGGTGGAGTACTGTGCACATGCAGTCTGTGTGTTAAACGAAACATAGAAGCACTAAATAGAAATGGAGAGAGAACTAATTATACAATAAAGTGTATTATTACTAATTATATCTCTACAATAAAGTGTTATTACTAATATCTCTACAATAGTTCAAAGATCAAAGTTTTATAAAGTGTATCATTACCAGTTATGTCTCTATAGTAAAATGTATGATTAATTATATCTGTATAATAAAGTGTATTAGTAATAATTATTTAAATTATTTAAATGTATGATTAATTATATCTCTATAATAAAGTGTATTAGTAATAATTATTTAAATGAAAGCCAAAAGGAGCTATAGGAAACCATTATGTATTTAATATGGTCAGGCCATATATCATTATCATATTCATGTTGTTAATCATATATTCATGTTATTAATTTGCATACATCATTGATAACCACAGTCTGTTCCATGTTTGATCTAAATTTCTCCTCTTTTTTTTCTTTCTACAGATTGAGGAGGAACTGGCTAAAAAAATCGATGAGGTTCAAGGTGAAGTGATGAACTTCCACATTTACACATATTTAAGGAGATATCAAAGATATCAAAGATCAGTGCTGCAGACAGCAGTGGTGTCCATCTGTATCAAATACTCCACACATGTACTAACATACACCATGAACCCAGGATATGTGTGTGTGTGTGTGTGTGTGTGTGTGTGTGTGTGTGTGTGTGTGTGTGTGTGTGTGTGTGTGTGTGTGTG
>JAOXYF010000009.1:17330506-17364170 GCA_028565775.1 Sternarchorhynchus goeldii
CGATTCCACGCGCACACGCACGATTCCACGCGCACGATTCCACGCGCGCACGCACACGCACGATTCCACGCGCACACGCACGATTCCACGCGCACGATTCCACGCGCGCACGCACACGCACGATTCCACGCGCACACACACGATTCCAGACCTGTGTTGATGCCTCCTCCTCTCCCTTGTCCCCTCTGCTCCGCCCTTTGATCCATGGTTATCTCATTAATAAAATGGCTTTATATCTGCTGAATGCATGATTGATAGGAACAGTGGAAGCTGTTGTTAAATGATTCATTGTGAAAGCAGACCGTTTTTCCCTGATTGGAGAGGTGCACCATTTCCATCAACCAAAAAGTACAGTACACACACACACACACACACACACACACACAGTGTTGGTCTGTATTCCACCTCTCCCTCCCTCACCTGCACCATGGTTCACACACACTAAACTCTCTGTAGTGTGATTGTACTCTGAGCAGGTTGAAAGGACCAGGCTCTCAGTACAGTGGCAGCTAAACCCACTCAGTCTGCAGAGATACTCTGAGAGCCTTTTCTGCATTTACATTCACTCCTCCACTCCTCTCTCTCTCTCTCTCCCTCTCTCTCTCTCTCTCTCCCTCACTACCTCTCTCTTTCTCTCTCTCATAATCTCTCATTCTCTCTCACACTCTCTCTCTCACACTCACATACACACACACTCACTCTCTCTCTCTCCTGCTGGCAGCATAAAGAACTCTATTCATTCTTTCTGTGCAGTAGTCTGAGAGACTGTTAGTGTGGAAGTTGAACAGTAAAAAGGTTGCAGTGATTTATTACTGTGTGTGTGTGTGTGTGTGTGTGTGTGTGTGTGTCTGACCTGTGACAGCAAAGCTGTTATTCATAAATTTGATTTTCCCTTGATGACCCACGAGAGTGTTCTCTCTCGTTCTTGCCCTCCTGCCCTCTCTCTCTCTCTCTCTCTCTCTCTCTCTCTCTCTCTCTCTCTCTCTCTCTCTCTCACCTATTCAGGATTTCTTCGTCCTCTGACTTCCTCTCTTCATCCATCTCTCTTTCTGAGCCCCTCTTTTTAATGAGGAAGCCCTTCAGGTTTTCACACTGTAGGTTTCCTCTTTTCTCTCTCATTCTCTCTCTTTCTCTTTCAGAAGAGTTTCTGTAGCACGAACAGTTGGATCATTGCTCTGTTTTTTCTAGAATCCTTACATTCATTCTGTTTTTACCTTCATTAGGTTTTTCCCACCCCTCTTAAAGCTGATCTCTTTCCTGCTTGCTTTAGGGCAGGGGTCGTGTGTGTGTGTGTGTGTGTGTGTGTGTGTGTGTGTTACTGGCTGGCAGAGTTAGAAATACTTGGGTGTGTATGTGAATGAGTTCAGTTTCAACGTTTCTAATTGTATGCGACTGAATGACTCTCAGGAATGTTGGTATCTGTGTGAGATGGAACAAAAAGAAGGAACTGTGTTCTGTGATTGTTCAGAACGAGGGCGTATGGGTGGGGGGTGGTGTACCAGGATGGGGCTTTAGTTAAAGTTTGAAACTAACGGGTGTAGAGGGCGAGTCCTTGACATGCACCTCCCCTTCCCAGAGAACCCCCGAGCCCAGGGACTCCACCCCTGACACATGGCTCCACCTCCCAGAGCACAATGACTCCACCCCTGAGAAGGGGCTTCAGCTCCTAGAGTCCAGAGACTCCACCCCTGGCACACTGCTCCACCTCCCAGGTAGCCCCAGAACCCAGTGACTCCACCATTGTAAACACTTTCAATCATCTAATGAGGTTCGCGCAGTGATGCAACCCTCACTGAAAGGTCCGCCTTTCTACCCTGAGTGGGGCGTTCAGAAGAGCTCCACAGAGATGCAGAGGTGTATTCGCTGAAGTAGCTTCTGGCCTGCCAAAAATAGCACATGCCCTGCCCCTCGCTCCCCCAGGGCCGCCCCCCAAAAGCCGGCAGCGTTCTGATAGTCGGAGCAGCCGTCTCGGATTGCAAAGTGCACTCGTGCGCCTCCTCTCTCCCCAGTGCTGCGGGGAGCAGCAAAAAGGGAGATTTTCCCAGCAGGCCACACTGCTGTTCGTTAGCGCTTGGTTAACGTAGTGAGCCGGAGGGTGGGTGTGTGTGTGGGAGGGTGTTGTGGTGCAGTTTCTCTTGTTTATTTGTTGGGTTTTTGTGTGTCTGTGTGTGTGTCTGTGTGTGTGTCTGTGTGTGTGTGTGTGTGTGTTTTATTCTCTCTCCTTCCACTTAATTGACTTTTGCTCCCTTTGGTCTAGGGTTGTTTTACACCAGAAAGATGTTCAGTTTTCATTTCATCTCTCGCTCCCTCTCTCTCTCTCTCTCTCTCCTTCTCTCTCTCTCTCTCCTTCTCTCTCTCTCTCTCTCTCCTTCTCTCTTTTATTCTCTCTTTCTGTGTTTCTCTTGGTCTCTCTCACTCTGTGGAGAGTTGTGGCCATCAGCAGTAAAGCTGATTAAGAGAGTAAAGCTGGTTTGGGGGGTGTGTGTGTGTGTGTGTGTGTGTGTGTGTCTGTGTGTGTGTGTGAGAGTGAGTGAGAGGGAGCAGTCTGGTTGATGCATGGTCCCATAAGATTGTGGAAAGTTTGGCTGTCCTACTTGTGATGTGTGTGTTTGTGTGTGTGTATAGTCTGTGACCCAATAAAGAAAGAGCGCCTCATAAGTTCCGACAGGTCAGAGGTCAAGGAGGGTCATATGGTTGAACACCTCAGCTCTTGGTTCATGGGGATTTACAGCATTTCAGCTGTTGAATTTAGTGGATGACCCACTAATGTATATGTAATGGGTAATTAAGGGTGTGTGTGTGTGTGTGTGTGTGTGTGGACGTTACAGTTGGGTGCAAACACCCTTCATGTTAAAATTACTGAGCACGATACAGAATCAAACATCACCCGGAACCTGAATCTCGTCTGCTGAGCACAGGGGGCATCTGAGTCGGTGTGTGAATACAAACGACATGCAGGAACCTGAAGAGCCTCCTGTTTCTCTCACATTAGCTGTGAACCACGACAGCGAGTCCTGCAGAAACGCACAAACACGCCGGCACGGATTCACCAGCGTTGCTATTTTCCATTTCTGCCTTTGGCAGAGTGATGGTTTCGATCGTACAGAGGTGGGTGGCTGTAGCTTTTGGCTTCTTGCCCAAGGACTATTACCAATATAGCATTGTGCATTTGTCCAAATGGGGGATTGAACCCCAATCCCATACAGGAGAGGCGATGCTGTTTACCCACTACACTATACCACCCAACCACCACTGGGGCGAGACCTAACAAACAAACAAACAACCAGTCCAGCTACTGATCCCTGCTGTTCTTCAGTAGCATCGAGAAAGGCTAAGCCGTTACCCCAGCAACCGGCGATTCCACTTCATCAGGGAGGGGCTTAAACTTTACAAAATCAACAAAGATTTAAACATTACTTTTGTTCCAACCAGATTATATTTCAGCTTGTGCTTTTATAACACGAGATGTTTTTCAGTTTTGCAGGATATTCTTTTGTGTTTGTCAGCCCTACCTAAAATGTGATCTATGCAAGTGTGTTTCACACTTTTTATGTTGCTGTCTTGCACGGTGCAGGCCTGTACGATGTTATAGCGAATGAACCACTAGGTGGCGCAAACAGTATTGTGCAATGCTGCTTCTTCAGTGGGGGCAGTCAGTGAGGGGGGATGTAAGGAACCTTAGCCTTGTGTGTGTGGTTGGGGTGTTGGTCAAGTCAAGTTTATTTATGTAGCACTTTTTACAACAAATGTTGTTACAAAGCAGCTTTACAAACACATGGGTCCAAGTCCCTAATGAGCAAACCAGGGGCAAGGAAAAATTCCCTGGGTGGGGATTAGGAAGAAACCATGGGAGGGCCAGGACCAGGAAGGGAACCCATCCTGCACTGGGCAACCCAGCTAGTATCGGTCCATGTTAAACGTACGATGTTCGGTATCGCTCCATGTTTAGCGTACGATGTCTAGACTGTTAAAGTTCCACAGCCCCAGCCTTGGGAATTTGGGGGGTGGTTCCTTTTTTTCTCCACCGTACTAAACCGCGATGCTCCAACCACAGTGTGAACCAAACCGTGACTTCTGTGTACCGTTACACTCCGTGTGTGTGTGTGTGTGTGTGTGTGTGTGTGTGTGTGTGTGTGTGTGTGTGTGTGTGAGAGAGAGAGAGAGAGAGAGAGAGAGAGAGTGTTGCGATTATTTAGGGAGTTGAATGTTAACGCTGTTTTTGGCTCCAGTGGAGTCTCTCTCTGCCAAATGTTGCTTCTCATCCCAGAATGCATTGCAACATGAATAGGACACTTTCATGCTGGGCCTCGAAGGACTGCCAAGTTGTGTGTGTGTGTGTGTGTGTGTGTGTGTGTGTTTGTTTGGGTGTGTGCAAGTGTGCGCATATTTGTGCATGCGCGTGTGAGAGATGGTCTCGAGACTGTGTGAGACTTTTAATGAGTTGACACACATAGAATGGAGCTGGTGAGCTCTGTTTCAGGTAGAGGTGATGCGTGAGAGAGGCACTACAACAGGAAGGAAACCGCCCAAGACGTTCCTGTATGAGTGGAGGACGTGTTTGCATGTGTTAATGTTCATGTCTGTGTGTGTGTGTGTGTGTGTCTGTGTGTGTGTGTGTGTGTGAGAGAGAGATTCCTGTGAGATTTGAGCTGCTATATTTTCAATTTATAATCAGTTGACTTGAATAAATTTGATTATGATTTATTTATCTCTGCTGCCACTTTAACACATCTCTTTCATGCCTCATTTGCAAGTCTCAGAATCTGTGGAATAATAAGTAACGTTGAGCTGTAAAACACTGATGCTCGTTAAAAACACATGAACAGCACGTTTTATTCTTTTTGTTTATTTGCATATATTTACTCTGTAATGTATTTGTTTACTCTGATCAACTGCATTGACTGTCCCTTTTGAAATATTAAACGATGAATTAGAATTAGTTCAGTTTCATCTCCTGACTCATGACACATTTTGAAACTAGTTTTATAAAACAGTTTTTTATATAATATGTAATATCATTTTTTACGTAATCTTTCAACTACATCTCTGCAGTAAAACCCATCTGTTATGTGTGAAGGCAAATTCTGATGAGACAAAGGTTTTCTTTTTGTGTCTGAAATGTTTATTTTTTAACATGAATGTGGTTATGGATACCATCAAATGAATTTTATGTCATTGATAACTCAGTTTACTTAATGTGAACCGTCCCAAATCCAACGGTCAGAAACGGCACCACTGATCTGTGTCACACCTCCATCTCCACTCTCTGTTGTAGATTACGTCCGCTCATCTCGGCGCAGCCCTCTAAAAAGCTGGCCCTTGATCAGGTACGAGCGCCTGGGCCTCTGCACTTCACCGTTTCCCTCTCAACTCTGTCTGTTCCCAGATCAGGCGGCCGCCCACACTATGGCGCAGCTCTGATGGAGCGGGAGCAGGCTGCTCGCGTTTTAATGGTGGAAATGGATTTCTGAATGTTTGATGGCATCACCTGCAGTGGGTGTAGGGAGGTGCATGAAGAACGTTCCTACATATTATTCAGTGGCAATGAGATGTTTGTGTGCGCCTACACACACACACACACACACACACACACAGAGGACCCATTTATAAAGGGATTTATGATTTTTTTTTTTCCCTCTGTAGCTAAATGTTTATTTCTCACTCCACTATTCTCCTGATTTACTAGCGTGTCACACACTTTATAGGCTGCTGGAAAACACAGTTCAAATAACCTCCTCCCCTTTCTGCCCTCCGCAGCTGGCGTCTGACACCCCCTCGGCCGCCCCCGCTGTCACTACCCAGAATGCTGTGGTGGTGGAGAGCGGCCCAGTAGCGTACGAAGACCCTGGAGACATGGAGGAGGAAGACGAGGAGGAGGAGCACTGCGTCAGCGCGATGCAGCTCATTGGTGGCGACGGTGAGCCACTGACACGATGATTGTGTGAACCCCTGACCTTTTCCCCCGAACCCTCAGGTTTTGTAGTTAGCATGTTTCAGGGAGTATAGCCCTGTGTGTTTGATCGATCTGCAGGCTTAATAGGTTGCATTTTTCTTATTCTTTGCAGATTACGGCTTTGATTTTGATGATGATGATGGATTCTAGCTGCGTTTAAGAGGCCTGTGAACTCAAAACTGCTAACACCTTACCTCTCTCTCATGTGTGTGTGCACATACATGTATAAATATATAAATATATGTGTGTGTATGTATTCTGCTGTTGGCTCATGCTTGAGAAGAAATACCTACAGTAATATAGTAATATAGTCTTCCTATCTGTCCTGTGGAAGGACTGGGGGAATCCTAGCCAGAGGACTCCAGTGCTGGTCACTTCCTTCCTAATGGGCAGTTCCCTAATGGAAACGTGTGTAGTGCACCATGCTGCATATGCTGCACGCGCACACACACACACACACACACACACACACACACACACACACACATCAGTGTCTTCAGTAATAAGGAAAAAATTGAGACATGAAGCATAGTGCATGAGCTTTCCACATTTCGTGTGTGTGTGTGTGTGTGTGTGTGTGTGTGTGTCTGAGACAGCGGCCCTGTTTCTCCTGGGCATGTGCTTTCTGTACACAGTTACTCCATTAGTGTCGGAGTGCACACTGCCATGTACAGCTAACTGGATTAAGACTGGTGCCATTTTCTCCGTGTGTGTGCGTGCGTGTGCGTGCATTCACTCGCATGTAAATATATATGAGCAAAAAATTATGATTTGTTTGAAATGCCAAAGTCTTAGGATAAGAGAGCCTCAGTGTGTGTGTAAAGCATCAAGTCTGGGAAGGATTGGTGCAGAATTCCCCCAGTACTGCTACGCTGCTAAACCCACCGCACATTTTGGTACTGTTCATTATTTCAACATGTTTGAAATGGAATTTTGTTAAAAAATGAATGTAGTTTTGTTCAAAGGTGAACTTGGTTTGGCTGCTAATAGACCAAAGTCTGTGTGCTAATATCAAACGTGAGACGGTCCACTTGGTCTTTATTCCACGTGATGCTAATATCAAACGTGAGACGGTCCACTTGGTCTTTATTCCACATGATGCTAATATCAAACGTGAGACCAAAGTCTGTGTGCTAATATCAAACGTGAGACGGTCCACTTGGTCTTTATTCCACGTGATGCTAATATCAAATGTGAGACGGTCCACTTGGTCTTTATTCCACGTGATGCCGTGGAGTCTTTGCTGCTGTTGGTTTTCTTTTTTTTGTTTATCAATCTTCCCTCTGAAGTGTGTTTTTGTTTTTACTTTGTTTTTGCATTTGTGACTCATGAGACTGCAGTGAAAAATTCGACACAGGCGTCGCGCTGGAGCAAATCCATAAAATATCCGAAGGCAGATCCAGAAGTTTTAGCATGTGGAATCATCCCACAGCGCCTGGATCGCGACCCGGTCTGCTGACACACACTCCTCACGGACTCCCTGGACCTCGAATGCCCTGCACCTGGACCGTCACCCTAATAGTGTAACCCTCCTAGTCCTTTGAGAAAGATTCCCTGCATGTGTGGTATTACATTTCTACGTCCATGTGTCAGAATCAGGACCGTATAGTGAACATGCCTTCAGTTTGAGAGCAGACTGTGTCGTCAGTGCGCCGCTGTTCCCATGCCGACACCGATTATGCCTTAAGCAGGAAGTTGCTGCATGACCATGGCTTTAACATGCTGTGTACTTCCTGTGTGGAGGAGGTGTCTAATGCTGCCCGTACGATCGGTTTCTGGCTTTGATCTCCTTTAGGCTTTGAGTGCCGACCTGCTCCCACCAGGTGAGCAGTAGAACCTGATGATGTGAGACTTGGTGCTGAGTTTCTCGCTCCCCCTTCGGACAACCAGCTGCTGTTAGTCCTGTTGGGGTGGGTGTTGGTGATGAGGGAGTGCTGGAGAGGGTCTTCCACATCCAGTGGCTCTAAACACAGACGCAGGGAGCAGCAACCCCCACCTCCAGCGTGGGGATTCAAGAGCTGAAGGGTAAATTCTCCTTGTTAAGGTAGTTGGGGTTGGCTGAAGGAATTTATTGATGCCCTTGGGAGTCGGTTTACACTGAAAACCAATAACAAAAAAAACCAAAAATTGAAAAGGTTTGGTAATGAAAAGTGTTTTAAAGTGTCTGCTAACTTCACTGTGATGACTGTGCCAGTTCACTGTAATATAATGGTTAATCCCTATCGGTTGGTAATGTTTAGCATGTTATGTTCCCTTGCAGCATCTCTAATACAGAACATTTTAATGCTGTGTACATACGCTCCTGTGAGAATGAGTGTTATTAAAATGTACAAAAAACGTTTGCCTTTATCAAGTGTTCACAGTAATTGGTACAGATAGTTTATAATGATAATTTTGTAGGAATACAAACTGAATTCTGTTCTGAAGGTTTTTTTTGTTTTTTTTAAGCTGTGTAAATCAGGTCAGCTATGTATCAGTGGGAGTACCTTAATTCTGAGACCCACGAAGAACAAGAATAGTCTGTAAAACAAATCGGTAATTTAATGCTTGTAATGTGAGACCAATGTCATCTCTAAACAACTCTTTAAAAAAACTGCGTGCTGTAATGTACTGTAGCCTATGTATGGGGTGAGTGAGAAAATGAGTAAAGTGCTCCCTCTAGTGCTCGTTAACTGTAAAGTAAAATAGTTTTACACACAAAGCAAATAAATTCGAGTAGGTTGTACTATGGAAGTCCTAGAGTTTGAAAAAATTACTTTTGCAGTAAAGATGATTAGAGACCTCTGTAAAAACATCTTATTTAAAGGGGCAGATGTTTTAAAGTGAATAATGAACCAAGACAGTTTAGCAATACCAGGTCTTTCAGTACTAGAAAATGTATTTGTACAAACCACTTGTCAGTTATCACACATTCTGGCCATCACTTTCTCTAAAGTTACCATGATGTAACTGACCCTGCTGATGAATGAATGTTGTTTGCCTCCAGCTCTTAATGTGGTACCTGGAGGATCTGACCTGTCAAAACAAACAGAAACAATCAAATAATCAATTCTGTGAATTTGGGCACGATTGTCCGTCTTCCCATCTCCCTACCTGGCTGAGCTGTGGATTTCTTCTTGTAGCAACTACATGTGTCTAGCAGCTGCAGGTACATTTGCTGTTCTGCGCCAGATGCAGCACCTGCGACCAGGAGAGCGAGGTTACAGGGGCACACTTACACATGCAGTAATATGCATCATCTGGCTGCTTAGCCCTACTAAATATCTTTATTATGTAAATGGCCTGCCGTTAGTTTCTCAGCCGTTGTAGGCAGCTCCCTTCCTAATACCACATCTAGAATCTAAGCACCTAAATGGGGAAAAAAAACACTGAACAACCAAAAAAATAATCCAGGAAAAAAAGGAAGAACAGAGTGGCGTTTGGCTCGAAGCCAAAGCTAACAAGACAATGGGAGAAGACAGACAGGAAGGAAGTAATCATCTCCTTTTATACGTTCTCTGCAGGGCTGTAGACAGCAACCTCCATCTCACCCACACCCACGCTGCCACCACACGACCTGGTGGAGAGTAGGGACCATAATGACGCGCCCCTGCCCTCATTTTTGTTTTCCTGGTTCATTTTTGTTATCTAGGTACTTTTTTATACATATCGTTAATTATGGAAAAACTTGTGAGCTGTGAACATTCCAGTGTAAACTGCATTCAGCACAATTTTAGAAACTTTTATTTATTAGAAGCACCTTCGCGTTCCTTACTTTACAGCTGTGGACATGCACGAGCTGCGTGAGCATCATCTAACTCTCCACTGGTCTCGGAGTGCAGGAAATGTTCTGCGCCATGTGTGCTTGTTTAAAATATGCCATTCTAACGTAATATTTTCCATAGTCCACGGTATTTTCACAATACTCATCTTGTGATAACGTCAGCACTGTCTCCTGTGCGGTAATTACGTTTGTCCAGAAACTGGCTGCAGATGAACCAACCCCTCTTCATGTTTTTGTGGAAGTTTTTGGCCTGAACGCCGTCTCGAGACCAGACTGTGACCTTCCAACAATCGTGATTGACGTCACATTACCACCGCGCTCGATCTCGGGTTTGTTTGTTTGTTTGTTTGTTTTTTGACCTTGACATTGCTTTATCTAAATAAAAGTGAGTCCCTGGCTGGTGATTGGTGAAAGGTACATGGCTGTAACCCCGGGCTCTCTGCTGCCACAGCTGGTCTTTTTCCAGCAGTTTATCTGATGTTGTGGTCATTATTGTACGACTCTTTAAATACCGACATGTCAGTGTATCCAAAAGAGATGTACTCTGAGCAAGATTGGACATGTTTATATGGATAATGAACAGGTTCAAATGAGGACATTCAGCCCACAGCCTAAAGCTTTATCCAACAGAGGCACATGGACAGGTACATGAGGTACAGATTGTGCTTTACATCTCTGAGGCCAGTCATCTCTCGCATGGTGCATCCTGGGACTTGATACCAAGACACAAGCTCTCTTTCCAAATGACCTTATACTGTATGCAACAATTGTATGCATAATATGATTTTAAAAGGTATTATCCAGAAGGTGACTTTTCTGTGCTCTGTGTCATCACTAGAATTAATTTGTGTAAATAAAATAAAATACCATCCATGCTGTGAAACAAGTTGGCAAAGACCTGAATAAGAAAAGTCCATCTGGATTTGTGTGAGACGCGCTTCGCAGAGCCTGGATTGATCAGTTGGTTAAGGGACTTGTCGCGAGTGAAACACTGACTGGGGGCGAAGCTGGTCTACCGCCTATCTGGAGTGGCGCATTTTTCTCGAGAAACAGAATAAAATAAAACGGCTTCCTTGCAGATCACGGAAATGTGCATGTTCTGATTACTTCTAAAATATTTTAGTTGTTTAGATTAACGTTGTTAATAATGTGTGCTGAACTTATTTTTTTATTACTATTTTTACTGAGGAATTGCCAGTGAGGCTATAAATGCGTTTGTGACTTATAATACTTCCACTTATTTGAACATCTAGTAATAATGGGAAAGACATTCATGCGTTCATTCATGTGTTCATTCATGTATTCATGCGTCTGCCAAACGGATGTAGCATAAATATAAATGAAGCGCGCTCACACTCGATATGTTCTAAACGCAGTATTATCTACCGCCAGAACACGAAGCCTGTTTATTAAGGTTATTTGCTTTCTTAAGTTTGGTGGGGTTAGATGTGAGGAAGACCAGAATTATGGATTTGAGCATTACACTTCTGCTTGTGTAGAAGTGTACACAAAGACCGCCATCTTCTGGATATTGGTGGTACTATTATTATAAAATTAACCCTAGTTAATTCATCAATCATACATATATACATATATATTTCTTTGGGGGGGGGTTATCGAGGAACTTTAATGGAAAGTTGGTTATCGAGGAAGTGCAAATAGAAATGAAAGAACTTAAATATAAAAATTTTAATAAAAGAACATGAAGTTCAGTGAAATGAGATATCAGCTTAATAAAGATATTGGGAAAAGGTTGCTTCTTTTTTCACATTAATTAGTCAAAATAGATTTTTTGTTTTTTCATATTTTGAGTTATCCCAAAAAATATTTAAACCCCTAAATGAGGAAACCTCTGATTCTCTACACTATTACAACAATCGTCATTATACATTTTAGGCACAAACTCACAGAAAACATGGCAGATGGTCTCGCTCTGACTACTATTACACTCCTATGTACCAATTCAGACTGTGTGCGTGTGTGCGTGCGTGTGTATGCGTGCTTGTGTGTAAGCGTGCGTGTGCGTGTGTGTAAGTGCATGCGTGCGTGTGTGTGTGTGTAAGTGCATGCGCATGCATGCTTAATGCAGTCTGGAGACACGGTGTCTGTGTCTGATGTTCAGTCCTGTTTGATCACCTGTGCAGGATTCACACACTTGGCCAGTAAAGCACACATCAGCACCACCACCTCTACACTCTGTCATTAACCATCATCATTTCCTTTTATGCTGAAAGGAGATTTAGTGACTTTCAGAAGAATTTCTATTATACAGGTGATCAGAAAATCACTGGTGTAACTCACTCAGTGGTCTAATGGAATTTCAGATGTTACTCATAGATGTAACTTGATATCATTTATATGAGTTTTGCCCCTCTGCCCAATGCTGTGCTCTCTTCCTTTACCTCCAGTTCCAGTGACCACAAGATGCCACTGATTCTAAAATGAAAGTGATTCTGTGATGCCAGTGAATTTAAGCTAAACGTGATTCCAACTCGTCAGTGGTTCTAAGAAGCTCCTCTAGATTCATAGGAAGTGAGTCTGTAAGGCCATTACTTGAATATCCTCAATACACACATGCTTTAATCTCAGTTGAGAGGAGAAACTCCTGGATCTTGATTTTCGTCTGTACACACTTAATCCGCTCTCACGCTCACACACATTCATGCACGTAAAGACCCAACATGTCATCTCCTGTCTACTCAGAGCTACGCAAATCGGCTGTTTTGATAGAAACATCAAATCAGTCTGACTACTTGGCACTCATGGAAGGTAAACACATGCCAGATACACACACACACACACACACACACACACACACACCCACCCACCCACACACACACACACACACACACACACACCCTGTCTCCAGAAGCAAAGTGGAATCAACAAAACCACCCAGATTCACTAATTGATGTATTTGTCAGTTGCTGTTGCTTTTAAAGAAAACCTATTATAGCATTTAATCTGGAGCTCGTTAAGGAGATAATTCCTCCATGATGGTCCAGTTATATATGCATGTGTGTTCTGAAACATCAAAGGAAAACACATTTACAGTTGTTACTGCATGAACAAGACTCAAACAACCACAGCAGGTGGAGGCTGGTTTGTGAGCATAGTTTGTAATCCAAGTTTCTGAGAGTGGATGTATTTGGCATCCTTAGTGGTGTGTGTGTGTGTGTGCGTGTGCGTGTGCGTGTGTGTGTGTGTGTGTGTGTGTGTGTGTGTGTTTGTGCTGGATTTTGCAACCTTACAACTCTCACCCACTTGAACAAAACTCCAGCAGCTGAGAAATCGTGTCCCGTTGTGGGTGTATTTGTTGTTCTCGCATTCCTGACGAAGGGAGCGGGCGTGTCGAACCTCGGGAGTGGAGCCTCTCAGCTTTATCTGATCATTGTGATCATGACAAGACGAGGGTGGTGCAGGAGAACACACAGCAAGGACAGACGCCCGGTCTCACGGAATACCACCACAACACCGTTCTCTTTAGGACCTTCCCCACAGCGTATCTGTGTACCATCCTGTACTGTGTGTGTGTGTGCGTGTGTGTGAAGGGGTGGCCTCCCTCTCATTGTTTTGGTGGGCAGGTTGTTTAGTCTGTGCTTGTGTTAGACTGGAGGAAAACAGAAGGGAGGGAGGAGTATCTCACTCTATCTCAATCCCTCTAC
The DNA here is from genome assembly GCA_028565775.1 of Sternarchorhynchus goeldii. Lineage (NCBI taxonomy): Eukaryota > Metazoa > Chordata > Actinopteri > Gymnotiformes > Apteronotidae > Sternarchorhynchus > Sternarchorhynchus goeldii. Next base: position 17,343,888 of record JAOXYF010000009.1, read on the forward strand.
CGTTACAGCCACATGGCCAACACTGGTAGTCAGTAAGCAGCTTGTGTGTGTGTGTGTGTGTGTGTGTGTGTGTGCGTGTGTGTATTTCCAAAGCTAAAGGTTGTGGTTCATGGACAAAACACTGACACCAGTGCAAAAGGGTCCCACTACAGTCTTGGTGCCATAGCTTTCATCATAAGTTGACACCTTTTACATAATTATGAGTTGTTAAGATAAAAATGCTCATTTTTAATTAATGAAAGCAAATTGCCACTAATTACTATTATGCAAATAAATCATACTTTTTGGTTTTTAGCTTCCACTTATATATTTAGCATGGTGACGTTTGGTCAGTGTTGTTTATGAAAGTATTTATGTTTATTATTTCTATGAGTGCATAAACATGTCCTTGAAGCTTTTAACCGACAATCATGCTGAAGAAGAACATGGCACTGAGTTCCATCCCAAACCCCAACGCTTTGGTACTGTGTGGAATAAGTCTTGCTTGTCTGATGTCTTTTGTTCCAAAAAGCACCATTAATTTGCTTTGTTGTTGATAAATAAAGTGAAGAAACTCTTATGAAACAGGACGGCGCAGCAGACGTGTCAGCGTGGATCCTCCTGGAACCTGCGGTCTAACGTTGCGTGTTGTGGAAACTGGGAGCACCTTCTTCCTTTCCCATGTGTCTCCATTGTTTTGCTCTATGATTCCATGGAGTGACATTTTGTCAGTGTGCTTTTTTTCCCCTGCAGTAACACAAGTGAGATCACCATGACATCATTCCACTTGTATAGGGCTGGAATGGTGTCAAATGTCACATGAGCACAATTCGAATATATAATTAATCAGTGACAAACATGTTTTTCCCTTGAGATGCATCTAGGGCTTCTGAAATTCAAACCACCTCAAACGTGGAGCAAAGTCAACCATTGATCCAAGAATAGCAAAGCCAAACTACTTTTGTAGGTAGTGCCAGATGCTATTCTTCACACTCCTCAGTGCTACCCGGAGCAGTAGAGATGAGGAATGCTAGTCTTCTTTTCTTTGGTTAGGGTTTTTTCCTCCATTTCTCTCTTCCTTGGGTTGATAAGATCTTCCTGAGTACAACTTTTGGCAGTGAGATGCCAGATAGATAGAAGGAGAGAGAGAGAGAGAATTTTGAACATGTAGAGACTAAACCTCATTGTGCCTTCATTCTTTTTTGCCTTAAAATTGATGTATAACTATAATAATAATAATAATAATATGTTAATCCATTAGTACAGCAGGCAAGTTAACTTAAAAATAACTATTAAGCAGAACGTAATGGTAGCTGTAGCTGATTGAGCTTTTGAGAAGGAAGATATAAACGGTGAGACAAATAGAAAGGTCGCCAGTTATACTATACCTTGCTGATATCCCGATCAGACAACGCACTGTGTGCGTGTGTGTGCGTGCGCGCACGTGTGTGTGCGTGCTTGTGTGCGCGCCTGTATGTTTTCGTGAATTGCCCTGCGAAGTTTGTCAAGACCAGATCAGGATGATTGTGGAATTCCCCGCGATTGCCCAGCCACTCACTCGACCGCTGTTTTACATCTCTCTTCTCTACTCTCTCTCTCTCCTCTCTACACTCTCTCTCACTACTCTCTACTCTCTCTCTCTCTCCTCTCTACACTCTCTCTCACTACTCTCTACTCTCTCTCTCTCTCCTCTCTACACTCTCTCTCATTACTCTCTACTCTCTACTCTCTCTCCTCTCTACACTCTCTCTCACTACTCTCTACTCTCTCTCCTCTCTACACTCTCTCTCACTACTCTCTACTCTCTACCCTCTCTACACTCTCTCTCACTACTCTCTACTCTCTCGCTCTCTCCTCTCTCTCTCGTTCTTCGGCTCACCCAGTTCACCCGCCCGCCATACCCCGCCAACTGTGTAAATGGCAGGAAATGTTCCCTCTCTGAAAAATGTCCGAATGTGTCAAACAATTACACAGGAAATTTACCGGTGCCTAAAAAATATTTCCTTTTCTGCCTTCAGCGCGGTTTGGAAAGGCTCGGCTGAGGGAACGCTAAGTGCTTACAGATCCGTGACCGAAAAAACACAGTCCTTAATGTGATGAAAGAGCGAGCGAAAACCGGTTAATGTCTGCGCGTGGTGATGCCAGGGCTGTTCATACCTTTGTCTTTTTATATCCTCTTAATTCCTCGCGCCTCACTAACATCAGCTAAGCTGTTGGCTGTTGAGTGCAGGCAAATATTTGCTTTCTTTATCCAGGTGAATTAGCTACCTGTTTGCATGGGGTCTTTTTCCACTCAGTTTTGTCTGGTAAATTTAAATAATGAATTGAGACAATGTCTATATTTCCGTTGTTCCTACTAAAATATAACTCAATATAATCAAAAGTGAACCCCAGGCTCTACGCAGTATTTGAGAAAACACAACAACTCTGTAAAATTCGGATTGTGGAATACTGTTTCTGAAGTGAAAGTGAACGAGTTTAGGTTCAGGTGACTTTTATACTCATTGAAGGAACTCCTCTTTCGTTTGCATGGTACTTGTACCGGAATAAATTTTGCTTTTTATCGGCATGGAAAGTTGTTCTTATTTAAAGGTATACCAGATCTAATTTTAAAGTGGAGGTTAGTTATTATTATACAGCTGAAATACCAGGCACTAGTTACATTCCAATGAAGTACTTTACCAGTGCGTTAAATTTATCAGCCCTCAAAAACGCAGTATGCATGAAGTGGCTTAGTCAAGAAACAGCGAGTACAATAAAACAACTAAGAATAACATGACAAAACACCTTAAGTGAAATGTATACCCTAACACCACCTCTGAATATATTTAGTATGTGATTCCTAGCATTGTTGTACTATGAATTTTAATCGTACTGTTTCAGTTTTACACACACACACACACACACACACACACACACACGGTCATGGTCAGGGTCTCACACTCACAGACAGACGGCCTTTAATGATCTTTCAGAAACACACAATACATACCCAGCCCTGCCTGTCTCCTGCTATTCTCCACTGTCTATAATCGACACAATATCTCTCCATGCATGTTTATAACTGTTCAAGTGTGTGTGTGTGTGTGTTTGTGAGAGAGAGAGAGAGAGAGAGAGAGAGAGCAAAGCCACCTCCTTCTTGTATATTACACTAAAGTAATGAGTGATTGGCACCACCAGCTGGTCCAGCTGATAAGCAGTTCTTTCCAGTCACCCACGCAGCCCTCAGCAGTCCTCATACCCACCTCGTTTACACTGTCCTGGGCTTCAGACCTGCGTCTGCTGCCTCGCTGGTGCAGCAGACCTGGTAATGATCTCTGACCTGCATAATTCAAAGAAACTTCTTTGAGATGTCCTGAATGAACTATTACAGGAGACACAGTGTCCTCTTTAGGACACTGTTAAGCTCGTCATCTCATCTCATCTCAGATGATGGCAGGTATAGTGAGAACAGACCCCTGGTGTCCTTGCATAGAGAGGCCCACAGAGACAAAACACACCAGTGCCTTTTAAGTGCGTAATCTCAGCACTTTTAAAAGCACTGGCCTGTTTGATCCCTCACTACAGCTTAAGGCTCAGCTCTCCTGCCTCTGTTATTTAAAGAGTGCTGAAAAACATGCATGCGTACACACACACACACACAAATACACACATGCGCACACACACACTAAAGCTCTTTAAGACAGACTTTGATGGGACAGGCAAGAGTTGGAACAGAAGCCTGACTTGCAGGGTGAAAGGTTAAGCTCTTTCACACCCCATCAGTCATAGTACCAACCCAAAATAAAGAACCTGGAAGATGATTCAGACAAGAAACAGAGACAGTGAACGAGAGAAAGAGTGTAAAAATACTTGCTAAAGTGTTCGGATGGAGGAGTCAGTGTGTGTATGTGTGTGTGTGTGTGTGTGTGTGTGTGTGTGTGTAAACCCACAGATATGTAAGAACAACAACTGAAGCTAAATGAGCTTCCCAGCAGTGTGTTTGTGTTTTGGGATATTTTAAGTCTATGGGCTAGAGGAGGAGGCAAAGAGGCTCCTCACCTCATGAGGAGTTCTGCATGTGAAGTGTGGCTTGCCTCTGCTTGGAGCAAACACCCTCAGAGTCCTCCGTCTCCTCCTGCAGGCCCACGTCCACACCTGCATGCACAAACAGCACATGGCAAGCACTTCTGCAGAAACAGGAGGTGTGTCCCCACATCCGCAGGTGAAGAAAACAACTCCCTTCCTGTAGGTACAGCTGCACGTCACACCTCAGAGTAATTTTGCTTAAGATTCAACTCATGCCGTGGAGTGATTTTGCAGTGTTTAAGTAGGTCACCAAGGTCAAGAGCTCCACGTGGTTGGTCCTCTGTTTAGAACATCTTTGGAATGTAGGAGGAAATCAGAGCAGGCAGACGACACCCACGCGGACAGGAATCGAACCCGGGTCACAGGAGCTGTGGGGTAGCAGTGTGACTGCACAGGAGCAAGAGCCTTTCCTCCTGTTATTCTTTCAACCAGGACGAATGAGGGCGAGTTAGAGGGCAAGATCATATGTGAAACACCATCCATTCCCACAGGGAGAGAGAAATAGAAGGGGAATATAGATTGGGACAGATAGAGTGGGAATGAAATCAAAGTACCAATTAGAGCTATATACACAAAACAGCTTATCTAACTTTTATCTTGCTCGTTCACTTAATGTGGGACTGATATGACCACATGGTCACTCCGTTTGCAGAAGCTGACAGAGGGGCTTTCCACTGGTCTAAATGTTCCCACGGTTTTTATCAGTCCTGATAATGTCTGCTGGCCATAAAGAGGACAAAGATATGGCAATGGGGAACTCAGAAACCGTAGTTTTCTCTTCGTCTCCCTCTGTTTTTGCTCTCTTTCCCTCTCTGTCTCTCTCCACTTTATCACCTGAGTTTTGAGTGTGGGTCATGACAAACATCATCATTTAGGTTGAGTGTCCTTTGTTTACTTACCTCTAGTTTGTTATTGAGTTTTTCCAGTTTTCCAAGTGATTTACACTTTTTTTAGACTGTTTGTGTTCAAACAAACTGTTAAATTGTTTTTTTTCTTTGCCCAGTGCTCATTCCATTGCTCCTGAGACACAACTATGAGACACAACTATGAGACACAGCTATGAGACACAGCTATGAGACACAGCTATGAGACACAGCTATGAGACACAGCTATGAGCGAAGATCTGTATGTCTTCACTTCCCTTTTCTCAAACCTTTCTTGCATCATCTCTCCATGGTCCCTCAAATACCTCACAATCCGGATGCTTCTTTGATGTCAACCTACAAGCATAACATACGTTACAAACCCAAAGCACATAACAGCATTTCATACTAATAGAACATATTTAGCTAATTATTCTGTCTTTCCTCCAACATATAAACAATCTGTTTACTCTAGGAATAGATTAAATATTCTCATGTTGTTCGTATACAGGCTCTGGTAACAGGCTTTGGTCAGCCATCTTAAGGTCTGCTCACAAAATGTATTTTGTATTGGTATTTCTATCATCATACAGCACAATGCAATATGCACAGACAAAAAAATACAGATACCAGTACAGAAGAATGTAAAGACGAAACTGTATGTGTAGCAGTTGATTACAAGTCAGTACGCACCTGGTACATTTTCATCTTATCGGCTGGATTGTTCACGTTTTAGTGGCAAATAAATATCAGCACAATTTAAAGACGAACCTCTCTTCTCGCTCCCAAGGGTCCTCGTTGGAACGCAAATCAGCGCTTCATGCAAATCTTCGCCGGAACGTGTGGTGCCGCTAGAGGGCGAAAACACACGTTTGTATTATACTTTTACAGAATCTACAACGTATGTGAATCTCCCAAATTGCCTTCCCAAGACATCACATTTATCTCCTTATTTAGTGCTGTTTCATCGTGGAAAAAAATCTAATAACATCACCAGGTTAGTCCATATCACTAAAACATTACCAGAAAATCCTACATTATGCAAATATGACAGTAGCGTACACTAAAATAAACATCATGCATACGATTAATTAAAATTTAGTGGATGAGATTATCATTAGTTTATCTTCCTGAAGTAAAATGTTTTTTTCTTACCATCTCACAATGATCAACCATCAGTTAGATTATAGATAATTTAACTTGCATGCTCCACCCCCTTACCTAAGTACTGTGGGCTAGACTTGCGGTTGGCTCTTCGCAGATGTTAAGGAGAAAGACTTTGTGAATGGTTTGTTGGACTGTCACTCAAAATCAGTCGTCTTGTAGTCGGTGCCTGTACTTCAGTGATCGAGCAGCAGTTTAATGTGCATGGACTGGTTGAATGTGTGAAGTTGAACTTCTTTTGGCTCACTCAGAACGGTAACGACGAGAGTGATCACGCGACGGTGCAGTGGATGTCTGCATTTCAGGATAACGCAGCCGTTAAGCCGCGGTTTTATGATGGATAAATCTATTTTCTTTTTCATTACGTTACCCTAACCTCACAGGAGTCATGTGGAATTATATGGGCAGTTGCTTCTCAATAGTTTGTCTAATTCTGACGTTTTGGACAGAGGTGAGTCAATTTCGTTTCGTTTTGTTCTAGCAAAACAATTTGGTCGTTGATTACTTCCAATAATGTTTTGCTCCTCAATGAACGAAAACTTTTAAACAAATAATTCGGTAAACTCCAGTCCTAATGAACCCGTAGCTCGACTCAGTGAAATCATGTGATCTCTAAAGTTGTTTGCACAAATGACAAGCCGATTGCATGGTTTAAGTCTTCAATGTGTAGTTAACGCATGATAATTAAAAAAACGTAAATACCTATTTCTATTTGTTGTTTGTTAAATATTCATTATACCATCTTTGGTTACCAGTGCAGCCGTGTAGAGTCAGGTATGGATACAGTCATTTACTGCTGTAACGTTATTGTCTTTCTTAATGTCATTTTCAGGTGTGCCGGTCCTCCGGTTATTTCGAACTACAGTTAATAAGCTTGGAGAACAAAAACGGTGAACTTGCAAGTGGAGAGTGTTGCGACGGGGCGAGGACCGAGCAGGACCGCAGGTGTACTGAGGATGAGTGCGACACTTTCTTTAAAGTATGCCTTAAGGAATACCAGGTGGAGGTGACTACCTCTGGTTACTGCACCTTCGGAACCGGTTCCTCTTCCGTTATCGGCGGGAATTCGTTTCAGTTCAAGGGACACAGTAATAACAAGGCCACCGACATTGGAATCATTCATATTCCGTTTCAGTTTGCCTGGCCGGTAAGTACCGTTCTTTTTTTTTTTTTGCTACGTACAAAACCAGTCATAACTTCTGTCATAACACGATCCGTTATCACGAACCGATCTGGCGTCACATTTTGTGCCAGTGGCTTGTGGCAGTACGCTGGAGTTTACTGCGTGCGCGTAAATGGCATGCGTGTAAGAGTTAAGAATTACGTGTAATTATCTGATATACACTCACTGAAGATTCAGCGTCTTTGTGGTCGTGACACTCTATTAGACGGAGATTAATCAGAGCTGTCTTGCACGTAGTGACCATTGGAGGCTCTGGAGTTTCGTGCGCGTTGACAGGCACCAGCGCCCTTACATTCCAGACACCAGCTTAGCGCGGAGGTTGGTGGTGGGCGCGCGGCCCTCGCGCGGTGGTGTAACCTTACATCCTTAACTGATGTCTCTGTATATTTAGTACGAGGTGTTTCACTGGATGCGATTGGCGCTGAGATACGCTACCAGTTAAATACTGATATAAGCTTCTTTCTAGGTGCTTTCTGATAACTTTCTGATAACTTTGTAAATCACTTTCATTTCATTTATCAACACCAGGTCAGGTTCCGACATTTTTGACAATCTGTAAAGTTTTCAGAAAAACAAGTGTCCCACAAAACTTATTCCACACGCTAAGAATCCACTAGTCACGGATGGACAGCTTGAGTCAATGCAAAAGAGGCGCATATCTGCGATGGATCACTGCTGACGGTGAAGGTACATTTTGCAGTGTAAGCAGTAACAGTCATGGTTTACATAAGTCATAGAATAGGACTAGACCTGACATGCTCAGAGAATGATATGACATACGGGAAAAGGAGAAAGAGAGAGGGGGAGAAAGAGAGAGGGGGAGAGAGAGGGAGAGAGGTGCAGAGGGAGTTGTCTGTGATCACATTTCACTTTAGGTACATTGTCAAATAACCAGGACAGATTATAAGATTAGAGATGCTCTCCTGATGCAACAATCAGTTTCAAACATTTTACATGAATCCAGTCATGTTGTCTTTGGAGCTTTTGTTAGTGGGTTTCAAATGCATCTAAAAATGACGAATCATTCTGTATGATCACTGTGAATTGGCTCAGAGCCACATACATGATCATATATATGCCAAAAGTTCATGTTTAAGTACAAGAATTTACCCATTTTTGCTTTTTTAATGTCAAGACGGCCAAGTCCAAATACCCAATGCAGATACAGAATTATTTAGGTTTTTACACAAAACCCCTTTGACTTGCTTTTGGGGTTTCTGACATTGTTGTAATCTATCAAAATTGACAAAAATGGTGAAAATTACAGTTTAAAGATGGCTGCCTGTTCTTGTTTGTTTGTTTTTGTTGGAGATGGCTTACTATACTCTGTATGAAGTATATGAACGATTAAGAGATGATGTGGATATTTGTTAGCCATGTTGGTCTTGTAGATCCAGTGAAAAACTGAAGAAACAATATTTGGACAGCAGAGACTACATTTGGGGTATGAGGGTAAAACTATAAATGAGATTTTTAGTCACACTACTCCATTAGCATTCATCAGTGCAACATGAAATATTCATGAAATATTCATCAGTAGCATGAAATCCATTCTGAATGCACTTTCTCTCGTTCTCTCTCTCACTCCCTCTCTCCAGAACCTTCTCCGTTCTTTCATCCAATCTCTAATGCCATTGTTGATTCAGTGCTTGACAGCTGCCTACTGATGACGTACCAGAGAATTCCACTATGGTTTGTTCAGTAAAAGCATCAATCAAGTCCGTTATACAAACCAATTCTGATGGTTACTCAAGGCTCATTTGGTAATGGGAAGGATCCAAATGGTGGACAAAGTAAAGGAAACATGAAATAGGACTTGAAAGAAACTGGACCACAATTACCTACACGACTTGAGATGAACTGATTTACTGTTATGTATCAGGTATTGGAGGTTTGAGATTTCAAAAGATCATAATGCAACATGAATTTCAAGAAGGCTAAACACTAGAGCTGTGCAAAGCTGTAATTTATGGCAGCACTGCTGTTTGGAATTCTCTTAAATTGGCAAATGGATAAACTGCTGTAAAGGCCTCAAAACCTGGAACACTGAGCAATGGAAAAAAGTAGAGGGAGCTGCCAAGTTGTCTTTCACCTCTTTTTTCTAAATCCAGACGTTTTTGGTAAGAGGGAGAAAACCAAAGGATGTCTTTGCCATTTATAGATCTTTCTGATAATTTAAATGTGATTGATTTGTAGCAGTGGTGTCCGTTCTGGTCCTGATAATGCTCTGCTTTTCAGAGTTTTGCTCCAACACGCCATAGATGCACAGTTCATGCTTCAGACGGATGTGATTAACTGCATCACATGTGTTACATTAGGGATGGAACTGTACTGTGCATTAGTCAACCTCCAGAACCAGAGCTGGCCAACCCTGATCTTTAGGGTATATCCGATTATATACGAGTCTGTATATGAGGATTATGAGTCTATTTTACAGGACATAATGCGCCTTATAGTGCAAATACTGTTCCCTCATCATTATCCAATTGTCGTAGACAAAAATGCCACGAGGTTCAACACCTTTCATGCCCTCCACAGGCAGTATATCTAAATGCCGTGCCTTTGATGGGCTGGCCAAGGTATGAAGTAGATTTCCATCTTCTTGGTCTATCAAAGTTCTGATGCACTTCTCTTGAAAGTCCCTCCAGAATCTATATACCATTCAGAACATGAAGACCACAGTCGGAGTTGATTCATGAATGTATTCTTAGGCTCTTCTGAGATTTTGCCCTCCAGTGATGTATTTCCTTTATACATGGAAGCATTGCTCGTTACAGTTTACTGTTGTATTTGGCCACACCGCGTTTTGCTGGAGCTTGTTTTAAACTCTTTTGTACAGCCGAGTGTGAGGTTGAGGAGGTTGTTGACTTAACTTGAGTGTCTTTGTGGGAAAACAGTTGCTCTTCAAGCGCAGGCCTCTGGTTCTTTACACTCCACCAATGCGAACCTCGTCTCAGGGTGTTAAATATGAGCAGTGGTGCAGTGTTTCATGTGTGATAGTGCTGGGTTTCAGTGCTACCATCTGGAGACCTGAAATCTGTTCAGTCTGCTATTGTCTCTTATGGGCTTGATGTAGGAAGGGGACACCAATGAGGGGAAATGGTATTTAGGAACATGGAGGAGTGTGTGGTCTCTTGTCATTGACACCATTGTTGTGTGTTTTAATGTGATTGAATTGTATATGAAGTCCAAAGTTCTTTTATATCAAGTCCAGTTCTTTTGAGACATGCTTTTATGTTCAGGGCAGATGATTATTGAATGAATTTACATATATGTGTAAAAAAAAATTAAAAGCACATTTTACCATCAAGCTGCTCTTGTATTGGACTAAATAAGAACTTTGTGAGACTGTCCCAGCTTTTGATGTTCCAGCTGTCAATTGCTGGTGGTGCAGGTGTGAGAACATGCCATTCTGATCTCTGTTCAGTGCAGATGGTTTTAGTGTAAAGGAGTCAACCATCTTTCTTGCATTGGAAAGGATGTAGCTTGTAAGTGGGAGCAGACAAGTTAACAGTCACAAGTAAGAACTTGATGCATTATGTCCTATTGAAATTGAGCTTCACAACCTAACAAGCATCAAATTGTAAGCTGTGTGACCCTGCAGTCTTGGACTCTTTAAGGTCTGGTCTGTTGTTGTTTAAAAAATGCAAGAAATGTGTCCTGTAGTTTAGTTCTACAGCTATGAGGAGTTTTAGGCTAACGTCATGAGGAGTTTTAGGCTAACGTCATGAGGAGTTTTAGGCTAACGTCATGAGGAGTTTTAGGCTAACGTTACGGGTTGTTGAATTAGCAAACATAATTCATATAGTTCCTGTAGGTGCCAGTACTGATATGGTACTTGGGTGATCCATGATGCTACCTGCCTTTTGTGGTTTGAGACTACACCCCCCTATTAGTCTTCTCAAAAAACAAACAAACAAATTTGATGTGCAATATTTTTAATGCATTGCGAGAAATACAGCGAGAAGATTAGAAAGAATGCAACCACAGCGTGATATGTTGTTCATATTGTGCCAGCCGAATTAGAAATGATTTATGGGACCATTGTTCTTGGTGTAGTTATATCGAGGTCTGTGTATTTAGCTTGTTCTTTGTACTTTCTGTTTAAATCAAAGCAGAGAGCCTATTGCCAATTTCTTACCTGGTGTTTGGTGACAAATGTCAAAGATTGCAGCAATTCTAACATTATTCTATCAAATAAAACCTTACTGCTTAATTGTTCTTTGGTGATGTTGCTGGGAGGAGATGCAAATCAACAGAGTTAACGAAGTATTTCTAGTTTGAACGACAGGAATGCCATCTTCGGTAGACAGCTAAGGGAAAACGACCCATTAGGGAGCCCCCTGCAGGAATTGCCATCACATCACATCATAATAACACGCGTGCAATGCCTTCCTAAGAAGCCTTGCAGGGCATCATGGGTAAACTGCTTCTCCAGTGTCCTCTGGGATACAGCAAGCATCTTTGTGGTATAAGCAAGAGTTCATGCGGATGTCTGATGTCTGCATTACCTGCTGCTGTTTGTACTAGCAAGGGCTGTTTTTCCTGATGAGTCCTGCTCTTAGACAAAGCAGGGAACTTGATGGAAATGGGTGCTGAGGGACAAGGTTGCGATCAGTGCCTGCAGAAACAATGGGCCAATGGTAAAACCCCACATAAATGCCCCGCAGAGAGCAGCCCCGACTCCTCTCTTTCCGATCACTCTTTTGTTTCTTCCTAACCTTTCCTGCCCTTTCTCTTGTGGCAGTCTCGTCTTGAACCACGAAGGAGATCTGCCTGTCCAGTTTCTCCACTAATGCTCCTGTTTCCTTTTTCCTTCTGGCCTCACAAGGTAAAGCTCTAGATTTTGTCTGAATCCGAGCATATGGTCCTCAGAACTGCAGCAGCTGGAAAATAAAACTGGTGAAAAAGTTGCTTTAAATGTTTCAAAGTGAATATCTTGATGTGGGAGGTCTGTGGCTCTACAGCCCTACTGTTCCGATCTGTGGAAGCATCTTTAGTCCCAACTGAGACAGAATTACAACTTGGCAAGGAAAAGCCTGGTAGTGAACACAGACCTCCGCCCTAATAAACTGTGGAATTGTTGGTAAAAGTATGAAAAAATAGTCACATTGGCAGTTTGCCCTTTGCATTCATGCACTGATTAGCCCTTCAGACGAGTGCTTCACTTTGTTTTCACAGTGTGAAATGAACGAAAAACAGTTTTCAGCTAAAAGGACGTTGCAATGAGTTGTCAAGACACTCTTTTACTTGTGCGACAGTAAAAGAGGTTTTTATTAAATGGGCTACACCAGTTTGCTATAGATGGAGCTTTCATGCTTTTTGCACATTTTTTTGCTTTTCCCCCAGTTTTAGTCACACCCCCCCCTCATACCACAGCTACTGTGCTATTTCCAAGGTACATGCAACAATTACCACATCATCTTGAGCTGTGGCTCAAACATCAGAATGCAGCGTAGCCCACTTGGCGCTACCCACCCTCTTCTGACTCTTGAGGTCACACACACTTGGCCAGTGGTTTTTAATTGACAGTGGAGAGTGTGTATGTCACCCCTCCCTCCCTGAGGACACAATTCTGCTCTTTCCCAGTCACAGATTTATCAGGGATTGAACTCCCCATCAAAAGGAAACTCTGTTAAATGACTCCTGATCTTATTGGGTCGAAGTCACCCTGCTTGTTGTTTTGTTTATTTGTTTGTTTACACGTGGTTGTATTTCTTTTCAGGTCCAGGTCATGTCTTCTAAGGTCAGACTGGGGTCAGTGTTTGGTTTGCTGCCCTGGTTTTGTCCTGGGTGTTCTAGGTTGTTTTGGATGATGTTTGGGTGAGATGGTGGTGTGGTGGCTTGTCCAGTTTGTTGTAGTGGTGTTGGTGGGTTTTCCAGTTTTCTGGGATCATAGTGGCTGGGTATGTTTTAGTTGTTTGATTTTGAAAAGGTCGAGAGTTATGCTTTTAGCGGTATGTGTGAGTGAACAGTCATAATTGTAAGTCATGTGTGTCTGCCAGTTTTAAATGGACAGTTGATCTGGGTAACAAATGAGGTGTCCAACCGGGAGACCCTCACCCACCTACATCTTTAATGTCATCTGGGGTGCGAATACTGAACATGCAGTAGCGGGAAGTCTTGATATTCATTGACTAGCAGGATGCGAGAGTGTGTGCGCTCGCGCACGTGTCGGCACACGTGCACGTTTGAGCGGCTGGATGTTGGCGGGTGTCTCGTTTCCCTCGGCCCGATGAAAACGAACCCCCTCCCGGCAGACGTACTGCTGGTGTCCGGTGTCTCCGTAAAGGTTAGGACCTGCTGTGAGGGTGCGGCGAGCTGATGACAGAACGTCACCCAGCACGTCCAAGCGATCACCCGAGGACCCGCTCCAGCACCGACGCGGGACGCTACACCAGCTTGTGTGACGCGCAGCTCTGCTCTTGCGTGTTTGGGGATGGTTATTGCCATCCTGACTTTAAAACGCTATAGTTCTACTAAGATCACATTTCAGGCATCTCAAAGATTACATGTCAGATCTGAGTAATGTAAGTAGCTAAATGTACTAATGAATGCAGGTAAAGGTGTGTACAGTAGATTATTTTGTGTTTATGAAACAGGACCTGAAAATTACAACTAGCAGTGTGACGTTTGATACATTTATATTTGAAATAAATAATTCATAAATGCAGGAATGACGAATGGAACAAAGAACAAAAGATTCATTTTACTTAAGTTTTTCCAGCTCCATTTTTGGTGACTTTTTTCTGTTGAGTGGAGATTAAGATTACAATATCGACCTCAAACTGTACTTAAACTCTCGGTCTTAATCTCTCTCTGACACACACTCTTTCTCACACACACACCCTCGTCTTTTCTCACCGTTTGTCTGGTTTACTACCAAGCTAATCAATCACTACAGCGTGGGAACCTGGTTACTCACATATTCGCATTGTTATGACACACACACACACACACACACACACACACACATACTTCGACAAGTGTACCTTCTTGCCCACGAACGCACATTCACATGCTCGTGTTCATGTTCACTCTCGCGCTGTCTGACTCTCATGCATCAACAGACACTCACTAACTTGCTGCCCACACTATTTATGCATGTCACAATCGGACATGCATAAAATACACATCTGTAGTGTGCGTGTGCGCGTGCGCGTGTCTGTGGGGTCACTTTCACAATGTTGGTCAAAGCACCATAACATTATTAGTAGGACAGAATTGTTAAAAAGCTAATTTAGTTAAATGTGTGTGTGTGTGTGTGTGTGTGTGTGTGCACATATGTTTTGTGTCTCATTCACATGTTTGTTTGTTTGTTTACTGTATATATTGATCTTTTTGTTTGTTTTTTTGTTTTTTTTGCATTTTCATGTCAAGCGGGCGTACACTCTAATTGTCGAGGCGTGGGACTGGGACAACAGCACGAGTGACGATGGTGAGTAGCACATGTATTAAACGGCTCTTTAAAACCAAACGCCACATTCTGAAGCAGCAACGGGTGATGTCTGATACTGGGAAGAAATCTGCCAGGGTGATGGTCTTGAACAACAGCAGCTGTTTTGTGATGACTGTTGTGATCCAAGGTCACGTAAGTTTATTGAATTTCATGGAGGTTGTAAAAAAAAAAAAAACTATTTAAAAATCAATATGCATTCTACACTTGTAAAAGGTAAATTTGCATTATCGCAAACATTAAGTGTTTTCACTGGCTTTTTTAAGGGCTTGGTGTGTTTTGGGGGGCAGGGAGGGTTATGATATTAATTTCAATAATATAGTAATGATGTATAGTCATTAGCTTCTCTTGCTTTTAATGAAAGAGCAATACTAATATATAATCAGAAACTTATTCAAGACAGCAAAGCTGACCAGATGTGGCTAGCTGGACATCGCACCCCTATAGCAATGTTAGAATTTCAGACAATTCCAAATCATACCAAGATAATCAAAATGAATCGTGGTGGAATTTTATGACTCACTGAATTGTGATTAAAAGAATTGCAGCCAACGTGCTTAAATCGTTGTGTGGTCAGAATTACACCCCGAATAATTGTGGGGTAGGAGATCTAAAACCTGTTTCTGGGTAGGCCGCTCAATTATGCAGTTATGTGTGTGTTTAAATTATGTACTTGTTTAATGCCTTTTAGTTAAATACTAATGTAAATGATCTTTTTTCTTTCTACTTATCTTGGTCTTTATCTTTCTGACATACACTTTCTCTCTCTCTCACACACACACACACACACACACACACACACACACACACACACACACTTTTGTCTTTTCTCACTGTTTGTCTGGTTTATTACCAAGCACTGTTTTTTTTGGGGTTTTTTTTTTTTTTTACAGTGCTTTGGTAAGATTATAGAAAGACAATGACAGTAATTCTGAAATGATGAAGACTTTATCTTTGCCTTGTCGACTGCGTTTCCAGAAGAGACACTGCTGAAATGTGCATGCATAATGAATATTTATGCATATTTATATGTGACTAGTTGTTCACAAACTAGTCCTTGTGGGCTGGAGAAACGAGATATGTTGGTAAAAGTTATGTCGTGTCTTTCCTTCAGATATTCCTGTAACATTCCTGTACTTCTGTTAAATGGTTTGGTTCGAGCTCACTGGTATGTTTTATGTTACTGGCTGCGTCCATCTCGACTGTCATTAAAGTGTATTTTGCACTTCGTTAGCTAAAGAGCGGTGTGTGGAGTAGATATGCTAGGTAGATATGCTAGGTAGATATGCTAGGTAGATATGCTAGGTAGATATGCTAGGTAGATATGCTAGGTAGATATGCTAGGTAGATAAGCTAGGTAGCCACAAGTGTGTAAGTAGTTACAGAGAGGTTCGCACTGTAATACATAATAATACTGTAATACATATAAATGTCACATTTATAGCTAACAGCTGCGCTGTTTATTTAGCTGATATAGTTTAGCTGGTTATGACTAAATGCGTTTAGCCAGCTAACAGCATTTCAGTCTGGCTGACTTTAGCTATGAAGCCGTGAGAAACACCGAGGTCTTTCAGCAACACGCATATGTCTGTTGCGTTAGTTCGCAAACCAGCAAACATTTTCACTTGCCTATTTAAACTTTGGTTAAATTTCGCATTCGTGGGGAAGGGCACATCTGTTAGCTTGGTACCAAACTAGCCAAGAAAATTTGTGATGTACAAATGGTTTGCAGTGGAGACAGTAATTCTGTGGAGTTGATTGGAAGTGCGACTCTTGAATGGCTTGCTTACATGGTTCAGCAGTCCGATGTTTCAGATTCATGGGGTTGACGGTAGTGTAAACCAGTCTGTAAAACTGTGCTTCTCTTGTGCCTGGAATAGGCTACCCCAACATTACCCCAACAATACCTTCACTAGGGCAGATTGACCAGGTAACGTTGCTGTATAATGAAATGTACTGCTGAAAAAAATGTTGTATGGTTTGGTTTCCCTTTAAAATCTATGCAGGCCTACACTAGAGAGCTGTCCCGACCACACCCATCCCTGATACCCCAACACTAACATTCCCAACGCTGTCCCCACCACACCCATCCCTGATACCCCAACACTAACATTCCCAACGCTGTCCCCACCACACCCATCCCTGATACCCCAACACTAACATTCCCGACACCCCAATGCTGTCCCGATCGCTGACACCCCAACACCATCTCCACCCCATCACCTTTGGACACCCCCAACACTGTACCGTATTGCCTAGCAACATGCTTATGCCATCCCCAAGTGATCCAATAGCACATAAAAATTATTTCCAAAATATAATTTTTCAACATGTAAAATAATTTTTTAATGTATATCACTTCTGTCCTTCTCAGTTTGCAAGACTTGGATTTGATCCAGAAACATAATGATCTTGTTTGATGGCTTTGAACATTAACATTTATAAACATTTATAAACATTGCTATAAGTATTAATAGAATTTGCTGCTCAGTACTATTAGACTCAGTACTACTATTAGAAAATCCCATATTAACATATCTGCAATTTCTTGAACAATGCATTCAAGAGTTTTGTGGAAAACCAGCTAGTATGATTTATCTCTCTTATTCTCTTAAGGGCAACATTGAACTCTTTCATATGAGTGAAATATATCCCTAAAACGTGTAATTATTAGATCCAAGGGACTTCATGATTAACAATAAATGTTGTCAATAAATGTTAGCTTTGGCTATAACTAACAATTTCAAAGTACAAAAATCTGTTGGGCACACTACCCAGCAGAATGGTTATCAAGATAGCAGTGAAGTGAGGCATTATTTTCCTCAGTGTTTCAGCTGTTGACACTGGTGTCAATGATGCTGTGCAGTGAGTGTTGGTAGACTCGAAGGAAGCTTGCGTGGTTCTCTTTTGCCCCGTGAGTCTGCGATCTCCATGGCCTGGACGTAACGCCCCTGGGAGGCTGTTTGTGTGCGGTCTCTGACACGGGAGGACTGGCGCCCCGTATGCAGCTGTGTCCTGTTTGTCTCCGCTCCTTCTGCGGTGGCCTGGGCCCTGTTCGGGAAACCAGGTTGACTGAGGAATTCAGCCCAGATGAATTGTATCGGTGGGATTGGAGTGAGGACTTGAGTTGCAAGTGCGTGTTTGTACACTTGTGTGTCGTTGATGAAGCCAAGTCAAAGAACATCAGGTTGGATTTTAGGTCAAGATTGAAGGTGTGTGTGTGCGCACATTTCACATTAGATTTGTTTTATTTGTCACTGGCGAGGGCTTAAAGAAGTGTCATGTTTAATATTCAGTGCCAAAGCTAAAATTGCATTTATTGGTAATGTTTAAACTGTTATAACAACTTTATTACAATCTTACAACACCTTTATAATACACATTACAGGAAATGTTCATTAGTGCTTGGTCATGGAGGTTTCTCATAATAATTAGGCTATAGCCTGATTTGTCTTTTTTAAAGTGCTTAAAAAGGGGACACATTAAGTAACTGATGTAAGTAGGTTAGTCTATAAGTGCTTGTTGTACACCTCCTGGGCTGCTAAAATGAATTGGCATTTCCTGCTGGTTTATTTTTCAGTCTTCATGGTTGCCAGGAAAACCAGCAGGTTCGCATTGTCCAGTTAAAGGGAAAATCTCAGCCGAATTCCCGGCTGCAGAGAAGATGCACTGTGAGGAGGAGTCTGAGGCGGGGAGTCAAAGACGGGAGTCGCAGCGCCTGGTTGATCCAGGGCTTCTCGATCCATGGTGTAATCTTTGATTAGTGTCTCCTTGCGAGAGGGACTCGTTACTACAGTCCATCATTTCTGCCTCGTCCAGAATCTCCAGCTGCTCTCTTGTCTGGCCTAAAGCCAGCATGTCCATACAGGACACATAACATTTGGCTCAGGAACTACCTTCACAGTCATTGTTGAATGGAATAACATTAGCTGGTGAACATCAACTCTATGGGTACTTCCACATAATAGAGGTGTGTTTGCTAAAATGATTTACAGTTAAGATGTCACTCCAACTATTTACATTATGCTTCTGTCTTTTATGCATTGTGTATATATTCAGCTGAACACAAGCAGACCTACGTCTAGACATAGAATAATAACCAGACGCACGGAGGAAGCACACTGTATGCACACCTGTAAGTTTCACAGGCAAAAAAGGGGGAAGAAATTTGGATTGGTTCAGCTGCACACTAAACCATCTCATGACTGATACTGTGGCATAGCTGTATTTGTGAGCGAGTGAGTGAGCGAGCGAGGGCATATAGAAAACTATTGAGAGCATCACCACATATAGTCATTAAATATTGTTGCCCGTTCCTTATTTACCAAGGGTGGGTGGGTGTGTGGGTGGGTGTGTGGGTGGGTGTGTGGGTGTGCAGCTGTTGTGCTACAAAGGTCTTCAACTTCTCCTTGTTGCAAGAAGTTTTGAGTTCTGAACCTTGTTTTAACCTAAAGAGACTAAAGATGAATTTCCAAAAACACGTGCAGAAACTTTTTTTGTTTTGAACAGGAATGGTCAAATATTTTTCCACTCTTTGTATTTATGGGTTTTTAAGTTTCTGAGGGGAATTTTAGTGAAAACACGTCATAAGTTCAGTCAAAAGTTCAGATGTGTCGTACTGCAGATACACTGGGGGAGATTTGACTGGTAGTGTATACAACAGGTCTGAAATGGACAGTACAGTTTCAAAGGTTTGGAAAAAATAGAGGGGAAAAAAACCCCAGATGGAATTTGACATGGTAAGTTATTCCCTGGTCCAGTATCCAGTTCCTCCGTAACCTGCAGTGTTCAGGATTGTGTCGAAACTGAGAACAGGTGTATATGAAGATCATTGGAGAGGAAGAGGAGTCCTACTGGAATGTTTTCTGCTTCTTGTTCTGGACCAGTGAGAAAGTGATAGAGAGAGAAAGCAAAGGAGAGGGTAATGATGCATAGGTGTGTGTGTGTGTGTGTGTGTGTGTGTGAGTGTGTGTGTGTGAGAGAGAGAGAGCAAGAGATTTAAAAATAGTTCCATGTAGATGTTCTCTTTCTCATGGGAACTGATTCTTAAGAAAGCGCTTGAAGCTGTGATTCCTGATAACAGCACAGTAATTTACTTTGAGCTGGGTGGTGGAGGAGGGGCTGGTGGGGTGGAGTGGGGATGAACAACGATGCAGAACCTCCTGGGTGG
This sequence comes from Sternarchorhynchus goeldii, assembly GCA_028565775.1. Classification (NCBI taxonomy): domain Eukaryota; kingdom Metazoa; phylum Chordata; class Actinopteri; order Gymnotiformes; family Apteronotidae; genus Sternarchorhynchus; species Sternarchorhynchus goeldii. The sequence goes on from JAOXYF010000009.1 coordinate 17,363,771, forward strand.
TGGAGGAGGGGCTGGTGGGGTGGAGTGGGGATGAACAACGATGCAGAACCTCCTGGTTTCATCATACGTCAGCTCATAGACATCCAAACCAAGACTGTACTCTTCCTGGGAAAAAGACAGGAAACTATGATGTGTAAATACGACTGAAACCACTGGGTCTTTGTCTCCCCTTTACCAGAAACAGTGGGGTTTCTGGTGAAGGGTGTAACGCTGAATATCAGTTGAAGACTCTTGTCAAAGCCACCTGTGTTGGTGGACTGTTCATTAAATATCCATACTGTTCATTAACTGATCCTCAGCCTGCTTGAGATTTTTGTGACAAGGACCTGTGTGTGTGTGTGTGTGTGTGTGTGTGTGTGTGTGTGTGTGTGTGTGTGTGTGTGTGTGTGTGTGTGTGTGT
>JAOXYF010000009.1:17375223-17387909 GCA_028565775.1 Sternarchorhynchus goeldii
AGTCTCGTTAGTGTGTGTGTGTGTGTGTGTGTGTGTGTGTGTGTGTGTGTGTGTGTGTTTCATACGTGTTCACACATGTCACATACAAAGCATGCAAGGGCAATGATGGAGGTGTCCAGCTGTTTCAGTATCGTGTGTGTGTGTGCGCGCGTGTGCATATTTATGTTTTAACTTTTTATTTAAGTTTATTTCTGTATTTCATTATGTTGTTGGGTCACACTGACTTTAGCTCTTTTGTGTGTGTGTGTATGTGTGTGTGTGTGTGTGTGTGAAACAGGAGACAGTCAGTGCGACTCTACTACATGTGCTAACGGTGGAACATGCTATGATCACGGAGACTCATTCCGCTGTGTGTGTCCTGCCGGATGGGGGGGCAGCACGTGTAACTTAGGTGAGCTGTGTGAGAGTGTGAGTGTGTGAGACTGATAGGAGGAGGGTGGGATATATGTATCTTAAGATTTCCATCAGATTATGATTAACAACCTCATCATAATCAGCCCATAAATCACATATGTGATACATTTCTACATTAGCGATAAGATGGATGTAAAACACAAGTTTTAGGATTAGCCCAAGGGCACATAATCATGTACGTTATAATCATGTACGTTATAATCATGTACGTTATAATCATGTACGTTATAAACATGTACGTTATACATAATGTTATGCTTCAAGGTTATCAGAGTTGAAGTACTTAAGAAGGACACAGGAAAGACCTCAAACCTGCACATTTTTAACATTAAGATAATCGTTCAAAACACACAGATGATACTTACCCGGTTCCACTTTTGGTCTGAAGTATGTGGAGATTTGATTTGCATTGTTCTGCACCATTCCTGTGTATGAACTGTGAATGAAGTTCTGTGTCTCTTACTGCATCGTTCCAGTTACCAACAGCTCATGTGACCCTCAGCCATGTGCTAATGGGGGAACGTGTGTGGGAGGGGGTGGGACATTCACCTGCATCTGCAAAGATGGATGGGAGGGGCCATCTTGTACTCAGAGTAAGGCCACACCCACTGGGTTCCATGGTTGCCATAGTGTTATATATGTTGCTCTTTCTGCTGGCTCACTTCAGGTACTGTTTGTGTGTTTACAGATGTTGATGACTGCAGTCCTCATCCCTGGTAAACTTTGACAGAATAAAACACAACCTTCAGCTGCATTCCACTGTCAGCACTCACACAGATACTGCCACTCAGTTTTTGTGTTTTTACAACACGATTTTAATACAGAAAATATATACAAGAATTCAACGTCATTATAATTCATTTAAAGCTTCAGTGAAATCTACAATAATTTCAGTATGTTAACCAGTTTTACAATACCTCCTTTTGGATTTTAGCCTGTCCCCATGTGTAGCCTGGTAAAGTATAGCCTGGCCCCAGTCTTGTGTGCGTTTCCGTGTAGTTATAATGGAGGAGTGTGTGTGTTTCTGTGTAGTTATAATGGAGGAGTGTGTGTGGACGGTGTGAACTGGTTCCGCTGCCAGTGTGCTCCTGGATTCGCAGGACCTGACTGTCGCATCAGTGAGTGTCAATATATTTATTGAAATGAGTGTATTTTCTGTAACACTGTTGGAGCTTGGATTAATAATCTAAAAATTTAACCAGGAAGTGTCTTTTGGTTAGTTAAGGGTGGTAAAACTGTAAACATGAAATGGTTTTATTATTCATGTAGTACAATATTGTCAAAGTACTGTAAACACAACAGCTGGTGATGAAAAGATGAACATACTGTGACCCACTTTCTCTCTCTCTTCTCATTCGCTCATTTCACTCTCAGATGTAGATGAGTGCCAGTCCTCTCCCTGTTCTTCTGGGGCCACCTGTGTGGACGAGATTAACGGGTTCCGCTGCTTGTGTCCAGCGGGTCAGACTGGGCCTCGCTGTCAGGAGTGTGGGTAGCTCACCGAGGCACATCACAGATCTTCTGCACAGTCGTCTCTAAACACAGTGTATAAAAATACAAAAATAATGGAGAGTATGGACCATGGAGAAGACTGTATTGATATTGCATCCACTGGGTGTGTAATTCACCTGTAGTTTTATAAACAGAACCTGCCTCTCCGTTCTACACATCTCTGTTTCAGCTAGAAGCCTTGAAGTCATTCGTTTGGTTGGCTGTTATGATGCTGTGAAATGTAATGCCCCCCCATCTCTGTCTGTCTCTCTAGTTATTGGTGTTGGTAAAGCGTGTTGGAAATCTGATGTTTTGTTTCCTCATGGTGGTCATTGGGAAGAGGAGTGCAACAGTTGTCAGTGTGTGAACGGAAATATCATGTGCACCAAGGTGACTGTGCGCACACACATACACACACACACACACACACACACACACAAGCGGGCACACAGAGTTTTTTACACTCAAACACAGCTGCACATACATACACACAGCTGCACGTGCGCACACACAAACACACACACGCACAGCTGCATACACATTAAGTTCTAAGTTCACTTAACAGAATGGTATCTTTGTTGTACTGGTGATTTAACAGATTGATTCTTTACCATGTTATAACACAGAAACTTCTGCTAACAGAATTTGGCCCAAATGTTACATTTCTACTTTTTTTGTTGGGTAATGGCAGCCAAGTCAGACAATTAATGACCAGGAACCACACATCCACCTTTTAACTACGTTTATTGGATATGGTTCGAAAAGACACACTAGTGCCTTTGAGTTAAGTCAGTGAGTTACTGGCAGGCGTGTTTTCTTTAGGTGTACTGCGGAGGCCGTCCCTGTCTCATCCACTCGAGTTCTCTCGAGCCAAATCCCTCTCCATGTCCTGGAGGACAACGGTGCACGAAGGACAACTTCCTTTCTTGTCTTCGCCCACCATGCCATCAGTGGGGGATGTGCTCTGTTCCAGATCCTCCACCAATCAACATCCTCTGCCAGCCTAACAATCATTACATAGACAACAACTGTGCACGTGTTACCCTTATATTTGATACAGATAGTGTGCCTCAGGTAAACACAAACACATTTTTAAAATTTTTTTTATATAATCCTTTGTATGACTCTGTCTGGAATAATACTTTAAATACTTAAATGGAAAATATATATATATATATATATATATATATATGTGTGTGTGTGTGTGTGTGTGTGTTTCACAGGGAACAACTGTTGAGGGTATCTGTTCAGAACTAAGGTACCTTTCAAGTACTCGCACCCTCGCCAAAGACCACACCCTCTATATTCTGTGTGACGAGTCACATTCTGGGAACAGTGCAGTGGAGGTTGCCATGGTGAGAGTGTTTTTTTTGTGTGTGTTTGTTTGGTTTTATATAAATGGTCTTGTTTTTATTCCCCGAGAACCTTCACTGTCTTCACACACAAGCTCTTTGAAGTGTATGTGGACCATCTAAACTTTTGATACAGACCTCATACTAATGTTTACATGCACACCAGTGAACTGGGGGGGGGGGCAGGGACTTGACCTGCAGAGGTCAAATCTCTCGTTCTTGTTTTTTTTTTCCATGATTAGCTGGGTGATGCGGACCGTCGTGCCACAGGCCGTTATTAGACTGTGTAACTGTATTCTGAGCTCAGACAATGACATCAGTTTTCCCCAGCCTTCACACTTTACAGCCTGTGCGTGTTAACAGGCTCGTAAATGGTTTCTCAGCGTCTGTGACCATTCTGCTTTCTCATGGGGGTTTATATCAAATGTTGATGTGCCTTCTTCTCTCTCTTCACTTTTCCAGTTTGCAGTCCATTTAAAAGCAGGCCCTTAATTCAAAGCTTAGGGGGTATTCTGAGAGCGCTTGTTAAACTATTATAGCCATCTATTTTGGAAGTGAAACAGACACAAATGCACACACAGACACACATTCACACACGTGCGGTTTTTTTCCTACATCTGCTTGTCATTTTAAACTTTTTGCTTCTAAAACACCTGAAACCACCTGCTGTACAAGAATTCTCCTTAGTCACCACCTCATCTCCTTTTCTCTGATCTCACTGCATTAACCCCGCCCCCAGGCACTCTGATGTCAATGTGGCCATCATCATAGAAACACAACGAACCAAGTTTCCTCCTTTTTCAAGATCAAAATAAGGCCGCGATGATATTTGATGTTAAATGGCTTCATGTTTTTTCTGGAAAAAGTGAAGGTGCTTTGTAGTGCTCTCACGCACACGTTAAACTCAACATCATGACATCTCAATAGGATCAAGGTTCACTACATTCTTGTCCTGCGATTTGGATAGAAAAAGGGAATCTTTTATAACCGTTTGTTCAGCACTGCAGTATGAAATAGTTTTGCTTCAGGAGACTTTCGTTATTGTTTCATTAACACTTTCACTTTTATTTTATTCAACTCATTCTTTATTTTAGACCTTTGTTTTTTCCTAATGTTAGTTTATTTAATGTAGTCAGCTGCCATCTCTCTCTGTACCAAACTGTCTCTCTTTTGCCTCTCTCTCTCTCTCTCTCTCTCTCTCGACCCATCTTTCTCTGTCTAGTCGTTTCATCAGAGTGTAGCAGACAAGGAAGCGGCTCAGATCCAGGAAGTGGTGAGCAGCATTATTGCCACGTTGTCCAGGCGCCACAACAGCACGCTGCTGTTGGCCATCCGAGAGGTCAAGGTTGAAACAAAGGCCAGGTCCTCTTCTCTTGGTGAGCGAGATGTTTTTCTTCCTCTTTGGCTGACATGTGTTGGAGGGGCAAGAGGGGTCTGTTATAAACTTGGTTTTCTCTCCTCCTCTGATACATTTCCCATGAATCTTCATAGATTACCTGGTTCCAGTGCTGTGTGTGCTGTTCGCTGCGCTGTGGATTGTCTGCGCGGTGGTGTGTGTATGCTGGTTCCGGAAGCGCTGGAAAGCTACGGAGAGAGCGGCTGCCGCTATGGTGACGGGCGAGGCTGCCAACAACCAGCGACTGCTGGGCTCCCAGTCGGCTCGCTATGGCAACGCAGATAACGTGTGGCAGGAAAACAAGGGCCCGACGTACCCCCTGGACCGGGTTGGAGATGGAGCAGAGGAAGAGGAGGAGGAGGAAGAGGAGGAGGAAGAGGAGGAAAGTGGGCGAGAGTTGGTAGTGGACAAATGCCCTGCCCTGAAGTATGTTAAAGGGGAGGTGGTGTGTAGTGTTTCCAGTGTGGCCCAGAAACATCCCTCAAGGACGCACTGTAGCGCCAAGGACAACCTGTGGAAAAACGTGAACAAAGACGAGCAGGTGAAAGATCATTATGTATGAGCAAAATGGCCAAACGCATGCTTTTTCCTTTTCTCTCAGTCTGAAAGCGGAACCATCCAGATCTGTGCAAATTCTTTCGCCCCCCCCCCCCCTCCTTTTATTCCTGTTTACACTCGCATTTTGGTTTCTGTAAAAAGGACTCCACCAGCATGGTGCGGTGAGTCATGTGACCCATGCGGTTGAAGATCAACCCACCGACGGCAGCTTTGATTCGCTCCTCGTTTGTGTCCGGACCTGCCTTAAATCGGGTCATTAGCAGCTCTCGAGTTTCTGAGTTTCTCCTCAAGGAACGCAGTTCAGGATGCACTTCTGACACATCCTTGAATGCAGTAAAACGATTCTACATAAATAGTCAGATGAATAATGAATGTCTCGAGGGAATGTGTTTTTGTTTTGTTTTTTCAATCCAGAAATTTCAGCAGCATCTTGAAAGCTTTGTGGGAGTCCTGTTCTTTGTTCCCAACACTTTCCTGACACTCAGTGGAAAAAAGGTTTTCTTTATGGATCCTATTTGCAGAGAAATTATATGTAAGAAAAAGAAAAAAAATGTACATATGTAAATAGGAAAAAGATATAGCTGTGTATATTTGAGTTTAGTAACTTAAGAGTTTTTTTTATTATTTCTATTAATATTTCTTTAATGTTTTTATTTTGTTAAATATTTTTGTTTCTCTTTTTATGATGTCATTCCTTTTATTTATGTTGGTCAAAAATCTTCAGCGCTTTATATATACATAGGTTAAGGGCCAGACGAAGACTCTCACTGTAGCCTACCCACTGGAAAACTCGTATTAACACGGTCTTTGTGTATATGTTTATGTATATTTGTTTTGCTCTAAAGTCTGTAATGGGGAATGAGTATTGTCAAGTTGTTGATTAGACTGATGTCTGTCACGATACTGAAATTCCCAGTTTTGATATAAAACTTCGAAAACTATCAACATTTGATGCGGGGTGTCGTAACAAGCTGCCAGGCCTACACACGTACATGGAGAATAGTTGCAAATGCCGTTTTTGCCAAGTTTTCAGTGCAAACTGTTGAAACCGTTCCACTCCAGCTGTAACGAAAATAAAAAAAGTTTGAGAATTGCAAGAGAAATCTTTCAGCCGCTGTGTTTTGTTTTCGTGTTGGAGGCTAACCGGTACAATAATAAATTATTATCAACAGTCTTTTACAAGAGCTCCTCTCTCCTCAACTGACGTGCTTGATGATATTAAAAAGGAAAGATAATTACGTTTTTTATGCTGGCTAATGTTAGCCGTTACAGCTAGTCCGCGGAGGCAGCAGTACTATTTAAAACGTCTCAATATCGTTTGACTACGCATTCATGCTTCATTAATTAAGATGCAACGCTGTAGCTAATTATCTAACGTTTAATACGTTGGCATTTGGTACAACATTGGGCTACTACATGCCAAGCCACACATAAAGACGTCTGAAATGTCGTTTAGTAGTCCATCCATCTCACGGAACAGATACGTTTCCGTTTCAATGGACTAGTTCCGTGTCAATATAGAAGAAAACGGCTTCATCCGAAATCGCCTACTTCTGTAGTAAATAATATGCCAAACTAGTAATTCTGGGATGGTGAGTGTGTCCGAAACCTTATGCAATTAGTAATCGAAAACGTCTCGGATTATATACTACGCAAAATGAAAATTCGGTCATTGTGTGCAAACAGGATGAGTATATGGTGTCTGAATAGCAGTTAACTAACGTTTGTAGGTCGTCAGCGTTGTCAAAACGCAACAAGACGTTTTAGTCCGTGTTTTTTTAAAAAACGTTGCACTACGTGAACAAAGTTCACGGCCGCTTTTTTAATCCTTACCACAGCCATCATGAAGTTCAAAGGTCATATGACGTTCGGCTGTAACTGTAATGTCTGTCCGAAACGCTTCACACTCATTTGACAGTATTACTAAATATCTCACGAGAAAGGTATGTCTTGCATTACAAATAAGTCCATAGTGCGTAGTCACCGATTTTGCCTGGTTGATGTCAGCAGTGTCTAGTTTCTTTCTGATATGCCTCTTAAATGTATATACGTATATACAGTGAATCATTCACTCCATAAATATCCCTTCAAATCAAATGTTATGAACTGTAGACAATGTAAACTCTGAATTGTTGCACAGGGTCTGTACTATAATTATAATAGCTATCTACTCATCAAAGCAAGAGTACATTCATTTTGGCTATAGCTAATAAACAAATTTGCTCTCTCTCTCTCTCTCTCTCTCTCTCTCTCTCTCTCTCTCTCTCTCTCTCTCTCTCTCGGAATGGAATGGGCAAAAAAACAACAAAACTTTCCGTTTGTTTTTTGAGATCGTTAGTGAACCATAGCCCTGGACATGACCCCACAGGAACCACTGCAAAGCTTGTTATCTAATCAAGCTGTTAGACAACCAATATCTTAATCGGTCTATAGTTTTTGAGATCAAACAAAAAAGCAAAAGTGTTAGAAAGGCTGCGGTGAAGAAATTAGTCTCATTAAGGGCAATGGAGCATCTCATCCTCCATATAAAGATTAACGTCCAGCAGTGTAAGGTGTGGATCTTCAGAGCGTGTGTTTATTCAGACAGGAACTGCATCCCACTTGAAAATCTCCCACCAAGGGTCATGTGAATGTTGCTCCTTTCAAACGGACAGTGGTGCCGTTTTAGTGTGATGATAGTCTACCTGTGCGCGCGCACACACACACACAATCAGCCTGGCTAATAGCTGCATTTTGATGATGGAATTATCTACATTTTACTGGCTAAAATATGGTAGCTTTTGTAGAGCAATCCACATTTCCAAAGACACACTTTTACTGATGAACTCCTAACTCAGTGGGGTGAAATTGAGGGAGGGTTGAGTGGGGGAAACACACATCACACAGAAAGTGAAACAACTCTTAAATACGACTCAGGTTGCAAAGGACATAAACTCAGATGAAACGTAACACTACAAACAACAACATTTAGAACATTGACGTAATAAAGATGAGTGGGAAAGTGCACTGCATCATGGGAATTCTCTGTGTGCTCCATGGCTCACAACCCAAGGTGTGTGGCGGACATCAAAGAATATCAGGTATTGGGCTCCTGATGCTTTAGAACCCCTAACCAAACATTTAGATCAGTTGTCCCATTGCCCTGAAGCATACAGCTCTCACCCCCCCCCCCTCCTTTCTCACCCTGCATCATTTTTTTTCTCACACTCGAACCTTCTGGCCTTCTAGGAGTTTGAGGCTGCAGTGATTGCATGCACCGATCAGCCACACACACATAAACCAATGGATGCTCATCTCAGGGAAGCCATGCTAGAGCAGGTTTGTCCTGACCTGGCTCCTTCGCACACCTCAAGATGTTGTTTGTTATGTTTTTCCTTGGCAGTGGGAACATCTGACACAGGCTCAGAGTTAACAGGGAAAGCAGGTGCTGATGGGTAGGAAATGTGGCACTGATGGCATCCACGCTTTGCGTGTGAGTGCATGGTTTAATTCATCTGTACTGTGAATAAACTGTTTGCCGGTCATCATCATAACAATTTCCTAATGATCTTTGCTGGGATTTAGAACTGAGGTCCTTCCTAACAGGATCCATGATAGAACTGTATGGTTAGAGGCTGCCGTTCCTTCAAAGTCTTCCGGCATCTGGGATTCTTTAGCTAGATATTCCAGTGAAATATTCCAGAGAAATATGGTTCCTGATGTCAGCATTTGCTTTGAAAAGCACAGCAGATACTTAAAGGTGCTTTGTTGAGCTTCTAAATTTGGAAACATCTAGTAACATTATATCAATAAAACAGTGACATTGACAGACCCTGCACTTAATCGAGGTTTGATCAGATCTTACCTATATCAGACTTTGGCTTCAGCACATCTGATCAAGTCTTCCATCTCGAATGCCAGACTTTCTTTCCTCTATGCATTGCTAGACTGGCTCGTTACTAACAGCTATGGTTTGCAAAAAGTCAGTGTGCTACCCTGCAAATAAGTTCTTGCAATGAAAATCTTGTTCTACTAGACGGTCACATTACTAAGTGCAGATTTTGGCCTTTATATGGTCTTGTGATTTATGATTTTGACTGCAACTCAAGACATGCACAGACTAAAGAATTTGGAGAGTGTGGCTATCATGCCAATGAAGGAATTTACCAATGCAGCCATCTGCCAGGCCACCCTCCCACACCTATCTCCAGATGTGTGTGTCCCACAGGGCTGTTCTCTTCTCACACACACACACACACAGAAAGACAGGGAACATACCTCCATATGTCCTTCTAGAGTTTCCAGGACTGAGGGAAGAAAACGATCTTTGTGGGTACGTGTGGGTGTGGGTGGGCATATCTTTGATTGGGTGAGTGGATGGGTGAGTGAGTGGGTGTGTGTGTGTGTGTTTTGTGAAGCTATAATGACAAACCCGTGAGTTACATGTGAAACCGTTTGCCTGCTCTAATTGGATCTGATTGGATTTCCTGTAACCTGCTGATGCAAAGATGAGTCCCTCAGTCCACTCCGTGACCCCAGAGCAACACTGGAGCGCCTTATTACCCCAATACCTTAACTGTTAAAGGAAACAGCTGCTGAACACAACATCTGTAGGACTGAGACACCATGCTGGTCTTGGACACCTTCAAGAAAACATTCAGTCCCTTATGTGCCTTTGGGTCACAGAGCTGCTCTTGACTTAATGTTGGCAATGTGTTAGAGCAGCTGTGTGTTAAATGCCCCCCGCCCTTCTCCCCCCCTCCCCCCCCTTACTGTTTCTAAGTCCCCATGATTCATCATCTGAAAGCAAAAAGCCTCACTCACCTGATTTACTTCAACACGTTGAGTTGAGTTGCCCTGATATTCATTTTCCCCTCAGGCTTCATAATCGCAGACAAGTCAAGGCCAATAAAGGAATTTCATTGCAAACATCTCATATGCCCAAGTACTCAGCAATTCAGCCACATCTCTTTGAAACCCTTGTTTTTCCTGTGCCTCTGTGTACACCAGCATAATGAGGTGTTCAGCCAAAATGCAAATACAGAAAACTAATGGAGAGTAAAATGCTGTGGCTAAATACTAGACAGTGGATTGGGGGTTACTCTCTGACCGTAGATTGGGGGTTACTCTCTGACGGTGGATTGGGGGTTACTCTCTGACCGTAGATTGGGGGTTACTCTCTGATGGTAGATTGGGGGTTACTCTCTGACGGTGGATTGGGCCATGGTCACTTCACAGTCATGGCACAAAGGCAGTTTGCCAGCAGCGTTTCGGGATGCTGACGGCTGTCGCGCCCGTAATTCCGTCGCCCCATGATGAGCATTTTTCCTATGCTAACGCACCAGATTTGCTTCCGCATATCATTGTCAAAGCCCTTGGGGTGTTGGATCTGGTGTGCTGGGGTGTGTGTGTGTGTGTGTGTGTGTGTGTGTTGGGGGGGGCCTCTTAAGCTGTTTTGCCCCCTCAGTCTCGAGTCTTGTACTCTTATCTTTCTGTACTTGCCCTTCGTGACTGGACTGATTTAATATCACTACGGGGCAGCCCTTCGACTTGCCTGCACTGTTGGCCTTCCTTAGGTTTATTCTGATCACACCCTGTAGATAATTCCAGACTAATTGTTTTTAATTCACCAACTATATGGACATCTGAAAAGGCGAGCTTGTTGGAGCCCAGATCCTCTGCCACTTCCGTGAGATTTCACAGGGAAAGCTAACCACACTGTTTTCCTCAGTGACTCATCAAGTTGCAGCCTTGGCTGGGATAAGCGAAAGGTGGAGTGGCAGGGAGCAGGTTTGGATCTGCACCCCTCCCCCGCTGCCTGGTGATGGGTTAGAGGTTTCCCAGCTCTGTTGCGGATGCCCTGCGTTCATTCGAACCCGCCTTCTTCCTGTGTGGACTACCGTCCGGGAGCCTTCACTGCTGAACTACTCCTTTTCTATACACGAAGGAAAGTTTGGCTCACATAAAACTGGATGAAGTTATTGGCTTTTGAACAAGGACGTCTAGATCTTTTGACTTGAGTGTCTTGTGCGGTGGTGGTCACATGATTTCCATGCAAGCACACACACATTAACCATACCCGTATTAAGGCAGTACATCAGCAGTGAGAGCTAGTCACGCAACACCACTGATTTTCCCTTTGATGTTAGACCAGCCCCTTATACACACACACATACGCTCACTAGTGAACTGACATTTCTCTCTGAATAAGATTAAGATCTCATGGCTTCAATTATCACGCATCTTATATTCATTTTCTCTTTGAAACATGGGACTTATCTGCCAGTTTCAAAAGAGAAGATTTGACCAAGAAGTAATGACCATGATGCTCCTGCACTGTGCTCCTGACTCTGGATGGAGGGTCGTATAAACAAAATCTCAAATTATCCAACAAGCAAACTAATTATCCGACACTTTCAGAGAGTGCTAAACTAAATGCATGGAAACGATCTCTCTTCAGTTTTCAGTGTTACCGTTGTAGTCATCGCACTCAGAATTCCCTCCCTGCTGAAAAGCCGTCAAAGGTCTCGAGAGAAGTACTAGGTATCTTTGTACGCTGCCACCTGCTGGCCATTTGCGGTGGATGTGAATAAACGTATTCCAGCATGGGCGCTGTGAGGTCATGACATTTGCAAACAGGTGAATCATCGGTGCAGAGCTGCACTGCACCCATGAGCTGCTGTCGGGTCGCTCTGAGTCAGTGTAGTTTGTCGCGTACCTTTTCCAGGGCCACCTGCCGTGTGTCGGCCTGGACGACACTCAAAGCACTGGCAGCAGGCCTGTTGTTTACCCCAGCCCATTTTACCAGATCACTTGCACATTACACTGCCAAGAAGCTATAACTCTCTTCCTTTCCGACACACGGTCTGTCGTGTGTGTCGGTGTGTATACAGACCACTGAGTGTGTGGGTCTGTGTGTGTGTGTATACAGACCACTGAGTGTGTGTCTGACCAGTTGTTGTCCCTCTGACAACTGGCTGAATCTTTGAGGGCAGCTGCAGCTCTGCAACTATCAATGAGGCATCACACTTACGCATAAACAGACTGGTTGAGTGTGTGAGCATGAACTTGTGCTCGCTCAGATCTGTTCCTGGATCTGTCACGAACAATGTGCTCATGTAGCACCACGAAAAACATGTACTGCTTTTACTGATTTTAGCCCTTTTTTGCACAGTTTGCCCGCCCCCAACGGCGCCCAGTTATTTAGCGTTGTGCCTTGGCTTTGCGATATCGAGACCTGGCTGATTTGTCACGCCTGCAGAAAACAGTTTCCGTGTTTGAGACACTTTAATGGAAGTTGTTTGAGAAAAGACTATTTGTTGCTGCTCAAAAACACTGGAAGGTCAGTAGTTTGATGAGAAGTTGACATAACCCTTGACCTCCTGTGCTAAGGTTAGGAGTCTGATGAGTAGTTGACATAACCTCTCATAAGGGAGAGAGAGAGAGAGAGAAGGAGAGAGAGGGAGAGAGAGAGGAGGGAGAGAGAGGGAGAGAGA
>JAOXYF010000009.1:17388873-17412258 GCA_028565775.1 Sternarchorhynchus goeldii
TAACCTTTAGTTATGTGTTAGTGTGTAACCTTTAGTTATGTGTTAGTATGTAACCTTTAGTTATGTGTTAGTGTGTAGCCTTTAGTTATGTGTTAGTGTGTAACCTTTAGTTATGTGTTAGTGTGTAACCTTTAGTTATGTGTTAGTGTGTAACCTTTAGTTATGTATGTGTTGGGGTATTTGTCTTTGGTAATGGCTGTTAGTGAGTTATCTCTAGTAAAGGCTGTCTGGTGCAGTGAGCTGTTGAAGTGATCCGATTGGCTGAAGATCTTGGTGTGAGGTCTTTGGTTTGGTAGCCAGTGTCTTTATTTACATATTTGTGACACACAGTGTATAAGTATGGGAAATAGCCCCAGGCCCTAGGGTGTAGTCTGGGAGTGTGAGAGTGTGCGTGTGTATGTATGTGCTTGTGCATGTATGTGTGTGTGTGTGTGTGTGTATTTAAACTGGTGTGGTGGACTACTGTCTCCCGCACTGAGACAGCAAGGTTAGAGAACCTTAAACACACATGCACACACACATTTTATAATTATGTACTTTAAACCTAGCAATTGTGACAGTACCATATTCGTATCAGATTGGCCCTTCCCTTGAAGAAGGCATCATTAAAAGACATGGTGGTTGCCGCATGCACAGCCATTTTATAGGCCAGACAGTTGTAATGGGCAGCTGCTGTTCGGTGGGGAAGACGAGAAGACAATGGTTGCTTTGCACTGCTAGATGAACCTCATCCTTGTGTGACTATGCTATTATCAGCATTACAGTGTTATTAGAGATGTGATGTTATTATTTAGTCCATGTTGTAATGAGCATCTCGAAATGACTTGTTGGGAAAATTATGAGGATTTAGTGTGAGAGAAACTCACCAAAAACCACAAGATAGTATACAGTAAGAAAGTGGCAACTTGAGTTGTTTAATCTTGGTTTACCATGTCCTTAAGTCGTGGAATCCCATAGAAAAAAGACTTGAACTCATCTTAATTTCCTACTTTTTTTTCTTAAAATTCCAATGGGTTGTACAGAGAAACTAAGGATCTAGCCAAGTTCCTAGGGTGCTCACATCAGGAAAGGGTGTGGCCTAACGGGTAGCAACCCAAGGTAAAAACACGTTCACTCCTCCTGCCTAAAGCACTGGAATTCTTGGGCACATGAGTGATATTCAGTCAAACTAATTGTTCCATTTAGACTCTAGAAAGTTCCAGCCCAAACACACCAACAAGGGTCGTTGGTTGGTTTAAAACACTCTAATAAAGTATACGGAGACCTATAAGCAAAAACATGGAATAGGATGGGTTTTGCTTGTGTGAAAACCTGTCTGTTACGAGAGCCAGAAGACCAACTTCGTCCACATACCTCCCTGATTACCCGACAATGACTTACAGTGGAAAATCGAAGTTACTTCCACTGCTGGAACCTGGTGTTCCTGTTGATAAGAAGCGCGGCGATGTTCGGGGCCCCGGCTGGGCACGCGCGTGTATGTGTGTACGTGCCACGAGAAGTGCAGTGCTGCACGCGCGCGATGTTGCGAGTGTATTTATAGCTCATTGGAGGTCTAAATTCAACGCCATTTTCTCCGTTTTATGCTCAAGGTGAGAGGGAGGGGGTTGTGTCCCACACGAGGCAGCCGTTGGTCTCATTTCGGGTATGGCTCGTGGAAATGTAAACAAATGCCTGATAAGTAGAAACTTTCATTTAATTTGCCAGCGGCCTTCTTTTAACAGACTGGATCGATTTTCAGTCATTTTAAGTTACAGCGTTTCTTGCATACAAAAATATAGGCATATTGTTTTAATAGTTTATCTGTCATTAAATGGTGTCATGATCACGGAGACAAAGACTAGCATGTTTAATTCGTATACACTCACGAAGGGAAGCTCTGCGACAAAGTTTAGCACCCGCACTGTGCTCAAAGACAGTAAGCCCTGGTTTAATGTAAATTAGATAAAGGTAAAGGTAAGTCACTAACACATAGTTAATATTGACCAGGTAGCTAGCGGTTAATTAATGGTACCCTCTGTTTATTCTAAGGTATATACACTATATAATATATACTTGTTCACCATATGTGTTATAACACTGTTATATTTACTAAAACGTCTGTTGTATTTATTAATGCTACCAGAGTACAGGTGTTCTTCATTGATGCTAGCGGACATTGCTCGTGAAAAGGTTTGTTAATGCTTTATATTTATAACAGTTAGCTGATCTGAAAGGAAGGCTTAGTGTGTATCAGACGGTATTTTTGTTAAGCAGAAGTAAAAAATGAACAGGCTTCTCTTGGTCACTTTAACTTGCACATGTCGCTTTCGACAAGCCGAAGTTATATACAAGATTTATTCAAATGTCGCTGAAGTTTACTGTCTCAGTCAGCCTCGCTTATGTAACGTGCCTTTCGTGTGTGGTGCTCTAGTGTGGATGGTGTTTCTACAGCTGTCGAAAACAGTTGCTTGTGGCCTTTTTTCTCTCTTTCAGCGCCTCTTTGACGGACCATGGTCACGGGCACAGACGGTGCTCGGCGGCTCTCGGAGACAAATACCAAACTGTTCCAGCAGCCCGCGTGCACGCGCCCGCGAACCCTGCGCTTTGTGTTTTTCAGTCAGACATTTCGATTCTTCTGCTCCCAGTTTCTTCAGAGTTGAAAGTTTTAAATGTTGGTATTCACCTGTATGGCAGCAAAAATGGTTTGGCTTAAATTAGTTTTCTCTGAACACTGAGTTTTTATATTGCGCTAGACAAATTATTTGTTGTGTTAAATTCACTGAATAAGTTTATTAGCTACATCGTCTCTATCGCTGTACCTAATGGCCATAAATTTTCAATTGTACGTCAGAATCTCTAATCTCTGAAATAACTCGACTGACTGTCCCGGAGTTATGAACTCTGTGTTTTGTTGTGTCAGCTGGAGTGGATGTTAGCATGTATGCTTTTGAAGTACACGCACCGTTTGTGGATCTGTTTCGGCGCCAGGTTAGTCGCCTCAGGCGTGCGCGTGCGTGCGCGTGTCAGAGAGGTCGCGCCTGGGCGTTCCCGCCAGCTCATTAAAGGACAGGAACCCTACAGAAAGCCTTAGATGTGCATCCCTCTCCTCTATCTAACCAGTGCATTAGGGTTATATGAGGTATTCTGTTTCCAATGTGTATGTGTGTTTTTGTGTGGGAGGGTATATGTAGGCGTGGGAGAGAGAGAAATGGAGAACCTCAGTCATTAATC
Source organism: Sternarchorhynchus goeldii (assembly GCA_028565775.1). Lineage (NCBI taxonomy): Eukaryota > Metazoa > Chordata > Actinopteri > Gymnotiformes > Apteronotidae > Sternarchorhynchus > Sternarchorhynchus goeldii. Next base: position 17,392,084 of record JAOXYF010000009.1, read on the forward strand.
AGTGTCTTAGAAAAACCATCATAAACAGGAATTATTTAGCTGGAAACTACTTGCAGAAAGGGCAGTGTGTGTGTGTGTATATGTGTTCCACAACCCATAATAAACTTGGGAGGAGTGGCAGGGAGATCCTCTAAGGCTGTGGTTTTCTCTGCCCCTGATGGCTGAGGACAGCTGAGTGCCACCTCTCTCATTATGAGACTGTAGTACCTGTACCAGGACAAGTCACAGACAACAGCGCCTCCTGCTGTACATGGGAGGCTCTGGGCCGTGACAAGTGAAGCATTTGATTAGATGATCTCCTCTGTCTCAGCACACCATGCTTTTGTGAAGGTCCTACAAGAACCTGTTCAGCATGGCCCAGATATAGAGTCCAGGGTGTCTACGTATCATATCTCTCAAAGCGAGGACGCTGACCTAGGAACAGACGTGCCTTTTCACGTGCCGCAGGTCAGTCTGACATCGATACATGATGGCTGGTCCTGGAACAGCCTTCGCCGGTGTGGAATGATGGCGCTCCCTTCACACAGGCATTTGATCCAGCAGAAAAGGTACAGGCCTGGAGGGCAGGGTGGAGATGGAGGACGTGACCTGACATTGCCAGGAACAATGCTTGAGCTCCAGCTTTGTGTTTCCAGCAAGTAGCTCCATTCATCCGTACAATGCATCAGTCTACGTGGAAGTCGGGGGTTTTAAACAATCTAACGTGTGATAAAAGATCCGGTTTAGTGCACTTCCCAATCCAGGTTTAGTCCCCCATTGCTTCCAGCCAAGCAATTTGACATATACTATAAGACAGTGTCTCTTACATAGGTCATGATGGGTATGCAAAACTCTTAGTTCTGGAATAAAGTACAAGGCAATCAATTAGCCTCTCAAATCCACAAACCCTTGCTGATACCCTTGTGTGATATCATTCAGCTATCTCATATGTTTGACTTTTTTTTTATTTACAGCCATATTATGATCAGATAAATGTTGGTTTGTTTAAATGAGGTTTTTACTGTGTAATATCATCAAGAAATGATTGTTAATGATCAGAATTTATCACTGGCAAGGTCTAGTGAATAAGACATGTACATCCTTGTGAAAGCCCATACCTCTTTCAGTTCTCTCCTGCTCTCCCACTCTCTCTCTCTTTATTTCTCTCTTTCTCTCTGACTCCCCCTCTCTCTTTATGATTCTGGTTTTATCTCAACATCCTCTACATCTTTTGCTGTTTTTTCAAGTCTCTTGAAATCTTTAGCACATTTTTTCCCAATGTTTTTCTTTTTCTTACACAACCGAGTGACTTGTCCAACAGGTCACCCCCCCCCACTCCACCGAACTCCCTGACCCAAGCAGTCAACATGTGCAACGAGAATTCAACTCTAATGGAATCTAAGAGACGACCCCCTTCTCTTTGGACAACACTCAGTTTGGTTTGGAACCTGCAATTGTACACTGCTATTCTTCCTACTGTGTGTGTGTGTGTGTGTAAGAGAGAGTGGAAGAGAAATGGACTACAGGTGTGCACAGATGGTCAGATCGGGCTGGATCTCTGGATATATGACATATTTAAGGCTATAGGTTGGTAAGGTATAGCACATAAAAGTATACTGATTTAGGATGTATAGATGACTGTGCCCAGTAATCTATAGGACTATAACACAGTGTTTTTTTAATTCACATTGGCAGTGGCCACTATATCAGATTATCTTTCTGCTCATGTTTAGGTGTTTTATTGTCAAACCAACTATCATCAAAGATTCCTCAGAAGCTTTGACACTGGATGGAAAGAATTGACCGGTGATCAGATTTGTGTCCACTGAGACCAAACAGTAGAACCGGCTGGCACTGGTTTGTAATTTATCTCAGACAGTGAATAAGTAATTATGCTGTGCAAACATTTGCAGCTTGTACTGACCACATGTTTACTGATAACAGGAAATCATGCTGTACAACTGCATCTGTCCCTCTGGGATTTTGTGAACATGATATTGTGGCCATAAGGAAAACCACAATATTGTGGCTCTAGTGGGAATTTCCCACTACTGAGCCTAATGTACTGTATAAGAGGTCATTGAAAACGTTTTGTGAATATGATTTTGTTGGCGATATATAGAATCTTGTGTTTGCTTGAACTGTTTCTCTCAGTGAAAGAGTTTTACCTTATTTACTGAATTCATTCTCCCCGTGTCTGATTAACATGAATAATTTTTACAGCACGATCCACTGAAGCATCATGGATTGGTGAAGAACTTGGGGAGTGTGTGTGCAAAAGAGACGAGCAGAGGAGTGTTGCTGGGGTTGAGAGGAAACAGGAAAGTGGCAGGTTTAGTGTGCAGTGAAACACAGAACAAATGAAGGAACGGAAAAATGACGGTAACAAACTTTGGAGAAAGAGGAATTAAATAATGGGTAGAGCCAAGAATAATGTTCCTTCTTTCATTGAGATTAGTGGAATTGTCTTAACAAAACCTAAGGATGTTGGAAATCACTTTGTGAACAAACTTGATAAGGTAAGAAAGGAAAACCTCCCTGCTGGGCTAAACAGTGTTAAACCAGCTAGTATGGATAATCTGGGTACACAGTTACTTAAAGCTGTTTTGAATATACTTTCATCAACAGCACATCATGTGATGATGAGTTACTCTAGAGGTCTGGAAGTTAACTGAAGTTGTACCTCTCCAGAAAACCAAATTGGAGAATTTGTCAGATACTAATAGCAGACCCATTAGTGTTCTTCCAGTACTGAGCAAGTTAATGGAAAACATTCTTGAACATGTACTCCACTATTTTTCAGTTAATGAATTAAACTCTAACTCCCAGCATATCTATAAGGCTAGTAAGACTGATAGAGATGATCTACAAATGATTATCTTATTTAAATCTTACTTTGACCTAGGATTTGATATTGTAGACCAGAGGTTATTAATGAAATTAAGTGTATATGGGTTTAGTTTAACAGCAGTCAGTTGGTTGAAAAGCTATGTTTTCAGTAGAATGTGGTTTTCTGATGACAAAAAGATTTTGAAGATTATTTTATTGAGGCTTTGATGCATGAACATGTCATGTTATCTACATTATGTGTGTGGACACCAAAAGAAGTATCTGCTACCATAGTGGCAACTAATAGGGATACAAATAAATAAACAAACAAAGAAGTATCTGCTACCATAGTGGCAACTAATAGGGATACAAATAAATAAACAAAGAAGTATCTGCTACAATAGTGGCAACTAATAGGGATACAAATAAATAAACAAATAAACAAACAAAGAAGTATCTGCTACCATAGTGGCAACTAATAGGGATACAAATAAATAAAGAAATAAACAAAGAAGTATCTGCTACAATAGTGGCAACTAATAGGGATACAAATAAATAAAGAAATAAACAAATAAACAAACAAAGAAGTATCTGCTACAATAGTGGCAACTAATAGTGATATAAATAAATAAACAAGCACACAGAGCACATATGGGGTAATAGATCATATATAGGGCACATGGGTTATAGATCATAGGGTGCCATTTGCTTTAGCCAGCTAGACATCTTCTGAACCACAGCTCCAATATTAAACGTCTTCTAAAAGTTGTGTGGGAGTGCGGATCAAAAAGCTATGCTGCTCATACGGAATATCAGAGGCAAAAATATATCAGTACTGCCAGTCAAGAATTTTTAGTGTTTCAGGACGTCGAGAGACCCAGAATACTCAGAGGAAGGTAGTCGACCAAAACGCAAGAGCTGCATATGACGTGTGGCACTGAAGATATTTTAAATTCAACATACACACCTGCATCTCCCAAGTGACAGTTGTGAGTGTGCCTGTAGGTGTTTGTGTGTACTGCTTGAAATCATTCAGAATCTGCTCCACTTAGGTCCTGCAGAGACTACATCAGATCCCAGATGTGTTTGAATCTAGACTAAACAGATTTTTTCCTGCTGCTATGCCACAGTCTAAGTACAGTCATGTAAGGGTGATGTCTGATTAATGCTATGCAGATGCAGTTTGTGAAGAGGTTGTTGAACTGTGTACCTTTTGATCCTCTTGTACCACTGCAGGTATCTGTGCCAAAGCATGCTTAAGTCCCACAAACACACACTCAAATGTACTCAAACAAACACTCGAACTCGAAAATAGATGTACACAATTATAGAAAAAACTGCAGGTCTCTTAAAGAATTAAACTTTTACTCATTTCACCATCACAAACACACACACACACACACACAGATCAGCTTCTTGTTCCATTATGTTTGGGAATGTTCCACAGTTGACCAGCCAGTCAAGATACATAATTTCTTCTAACATAGTACGTGAGCCAATCAACAACTTGCCTTCTTAACCAATTAGCACACATTTACTTCTCATTACAGAAAGTTTTAATAACAAATACCATTAAACATGAAAATAAATGTTCCTGCTAAATTATTTTGAGACTTGGATTTGAACTAAACACACTCACATGTTGTTCTCTAAAAATATATTTGATATGTTTTGGTGAGCTAAGGATGAAAGTTTGTTTTCATTAGAATTATTATAATGTAATAAAAGGACAAGACTTTTTTGATTGTGCACTTATTATCACACGTGTTATCTTGTTTATGATAAATATGATCACACGTGTTATCTTGTTTATGATAAATATTATCACAAGTGTTATCTTGTTTATGATAAATATTCAGCATTGCAGTAGCTTTAAAGCACAGTTTACCAATGTCACCCCTTACCTCCAGCGTGTGTGGACAAGACAGGATCTACTCTGGGTTCAGGTGGGGCTGTGGAAAGTCCCAGGCTGATGGAGTCTGAAAGCCGGGGATGAATTAAAGTGGAATAATCCGCAACACGGCCTCGTGGCGCTCAAAGATCAAAGCAAGCCTGTCTCCCTCAGTGAGAGCAGTAACATCTCACAAGATTGAGCAGGATCAGACGGGTCAATAATGGCTTGATGTTTGTCGCTCTCTGGCCTCCATACTAAAAGAGTTTTATGATCAGGGTTTTCCTACTTGTTTAAGCTGTTAAGCAATTCAAGAAGTTGGTGGTTGGTACTGAGAGCTGTGGTATGTGAGACTTTTCTCTGTAGCTTGTCTTACGTAAGTGTGTGCATTTGGTTATTTGGCAAGGGAGCTGTGTGTTCTGAGAGTGTGTGTAGAGTCTTTCAGGTCATAGGGCAGCTCTGTACTCCACTAATGACCATACACACATGCACACCAAATTTAACTTATAGTGTTTCTTTTTCACTTTTACACTTAAACTGTATAATGTCAGAGCTTTGCCAGTGTCCTGAAATGCATGAAGATCAAGAGTGTTTCTGACTGGAATTTTGATATTAGCTCAGTATTCCTTACCAACTGTGAAAAGGAACGTTATCACTATAATCAGTGGTCTAATTAAATAAAGTTATTAGACCTACCAGCAATTACTAGTTAGAAATTCATGCAGGAAGTACAGTGAGTTTTTGCTGGGGGTCGGTGGTGCTGTCTAGTTGCTCATGTAGGCTGGTTGGCTCTGGTTCCAGATTCTGGATATTATTAGGAATAAAAAATAAGTTTACAGCACTGTGCAGTGCCCTGGCAAAGAAGGAAATTAAACTGTTTGATATGCAAACTGTCTAATCTCGCTGGTTATTGGTTTCTTGGAAACACTTCAGACGAGCACTTGAATGGTTACACGTTCAGGTCTCACAGTGTGGCTCTGCTGCCCTCTATTGGACAGAGGTAATCAGTGCAACCGTTGACTGATCGACCGTAGTGTGAGGAAATCAAGAAAGAAGAAAATAACTTGAATGTACTGACAAATGGGGTCAGTAGTCGTGGAAAACACTGCAAAATTTGTTTGGAAAACAATCTCTCTGCACCTCGCACTCTTCCATACTCTTTGGGAATAAATAAGGTGCAGTTTTTTTTCTCAGCAAAATGGCAGGATTAAGGTTAAAGATGGATTAAGTATAAGTAAACTGCTGTCGTACAGGTTTTACAGGTGAGGACATGTTGGGGTTAAGTTAATCCCCCTGAACGCCTGTGCAGGTTAGTGATTTCCCTGCTCTGAAAGCAGTAAACATTTACGCTGTTCTAAGGCATGCTTCGTGACGCTCAGAACAACCGGTCGGTTAAAAGAAGCAATAAGACATTTTCTCAGTGATTTTTCACAATATCAAACAGCCATTATATTGACACTTAGTGGACTGGATGTTTAAAAAAATTCTGTACTAAATATTTTAAACATGGCTGCCTCCATGTTAGGGCACTTCTCTCTGGAGCATAAAGTGGTTCATTTGAGTACTGTAAAGTGGTTCATTTGAGTACTGTAAAGCAGTTTGATTCTTCATTTCATGCGAGCGGCACTTTAAATATTTTTGTTACTCTTTGGTGGCAAAATGACTTATTGCTTCTTTAATTATGAACGTATTTAAAAGCAGAGTAGTATGAGCGATGGTGAAGCAGAACTACAACTGGACACCTGAATGTCTTTTCTAATGGTCCATTTCCAAGTTTACCAACTGGAAAGTTGCCATAATCTGAAAGTAACTAAGGACCATAAATACCAGTGGTAATCTCAGACAATTCTGCTGTTTCCTGAGCTTCTGAATTATTTATCAGTGATGATCCTGATGTCACATAAATACCGTCACCCAAGCTGTTGATCATGCACCAAAGTAACGACAAAGGAAAGGCCTTGGTACCAGTGTCGCCCAGTTAAAACATGGAGGCTGGTCGTTCAGCTTGGTTGACGTCCTGGGAGTGGGTCCATGGTCTTGGGACCATGAAGTTCAAATGGAACAATGTGGCTGACGTGTCTATTGCTGAGTATATGTTCATGTTAGTGTACTGGGCCTCCTAATTTACATGGCTGGTTTAATTAGTTTTGAGTAGCTGAGAGGAAAGGAGAATAAAAGAGAACACTGTACTCATTTTTAATATTCTCTCTTTGTTTTAGAAACACAAACAGTTTTATAATAATGAGTTTCTCTTTTTGATGTCTCAGGAGATTAAAGCCTGTTTGCTTATTCAGTTATTAAAATCTGAGCAAAAACACAATCAAGAATTATGAGAATGAGAATATATAATATATATTTCACAGAGGGTTTAGATGTAATATGAGCACCAAAGATAAAATGTTTAGCATAAAGATTATTTCCATAGCTTGATTTTCAGTGATACTGTAGATAGGATATTAAAGTAGTTATAAAAGTTTATAGTCTGCGTTGTTTAGAATGGCATTTGATCCCCTGAGCACAAATTGTGTAAATTTGTTTTACTTTGATTTCATTAAATATTTGTGTAGTTATTCAGAAAGTGCTGACTAGCTGCAGTATGTATGTAGTTCAATACACTCTCAGGGTGCAAACACAGAGAGAGAGAGAGAAAGAAGAGTTTTATCCCCGTTGATAACCTCCTGCCAACTACTGCCAGCATGGTCTTTGTTGATATAGCTGGATTTATCGTGGAATAACGTAATAATGTAATTGTTCACGCAGACTGCAAGAGCCACCAACAGATGGCATCGGTGTACTGTGTGGTGGGTCTTTGCAAAGCTTTTAGTGGTGCAGTCATAACAGGGCAGCAAGACCATCAGGGTAATCAGGGTGAAGCACCCCAACTAACTGCGCCCCCTGGAGGAGGCTTTGGAGGGTGGGACCTCCTAGGTGGGCCAAAGCGCAGATCGGGTGGGGCAGAGAAGGGAGTGGAAAATGAAGTGGTGTAAACCAACGAAAAGGTGAAATCTCTCTAGGGGAGGGGATAGAATGGAAGGAGGGTAGGCACTAGCGCTCACTGCTTTGAATACTCCAGGGCCCACCAGGATGTTTCTCTGGATACTTGGGTCCTCCAGGATGTTTCTCTGGATACTTGGGCCCTCCAGGATGTTTCTCTGGATACTTGGGCCCTCCAGGATATTTCTCTGGATACTTGGGTCCTCCAGGATGTTTCTCTGGATACTTGGGCCCACCAGGATATATCTCTGGATACTTGGGCCCTCCAGGATGTTTCTCTGGATACTTGGGCCCACCAGGATGTTTCTCTGGATACTTGGGCCCACCAGGATATATCTCTGGATACTTGGGCCCTCCAGGATATATCTCTGGATACTTGGGCCCTCCAGGATATATCTCTGGATACTTGGGCCCTCCAGGATGTTTCTCTGGATACTTGGGTCCTCCAGGATGTTTCTCTGGATACTTGGGCCCACCAGGATATATCTCTGGATACTTGGGCCCACCAGGATGTTTCTCTGGATTCTTAGGACACCAGGATGTTTTATTTACACATGCTGTTCTAATTGAATGCAGGTTAAGCACTAGATAAGTGGTTACCCTGCAAAAGCTCCACCGAATTACAGATGTGTGTAAAGAATCAAAGCTCATAAAAACCCTTTTTGGAGTCTACAACAAAAATAAAGTATGTACTGTAAAGAAAGACAAGATAAGTAGACACTACAGAGGGAGAGGAGGAAAAGTCTCAGTAAATAATCGGGTGTTGTGTTTGTCCCTTCTCTTTCTCTGTATTTATTTTGATAATTTTGTGCTCAATGATACACATAGAACATCTTGAGTAGGCAGCTTTGTTTGTTTACATGAGTTTAATGAGACCTGTGGCAAAGAACTTTGTTTATCTGAGTTTAACGAGACCTGTGGCAAAGAAGTTTGTTTTCCTGAGTTTTACACTGTCTGCAACTGTGACCCGTTCTTAATAACACTGACCCTTAATGACACAGACCTCTGTATCATCAGCAACAGTTCTCAACACAGTGTTTCACAGGGCTTTCATAATGAGAATAGTTTACGCATTGTGTTTTTCAAGGCTCAGCTCTCTGTCCTACTGATTGGTCATAAAAGTTTTTTTTCCATCACAACTCAATTCTATGATATACACCTGCAAGGTTTCCTCTGGATGCTGCCTTATTTTGGCACCTTCTGAAGCGATTCTTGCCGACACCTACAGATTAAGTGTCTGATCTTTCATGTGACCGATAAACCTTATGAGAAGTCTGACAAAAGGGGTCAAACAGCTGATGCAGAGACTCGCTTCTGTCTTTACTGAGAGAGTGAAAGGTCACAGTGTATCGACTGCTGATTCGGTCGGTTCAAACCCAAATGTTGTCATGCAACTTTGAAGGAGTTAAATTTTTTTCCGCAGGAAGGTACAGTGTGGAACTACAGATGAGATACACGGAAGACTAATATTTTATGTGTTCTGCTGATGAGTTTCAGCTGCAACGATCCCAAAAGACTGAATGCCTTGTGTAAATGGTAGCTTTTACAGGCAAGTGTAGTTTATAATATAGTTATCAAATGAAGTCCATTAAATAACTGGGGGTGGCAGGATGTTTAAAACAAATGGGGGGGGGGGGGCACAGAGAGTCTTACTAAGAAGGAAAGTGCTTTGTTCTAAAGATAACAGATAAGTTTCCTGGATGAGTGTCATCTCACCCTGGATCTTAAGAGTTGCAATTTATGATTTCAATCTCCACAACATCTGGCCTGTGGAAGGGCTTTTCCAAGAACAGTAGGGGTGAGAGAGAGAGAGAAAGAGTGGGAGAGAGAGAGGGTGTGAGTGAGTGAAAGAGAGAGTACAACAAAAGAGTGCTATCGTTCGCTGGGGGATAGTCTGTAGCATTCTGCTGGCTTGTATTAACCTTTTCCTCTTTTCCTATTGTCACAGATCATACTGCCTGGATGGAAAGGCATGGATGTAGTGGCACAGGGCGTGGAGCTGAAAATAAGCTCAATTTGTGCATTAGAGTGTCAAGCTAAGGAAGAGAATAAGAGCATAAGAGGAAAAAGACATCTATCTCTCTCTTTCTCACTCGCTCTCTCTTTCTCTGTCTTCAGAACCAAAAGCACACCCATTTCAGAAAGAGCTCCCTCGTCTCTCTTCACTGCCAGTGCCAGGAGGAACTGCAGGTATCGTCCTTCTAGAAGTTCTTGCATGCAGATGTTGGATTTTCTATATGAATATATAATAGGTGTGACAAGACTGGTGGGAATGAGGGGACTTAGCACTGCAATAATGAATTATGAGAATATATGTTGATTTTCTTTATCCATTAATTATTAAAAGCGTGATTGAAAACTATTAAAGATTTGCAGATCAAAACCTCTCTCTCTCTGTCTCTCTCTCTCTCTCTCTCTCTCTGTCTCTCTCTCTGTGGTAGACATCCTATTGGCACACAGAAGACCAAACTGAGACAGGAAAAATAAATAAATAAAACAATTCCTGTCTCACCCTTCTAGTGGGTGGTCGTGTCTTTTATTATTGGCCTTGGATTTGAAGGTGTGGCACAGTATTTGTGATGTTCTTCAGATGATGCTTTTCTGGACTGAGATCTTGGAACTCGTTGGACCCACACTCTTTCAGTTTAGTTCTCTTTCAAACTTCTTTCAGTCCCTGATATTTTTCCAGCTTTTCATGTTCCTTCCTTCGGATGTTTATGTCACTTGCAGCTGCCACATCGATTATCACTGATGGTTTTTCTACATATTATCCACGATCACAACGTCTGTCACTACTGGTTCACCCCTGTTTGTTTATCTGTCTGGATCTGGAGATCCCACAGGATCTTAACCCTGATGTTCTCCACCACTCTCTGTGGCTCTTCCATTTAGACATGGAGGTGTCCGGCTCATATATTTTGATGGACACCTCCAACACATGATTCAGTAGGTGACCCCTTCCCACTTGGTTGTTTCTCTCTGTGTATGCTGTGCCTGCAAGCATTTTTCACCCTGCTAATTGGTACTGGATTGTCTCAGGTGCGTCTATGCACAGCCTGGTCTGATACAGCTCTGTTGTGATTGACTTACTGCTTAGTGCTTCATCTTTGCTGCCATGGTTACTGCCTCTGCCATAGTTACTACATGTGCTGTCCTTTGGTGGTACATTCCATGAAGGGGTTTACTATGCCTTGACATTTCATTTATACTTTGGTATCCATATCAACTTTCTATTTGAGGAGCTCAGATGAACAGCTAATCCTTAGAGGCAACTGCTTGGATGTTATCGTCGATGTTTACGTTCTCATCTCAAACAGTAGGTCTTACACTTTCTAAACTTCACTCCCATCCTTCTATCTGGTGTACAGCCTTTGTAAGATTTTGCTCTTGAGTATTGTGAGGAGCGTCCTGCTCCTTAGGACAGCAGCTTCCAGATCTTATCTTAGATTATTTTATTTTAGCTTATTATGCCTGATGGGTATCTGCTGACTGACAGAGCATCATTGTTTATGGTTTTTACCTCATTATTCCTGTTCTGATCACTCTTGAATAGCTGCATTACCCAGTGGAGGATGTTGTTGGATTTGTCCTGCAGGTCCATTAAATGGATCACGTTTCTTCATTTTTTTAAACCATCAGCCAATCAGGCTTTTCCAGCTAGAATGACATCACAATGTCCACAATTGTAGATCTGGGTCGAATGGAGCAGTAACAGTGTTTATTTCCATCTAGGAGTACAGCTCCATGTAAAGGAAGGCTGATGTTAGTTCCATTTCTGAATCTGCTCAGGTTGATTTGATCGGTTTGTCTAGGCATGTACCTTATATATCTATATCTGTCAGTAATTGGTTATATAGTTTCTGATCTCCTTCTGGACGGTGCTTATTTACTTGCACGTAATGCTCATTTGGCTTGGTGGCTCATATTGCTAACAGAAGCTTCCATGTTGTGTACTGGCAGGTTATTTATCTGTAGTTGCACTGTGCCTGTCTCTTGTTGGGATCCTTTATAACTAGTATTGTCCTGCCTTTTTCTCAGATGGGTTTGGTAGATATTAGTTTTAATTGGTATTAGCTGTTTTCATTTTTTCTACTAGGTGGCTATGTGTAGGTGTCAGTTTCTTTATCAAGTAGACATATTTTTATACCCCACACTCAAACATCTGCTTTTGCGATATGGACTGGTTTTTGCTCGTCATGAGTGTGGCTACATCTCCATGTCTCGAGCATTCCACACTCCCCCAGATGCTTGTCACTTGGTGCTTGATTCTCTGTGCAGCTGTTTCATTCATTAAACCTCATTGGTTAGGGTTAAATCCCCTTGTTCCAAAGTCTTGACAATATGTCCTTGTCATTACTGAGCCACTTGTTTTCCGTTGTGTTGTTTCTGATTTCCCCTTATCATTTTTTTATTTGTTCCTACATTTTTGTTTAATAAACTTGTTGAATGGTTGGACAATTGTCCCTGAATTACTGACAGAAGACTATGCCACATTCAGGTGAGGGTGTGTCAGCTTGGAATAGGTCATCACTAACCAACAACAGCAGCTCCAGAACCTAACAGGTGCAGCTGATGGAGCTGTCCAGCAGCCAACCACAGTCTGTGCTCCATACACCACCTCACCAGAGGAGGTGATCCAGGTACCCCCTGCAATTCCAAGATCTCTGAATTGGATGAATACAATGGACTGTCCAATGAGGGCAGTGGGTTCCTTCTTCAGTGCTCATACTACCTGGCACTCAATCTGCTTGCACTTTCCTATGGACCAGTTGAAAGTAGCCTTCCTCATGTCACTGCTCTCTGGTAAGAATAGGGTTTGAGTTTTTAATTTTTGTCGCGGACTGCTGGGACACTGTCCAGCCGAGGGGACCTACGTCCCTGAACCATTTAGAAGGAAGCTGGTTGCCATATGTGCACACCTCCATGAGGACAGGTCATGCATGTAACTTTATGGTGGTTGTCATTGGTAGCCACATCTCCATGGTGATGTGGAAGTATTACATCACCTACTGTTTATGGTGTACCTGGACTAAGACCCCATGACAACTCCCAGCTGGAACTCTGGAACACCTGCATGCTCCTCAGTGTCCCTCCTGTTCATGGACTTTATTATAGATCTACCAGTCAATGAGGATAATACTGCCATCTTGGCTGTTGGTTGTTTCAATAAAGCCCCATTTTGATCGTCTTTTTAACATCCCCTCAGTGACTTCTGCTGACAGCTCAGAGGTCCATAGCACCTGTAAGACATAAGTTGTCGCTTAAGGTACAAGGGGAGGAAAGTTTGAACGAGGAGAGTGTTTTTTTCAGTCATAGGGCAGTTAACCCAAACATACATCCCACTGAGTGGTGTGAGTTTGTGTTATTTTACCATAGTTGATCTAATTAACTGGCTAAATAAATGTAGTGTGAAGATTTTTTGGTTTCTGCTAAATCTTATAAATGACCCATTTTTATCCAGATAGTATGTACCACTGAAAATACATCCGTCTCTCTGCACCACATTCAGCCGTCAAAGCTCTGCGCAACACTGCATCACGTGTGTTCCACGACTATGTAGGGGCTGATCATGGAGGATGCACAGCTAGTTCCCAGATTAAACAAAATGCTTATTAGTCATTTGGACTTACACTGCTGTTTGGGGGGAAAAAAACTACAAACAACCTACAGGCTCATTTTCAAATTTTACAGGCCACACTACAATCACAAGTTTATATTTCAGAGTGAATAATCAGAGACGCTTTTGATTATCAAGTATGAATGCAGTTACCATCTTATCTGGGTCCAATCCATGTACTAATCTTATGAAATGACAAAGTGTGAAATCTTCTAGAACAAAGTGATTTAGAGCACCAGCGAAAGCTCGTGAAGTAAGATATCAACATGCTTCCTCCAGTAAGGTGTACAGTGTATAGACCCAGCATAGATATGGTATATAAATGTGTTTTTCCTAATAAGTAAAGCATTGCGTGAGCAAGTAAAGGGTGAAATTCTTCTTTCATAAATGCTGTAATCTTAATGTGATAAAACCCCTATTTTAAAACTGTAGTCATTTTCTCTTTTTTTGGAGTACAAATCACTTGCGGTACAATTTCACAGGTAAAGAAAAGCTGCCATAATGGTTCCAGTGCATTAGAAAGTTTAGGTTGGCAAGTAGAACTGACCTTTATTATTCTTGGACATTTGATCTAAAGGTGTTGAAAAGTTTTTCATTGGGTGCTGATGTTACAGCAGACTGATGTGGAGACAACAAAGCACTTTGTGTCATGGTCTCACTCTCTGATGTTACGGTTCCCATGGCGCTATGCATCATGTGTATCATGTTTTGTTTCAGTTTAGTCTGTGTCTCTTGTTTTGTCTCTTGTTTTGTAAATCCCTGCCCTTCATTACCTCACTTCCCCTAATCTGCCTGTGTATTTTTACCTATTGTCTGTCTTGTCTTGTCAGTCTTGTCTTGTCAGTCACTAGGAAATACATGCTTAACTTTTGTGATTCTTTGTGTTTCTTGGTTTTGTTTGCCTCTGTCTTTATTATATATTCTGTTTATGTGTCTTTGACTGCTGGATACTTGACCTTAGACTAATATGAGAAGAGTAATTCCCTTTGCATTATGGGAACAAGAGCTGAGTGTAGGATGGAACGATCCTTTGCTAGGATTTTCCTGCACTGGACATCGTCAATAACAGAAGCCTGGTGAATGTGGTGAATTTGCTCTTTGATACCAGTGCAAATACTTCACGTGGGGTTTCCTGTGTGTGTTGTTGGCAACAGAAAAAAGACATCAATGTCAAATTAAAAGTAATAGATAAAATATAAACATTTCTCTGTCTTTACCACTTCTGTCTTTACCACTACTCTGTCTTTACCACTACTCTGCCTTTACCACTACTGTCTTTACCACTACTCTGCCTTTACCACTACTCTGCCTTTACCACTACTCTGTCTTTACCACTACTCTGCTTTTACCACTACTCTGTCACCAGTCAGTCCTCACACTACGAATGTGCTCTACTAGGGTCACTGTATACATGAGAATGTTGTCGATATAATCTACAATGAACTGGTGGAGTATGTCAGGGACAACCATGATGACAAAAAACCCCCACATATAGTGAACTGGACAGGCCGTTGGGCATAACCTTCATAACTGGAAAGGGCATCTTACATTCATCTTCCTCCCAGATCTGGATGAAACTACACACACTCCAACATGTCCAAGGTGGCAGTTCCTCCAGTGTAATTGGTAAAGGAAAAACCCTGTTGAAACAGATGGGGAAGGGGGATGAGTTCACACTGACTTAGGGCCTCTTTGATGTACACCTCCATTGCAACTATCTCCTTTAGCAACAGGGGGTACACTCAGGAAAGAGGAAGTGAAGCACCAGATCAATGGCGCAGTGCCAGGGACTGTGTGGTGCTAGCTCTGTGGTGTGGTGGTGCTAGCTCTGTGGTGTGGTGGTGCTAGCTCTGTGGTGTGGTGGTGCTAGCTCTGTGGTGTGGTAGTGCTAGCTCTGTGGTGGCCGAAAACCTCCTGGTACTCCTGAGGAATGAGCCCCATCTCTCTGGAGATTATATGCACCAGTCCTTGGACACTGCTGAACAAACAGTCTCCTTGTGTGTCTATTAAAGATGGGGATAGTGCCCTGGGAATTCCTTTCCTCACCTGCAGAGGTTGCTGTCACCACACTACTGACAATGGTTGTCAAGTGTTTGTATTTAGCTCATCAAGTAGGCTTCGTAAGGAGTTCTTTTCTACCACACTGTTTCAACATGTGTTTCTAAGCTTGTTCCTTGGTTTAACATTTCATGATTACCTTGGCTGTTTTTCTGGGTTTTGATTCTGGGACTGTGTTTTGGACTAGTACGGCTCTCTGGTGTTTGTAGGATTTTCTGTTTTCGAATTTGAACAGTTGAACGTCATTGTGTGAATAAAACTGCCTGAACTTGGCTCCCTGTGCACGCAAAGTAAAACTGTTTTGCATAAATTACACTACAGTGATGTTCATGAAAGGTCAAAGCCTCAAATGTCAAAGGAATGCATCCTTTAATTTTTTTATTTTAATATCAAACAGTTGCTATGGTGAGAAGGATTAACCAATCAGGACAATGCATTTTTTCCATATTTTGAAAGCTATAGCCGGCTATGTGCACTAGGTACGAAAGTTTTGGCTGATGCTTTTATCCAAAGCGACTTGCAATTGTGACTGAATACATCTTGAGCAGTTGAGGGTTAAGGGCTTTGCTCAGGGGTCCAACAGTGGCAACTTGGTGGGGTTTGAACCAGCAACCTTCTGAGTACTTGTCAAGTGCCTTAACCAGTGAAGCACCTTATATAAGATCCACCAACGATGGCTAGACAGTCCTCAGACACACTTTTACATTTGGGGTGGACCCATGACATGGGCCATCGCTACGGAAATATCTATAAAATATAAACATAAAACAAACACATGTAAACAAATGAAGAACAAACATACTATAAAACGCCATCATTTCTCTTAATTATTTCTGTATGTCTTGTAATCAGTGGCAGTATCTGTAAAATACAGGGTACATAATTATTGAGAACTAAAATGACACTGAAATGATGCTGAATGCATTTAGTTCTATGTTCAGAACACTTGTAGGCATGCAGCCTTACCAGCACAGGTAAACAACATTCACGTTGCCATGGTGGCAGAGTTCTTGTTTCTGGGGGCGATCCGTGGTAGAAATTGAAAAACAGGCTCCTTGTACTAAGGAGGAATGGTTTAAAAATGATTCATCTGCTTTTGCTGGAAAAGAGGCCAATTTGGACATTGCTTTACAAGCAATTTTCTGGCATTATGTGCATGTGTGCGCGTGTGTCCGTGTGCGTAACGTCTTCTTGTAAACTAATAGTGTTTCTCCTAAAACCATAAAAACAGCATTGCTCAAAGAATGAAAAAAACTTATATTACAAAGGTCTTTACGTAGTCATGAATTAAAAAAAACCTGACATGTTAATCTGACAGACATACCTCAAAAGGCTCGATAACAATCAAGAGTATTTATAAAGGAATCTCAGTTCCTTACTGAGAACATCTTCCATGAAATGGATGTACAGGCAATATATTTTGCTATATAGTTATTATATACAAATATGTTTAAAGTTTTAACAGTTTCACTCAGCCACAACCACCAGTTTTAACTCCCTCACGGG
Organism: Sternarchorhynchus goeldii; assembly: GCA_028565775.1. Taxonomy (NCBI): domain Eukaryota; kingdom Metazoa; phylum Chordata; class Actinopteri; order Gymnotiformes; family Apteronotidae; genus Sternarchorhynchus; species Sternarchorhynchus goeldii. The sequence continues at coordinate 17,408,958 of JAOXYF010000009.1, forward strand.
GATATTTTCAGGTTGTTAACATCCTTTGTAACTTGAGAGATTCTTTTAAACAAACTTTGTACAGAAGACAGCAGTTAAAATGACAGCACTGTAAAAAGACCATCCGTATGCAGTCTTGGTTTAATGATGGTCCAGATTACCGGTTTCGTTTCAGGATTTTACTGTCAACGTGTGACATTTTTATGAAGCTTAGGTTCTCCTCTCCTCTCCTCTCCTCTCCGACAAGCCAAGCAGACTGACATGTGAACGAGGAGTGTGAGTCCGGTGCTCTCCCTGTAGTCCTGTTGCTCATTCTGTGACTGAGATGGAGGAGGAATTGCTGTGATTTTTGAGTGGATGAGAGGAGAGCTTGTGTTCTGCGTCTGAGCGTGGGCACGTGGTTGATCGCGAGCTGGCAAATGTACGAGAAAAAAGCAAATGTATAATGGAAGAGAAAGTTTTACATTTCAATATATATTAACACAAATACTGTATTAACATATTGGAGACATGGAAAAATCATGGGGTCTGGAAGGGAAAACGTGCAATAAGAGAGAGACAGAGAGAGAGAGAGAGACAGAGGGAGAGAGAGACGGAGAGAGAGAGAGAGAGACGGAGAGAGAGACAGAGAGGGAGAGAGAGACAGAGAGAGAGAGAGAGAGACGGAGAGAGAGGGGGAGAGAGAGAGAGGCAGAGAGAGAGGGAGAGAGAGAGACAGAGACGGAGAGAGAGGGAGGGAGAGAGAGAGAGGCAGAGAGAGGGAGAGAGAGAGACAGAGACGGAGAGAGAGGGAGAGAGAGACAGAGAGAGGGAGACAGAGAGACAGACAGAGAGGGAGAGAGACAGAGAGAGAGAGGGAGAGAGAGAGAGAGAGAGAGACAGAGAGGGAGAGAGAGAGAGAGAAAGACCCAATTTCAGCTCTGAAGCACATTTGGTCCCCCTTTACTCTCTTTATAATACAAAGAATTGTGGGAAATCCATTGAAGTGAGTTGCTGGGATATGCCACTAAATACACTGTTGGAGGGGTGAAATCAAAAGGACACACACACAAATAATTAATTGGAATCCTTCTAACATAGTAATTGAGTCTTACACTGGGGGATTTCTGAACTAAAAGGAATATGGAGAGAATGTACACCTTTTGTGTCATTGTCAGATGAGGGAGGGAGGACACTGATCCCAGATCAGATGTTTGTTCTGACCCACTGATGTACGACTCCACCCACCCCACATACTCGTGAGTCCTGCCTCATTTTGCTGCTGAGTTCATTTCTGTGGGGTTACATGGTATCTGTGGCCTTTCTCTGGTGTCATTTAGACGATGGAGTTAAAGGTGCTTTGCTTCCCTCGGCACCGTGCTGATGTCTCGCTCCAACAGAGCGCTGCCTGTTGTCAGTCCTATTGATGAACTAACAAGCTATTTAAACACCATGAAGAATTCCTCTCAGAATAAGTGAGTGTGGTGAACAGAATTCCAAACTGAGGCTCTACGAGGGTGACTGGCCCTCAAAGAACAGGAGAGAGAAAGAGAAAGAACTGCAGTGCTCTGGAATTCCTTGGTCGAAGTTTAACGCCAGGGAGTTTGCACTTTGCATGTGGTGTGGCCAGCGTACCTCAGCCAGAGACCACAGTCCAGCCCACAAAGCAAACATATACAGGGTTTCTCACACCCAAACTCTTCGCTGTTATATTCCCAATATTCCCGAAGCCTGAAAGCTTTACATGAGGTACCACAGACATTCTTTAACGTGGTTAATGGTTAATGGTACAAAGTCTAACTATTAACTAGCTGTAATCAAGTACATGTCTCTTTGGAAGGTATTGTATGTTGTTTTCTCCTGACTCAGAGTATTCAGATCAGTGGTTATCTTGGTTTACAGCTCTAACTGCAGGCAGCAAAACTGTTATGACCTGTTGGAGTAATGTGATGTGCTGCCGATAGAGCAAATAACTCACAATTAATGACATAAAACAAACATTCTTAGTGCATGTGTGCGCACACACAAACAAACACACACGCACACACACACACACACAAAATCACACACAATGACTAAAGCCATGCTTTTTGTGGAGTTTCGGATCAGGTGTTCTTTATGGACCTTTACAAATATGGCTGCTTAAAGCATGATCTTTGACTATGTAACTGGACTGGAAGCAATAAAAAGGAACCCTATTACTTGTTACCCTCCACCATCACTATCGGAACCAGTTTGTTCAAGTATTTTAAAGGTGTATAGCGTAACCATGGTTTCGGCCAACACGACTATTGCTGGTTGGCTGAACGTTCTCAACCCAGCAGGGACAGTAATACATAATACATATACAACCGTCTACTACACACCATTCACACCACAGCCCAGCCACATCACACTTAATGCTGTGTAAAGAATGGTTTGGACCAAAATAATGTCCATGTAGCAGCAGTCCTACAGTTAGAAACGGAGCGGAAGAGGATGACTTGCATATTGACGCTGCAGTCGCGGTTCACCTATAAACTGCACACATATGGAGGCTGTGTTTAAAGTATGCATTACGTATTCGTACAAGGAAGCTGTATCTAATGAAGTGTGTGTTGAGTGTTTAAATCTGGCCTTCCCCACCCTCTCCAGTCGAGTTCCTTCTCTTCAGTGTCCTGTTAGCACATAGCGTTCTTTCTTACGGTAACTATCAGCAGAAATCTGAGAATATCTACAGATTAATGTTGGAGGGGAAAAAGCGATGCTCCCCAACAGGGTTTTTTCACTCAGAAACTCACACCTTCCTTTTGAGCTGTTGAACATTTGCAATTTTTTTTTTTTTTTTTTACGGTTTTCAGAAATGTCTTTCACCGTGTGTTTAAGGACATGGAGGTTTTAAACAGCTAAGTGGTGTCTTAATGCAGTGATTAAGAACAGCTTGTCCAAAACTCAAAGTTTTAATATCGGCTTTTATGCACTTTTGTTTGAGTGTTTAAAATGCCCTTCTTTTTTCTGTTTTTTATTTTAGCTCAAACGGGAAGTTCGCCGTTGAGGACAGCCACGCTCTGAGCGTCCAGGAAGCTCCTACGAAAGCCTGTTTCGGCACGAAGAATCGCGGCCTGTCACGTAAGAAGAGAGCGGTCCACCGTGTCCTGGCGGAAGAAAACTCCAAGCACCTTTAGTCATACGTACCAGCTGTAGCCTTACACAAGCCAGCTGTGGACTCAGGACAGAAAGTGAACCCTGAGGACGTTGAGCCCACTCACACCGTCTCTGATCAGCCTGTGTAGCATCTGTCCCTCACTATAATACTACATTAATAAGGTTTACATTACCTACTACATAGTAGGTGTGTGTGTGT
>JAOXYF010000009.1:17445424-17457723 GCA_028565775.1 Sternarchorhynchus goeldii
GTGGTCTCCCCTTCCCTCTCGAACCTTCAGCCTGCGTAGGATGGCAGCCACCCTCCTGTGCAGCGCGTCCCACCGCTGGTTCCCCTCGTTCACCATGGTCTTCAACTTGCTGGCAGTGTCAGTGCGGTTCTCCCGGGCCAGACGCCGGTACTGTTTGTTTACCAGCTCCAGCTGGGTCAGCCGCTCATGCACCTGCCGCTGGAAAGCCTGCGTGTGTGTGTGTATGTTTGTGTGTTTGAGGGGGGGGGGGGTGTTGAGATGCAAAAACATACAAAATTGAATTTAGAGACTGTCATGTTACCAAAAACTCCAGTTTAGCAGTAAATTCAAAGACAGTATCAGCATTTCATATCTAGTCATTATCACACATTTTCTCCCTTGGGGATCAAATTAATCAAGTTCTTCAGGTTCTAGGTAATCAAATTAAGCAAGTTCTTCAGGTTCTAGGTAATCAGTTAATAAAGTTCTTCAGGTTCTAGGTAATCAAATTAATCAAGCACTTCTGAACAGACTGGTAACTTGGATCCCGTGTAGATAAGTAGAGGCTAAGCTAAACTCTGTCATATCTCACAGAGGAGGTACTCAGGTTTAAAACACTGCCCCACCTCGAACTTCTTGAGCTCCTCCTTAGCGCACGTGTAGAGGACATCAGCGCTGGCTGGGTTGGCCGCCGTCCTCTCCGCCGCGCTCAGCCAGTCCTCAAAGCGGGAGTAGTCTTCCATGAACTTGCTCCACAGACGCCATGTCTCTTCAATCCTGCAGGGGCCACCAGAGCGAAGAAGCAAAGCCCGGGCTTAATTAAACATGGCATACACGTTTCAGTGGCATGACGGACAGGTAGCTGTGTGGGCGTTTGTGCTGAAGCGGCTGTGCTGCGTTGGTGCATGTGTGTGTGTGTTTTCACTTTCTCACTTCAGCCTCCTCTCCATAGACATGGCACAGATGTTTCTCCAACGGCGATCCAGGCTGTGCGTCGTCTGCTGGATGGAGTCGTTCTCCGCATCGCTGCCACACGCATCAGCGTCATGCAGTAACACGTCACACAGCGTCAGCACTGACGCAACGCCCTCCGTGTGCTGCTCAATGTCCCTCTGTAGCTCCTGCCAACAGCACAATAATTCAATACAAACAACACCAGAACCATTTGGACCCATCCAGAACCTGCAGATCTTCTGTGCAATAATTTTTGTATACAATATATACTGGAACATAATTATGGTTTGCATGCTCTGTATTGGTCCAGTATCTGCACCCCACTGTTAAGTCCATTCTTCACTGTGGGAACATACGACGTTAGGAACGGGAGTGTGTGGAACAGGCACCTGCTGTTCAGCCAGTTTGCGCTGGATTTCGTCGTCGTGGCAGACGCGGTAGACGACGGGTTGGGCTAACTCGCCCTCGATGCAGGACAGCCACGTCCGGAGGTTCCTCATGTTCTTGTCCAACTGCTGCACCATCACAAGAGTCTCCTTAAGCTTCCTCACCCTGCCAAATCAATCAGCCAATCAACCAATCAATCAGATAAATCAATCAATCAACCAACCAATCAATCAAGCAACCGCAGTCAGATTTTTCAGTTTCCATCAACAACACTAAACTGCCAACCACCACTCCTTCAGTAATCAGCCTTTCCAGATGCTTCTCTCAGTTAATGAACTACATGAACCAATAGCCTGGTTCCCATTCCTGTACATTCCTAGCGTAACAAAAAATAAACAAATATTAAACTTAGAGGGCTCTTGTTCTTAATAGACCATGTCATATTTGCAGAATCATACAGATAATAAAAATATGTAGAATAATGTATGAATAACGTATGAATAATGTATGAATAACATATGAATAACACATGAATAACATATGCATGACCATGCAGCAAATGAACTATGCTTAAAATAATGTAAGCATGCACTCGGCAGTTTGAATGAATCACATTCATTAAACTCATTTCATTTGTTTGAATGTTAAGGTTAAGGTTAGGGTTTGATTAAACCCCTGTTTTATGTTAGATGATTAGAGCTTTTGTACCACCAGAACAAAGTCATCTGTTCTGCACCAGTTTTCCATCACTCTTGGGGGACCCAGTAAGAGGCACAAACTGAGCATCTAAACTCGAAGACTCTCCGTTTGATTGGGCACTTGCAGGCCTCGCACTGTGAACCTCCAAGATGTAGCTGTAATGAAACCCACTGGGTGGTAAAGAAAAGATGTTCTTTTCCCTCTATCAAACACTAAGCAACAACAGGGAGCCATTACTCACTTCGTTAGTCTGGCCAACCCTAACAAACCCTGTTCATTTCCAGCTCACACCAAGCATCTGAACTCCAGGCAGCCTATGAGGGAACCCCTTTCACAGTGCGCCATTCCGCGCTGTGACATCATGTTCCCCAGTCACATGACAAGGGTTCTGAGTAAAGGCAGAATCAAAACAACCAGCGTTGGCGTGGCAACGTGGCAGTGAGGATGAGCTGCTGTCCCTGGTCCTGATGCTCGTGCAGAAACAGCGTGTGATGGATCTGCTCTAGCAAAATGCAACAGTGGATTTTCCATGTCCAATAATCTGTTGCTATAAATGCTAAATAACCCTTAATAAAAACGTAGCAGATATACACATTTTGATCAAATACAATTTTACCCTCAGATAAACCTAGATTATAGGTTATCATGAAATTCCAGGTGAATCGATGTGTGCAAATGTGATTAGATTAGATCAGATTATTCAACTTTATTGTCATTACACATGTACGAGCACAAGGCAACGGAATGTAGTTTGGGTAATGTACATGTGCACATGTAGTTAAATGTGTGTGTGCATGTGTGTGCACCTTTACCTTATACATCATGCATATTAACTAAAACTGAGCCAATGCAAAGCTTTATAAAGCTTTATAATGCCTTCTTCTGTAATCCAGTGCATGTCTTGCTTCATGCATGACACACGCTGCATGCTAACATAATCGAGCCAAGCCTGTACGTGCCTCATGCCACTGTGTGCTACAATAGCATTATCCCTTTATATTAATGAAAGCCTGCAGCAGACTGCATATGTGGACAGTAGACTAGCGTTAGCTTTAGCCACTCCACTGACTGTGAGGGGCAGACTAGCGTTAGCTTTAGCCACTCCACAGAGTGTGAGTGGAAGCAGCTGGAGCTGCAGCCTCCACGTCCAAACAAAAGCACTGACCATCCCCCCAAGCCCAATCTCTGCATGCAAGCGTGTGTGTGTGCGTGTGTGGAGGGGGCCCACTGTTGTGGGGAGCAGGTGGTACGTACTCACAGCTCGGTGTGTCTACTCCGTGGTTCTCTCTCGTTAGAGTTAGCATGTCTGGCTACACTGCAGCGCTTGGTCTGATGCACACTGTACCCCTATAGTCCCCTCCTTTCCTCCCTCCCTCCCTCCCTCCCTCCCTCTCTCCACCTCTCCACCTCTCTCTCCCTCTCCTCCTTTTCACTCCCTCCCTCTCTCTTATTCTTCCTCTGTCCTCACTTCATTTCTCTCCCTCTCTCTCTCCCTCTCTCTCTCCCTCTCTCTCTCCCTCTCTCTCTCTCTCTCTCTCTCTCTCTCTCTCTCTTGACAATGGTCAGGAATGCGTGGAGAAGCTTATGTCATGTTACAACATGAGTGTGTACATGTGAAATAGAGAGAAACACACACACACACACAATTCTGATTGTAGAGTTTAACTGACACATTATAAGAAGAAAGACAAAATGCCATAAAAAATGAAAGTATGTACAGTCTATGAATATGTATATTACAGGAGGAACATGTACAATTATGTTCCTCCTGTAATAAGCACAAATCCATTGCCTGGCAATTTCTTGCTTCTGAGGAAAACAAACGTTACGTCAGTAGGTCACCCATCTTTATGTGTGTGTGTGTGTGTGTGTGTGTGTGTGTGTGTGTGGTTGCTCCAGCTGGGAGGGTAAAACCAGCTTTACTTTCAAGTGAGTCAAAGCTAATTAAATCTAAACCTCACCTGACCAGATTACCTTTTCCAAAAAAACCCCACTTGACCCTGTCGTCCTGGCAACAGCAAGAGGAGTATGACCTCGGCAAGCACAGCTGTGAGCGTGGTGACTGACGCAGCGCCTCCCAACATCTGCCTGACTACCAGCGCCTCCCAACAACTCCCAACAGCGCCTCCCAACAGTTGCCAGGCCGACACCCTCACAGCATGCCCTGTTCACGGCTGCATGGATTCATGCTCTGAGCACACAGCAGCCCTGGCTGGTGCTCCCAGCGTCTGACAGCAAGATGGGAGCACTCGTGCCCAACAAGGAAAACGTCACTCCGCACTGCCGCGGCCTTCCGGCCAGCCGTGGGGAAGGCACCAGCGCCTCAAATGAGCGTTCAGGGATACAGCACCTGCTCCGAGCCAACAGAACATTCAGATCTGGAACAGACTGAATTTTGGAGTTTGAGAGGAGACTCTAGACAATCCGGCATTCTGTCGTGGACGAGGTACCTAAGTTAGCCGGCTGGCCCTGAGCCAAAGACTGTATTGTGTGAATTCACTTTTACAAAGAGAATGGACGAATTAAGGAACTGTAATGAAGAGGTTTGTCAGAATCTCTCTGCTCGAAGGTGCCAGAGCTACATGTGCCAGAAACCTTTCAAGCACACTTCAGTGGTGCAAAAAATCCTGTCTCTGCAGTAATCCTGTTCCATGCTTCATCAGGTTAGGTCAATACTGTGGTGGGAAATAGAGCTCCATTCAGTTCCTTTATGGATGCAGAATCAGAAATAGAAATTAGTGGTTTAGAATTCTTATTAAATGTTATTTTTTTGATGAGAATTGTTCCATTTCCACATTTGCATACCCCCCCCCCCACCACACACACACAATCTTCATATTTAACTACAGCTTCACAGACAGCTTTATTTGCTGCCATGGCAACAGAGCAAGATCCAAGCTGCCAAACATCTAAAACAGAACACTGCATCACCATGACAACTGAAGTCAAACCTTTCTGGCCAAACCTTTCTCACTGACCTCTTAGTGACACTTTACACAGTCCAGTAGTTAATAAAACAAAAAAATATGGATAGACTTGAATTAACTCTCAAGTGAGAATCTTGTTAAATAACAATATATTCACACCAAACACTCACTGCAGTTAGACCTGTGGTTTGTGTGTGTGTGTGTGTGTGTGAGTGGCAGGTGGTTGTACTGCAATATCTGCCTTCCTCCAGCAGTGCTAAGCACTGAACACCATGGGTTTGAGAACACAATGGCAGCCTGCCTTGCCCTGTGACAGGAGCCCAGTGCACAGAGACAGGCCCTCCAGCACACAATGGTCACAGACACAGGACTTACGGGGCAGAGAGTGGACACAAAGACCCATGTCATCAGACAGCAGCTGCCTGGTTGGATTGTGTGTGTGTGTGTGTGTGTGTGTGGTTGGGGGGGGTGTTGGTGTGTGTAACGTGTGTGCAAATGCCAAAGGGTTGACCCAGCAACCTCTGTGATTTTAAAGGACAAAAGCTGACAATGGGCTAGAGTCAGATCATCTAATCTCTCCTTATGGAGTCGACTTCACACACACACACACACACACACACACACACACACACACACACACACACACACACACACACACACTCAGAATACCCATCTGCTGGTCAGTCCTGTATACTAAACTATAAGCACAGCTATGCAGAGACAAACCCAGACAAGTACTATCCCACAATATCTTTCAAACAAATGACCTGGTAGCTGATCAATAGACCTTTTATTAGTCATGATCAATAAACCTCTCCCCCTATTAGACATGATTGCAGAATGAGGCAAATATTTAACTATATACTTTAACTATAAGGACTCACCAGTATCTTTTCAGTGTCTGTTTAAAGATGTATTATATATTGCGTTTTATGTTCAAAGTACTGTAGATTCCTGTAGGTTCCATGTATCTGGCAGTGAAGAGGATTGTTTAGGTCCCTCAGCTGATCATTTACATCCCTCAGCTGAGCGTTTAGGTCCCTCAGCTGATCCGCTTGACACAGCTCTGCTTTCCCCTCGTGTGAGGAACACACGCGTACCAACCCTAAACCAGCACACCTGCAGTACTGGGACTGTCTAAAGGAACCCTAGCTTCTGAATCACACCCTGTAACCAGAATCCCAGAAGATCTATACTGGAAGGTCTACAATTTAGCTCACTAGGTGGCTACAGGTGACTTGGTTCAAACTCTGTGGTCTGATTGCTTTAAGCTGAGCTGCTCACAGCCATTGAGAATGTTCTGAGAATGTTCTGGCTATTAGACCCCCTTTGCTTGTTTAATTTGTAATTGAAAAAAAGACTAAATTAAATAAAATGAAATAAAAAATTCAGCTTTTGGCTTCAAAACAGAACAAAAAATAAAAGCCAAGAAGAGAGTGAGAAATATTTACAAATAATGTACGTCTCCCTGGATACTTGAACAGAACTGTGTTGCACTGACCTCAACCAATAAGCGCATGGAGCCAAAGTAAATTATTATTAGAAAATAAACAAGATAAAAGTGAGAAAGCTTGACAAACAGGCAGATGGAAAGAGTCTGATAGATTAATACTGTGAAGACGCATGAGCAGACAGGACGGGGTGACAGAGGAGAGTAAACCCACAGAAACACCACGACAACACGCGACAAAGTGCTGTGGTAACCACCTGCCCCTCCCACCAGACGTCAGAGAAACTCTCGAACCAGTAAACACTCACTTTTATCTCCAGCTCTCTCTTTCAGGTCTCTCTCCCCTCTATCACTATCTCTCTCTTCTACATATTCAAATTTGCATGAGAAGAATGAACCTTTATACAACCAACCTTTACATGGACTGTGTATCCTGCTCTGTCCAGTGAGCCATATCCATACATCACCCTGGTTACATCACCCTCGACAGCTTGCAACAAATGTACGATCTCATATAAGCAATGTTAAAATGATCTGTATGGCCAGTGAGCTAATACCAATGGTGCTTTCAGCTGTTGTGAGAGCTATCCTGTTGATTGTGCACCTGGATTAGGTATAAGAGTGCCAGATTAATGCACGCATTCTCCTGGATTAGCCACAGCAGTGCCAGATTAATGTGCACACTCCTCATACACAGTCATTCCCACTGATGTGCATTAAGGAACTTTCTGAATTTATTCATCAGGCCAACATGCCCCAAGCCAGGCTTTTGTAGATGATAGTGCTTTTATAGCTGATCCAGAATCAGATGAGTCATAGATTTAACATTAGTGAGGTCAATACTTCTGTCTCCAAACACATTTTTTTTCAGTTTTCATTTTGTCCAAGTGGCTAATATTCTAGTACTATTTAGAGATTAGGAACATGGTACAATATGAGGAACAGAAAACAGGAATGTACTGTTCTAATAGCATTCTTGAATGTTCTGGAAGCCCTTCAGACCTTTATCACCGTAGCGAAGATGACTTCTGACCTCATGTCCGGATGTGTCTGATGACTCACCTGGTCTCGATGTGGTTGAACAGGTGCTGCCACCGGTCGTCAACATCCCTGAGCTTGCCATTGATCTCCGCCTCCTTGGTCTTGTCACTGGCAGTAAGGAGCTGCTCTCCCAGCTGCTTCAGGTGAGTCTTGTTCTCACTGAACAGGTTGATTTCCTCCATGCAGTCCTGCAGAGAAGGCAGGTTGGTTTACATTATGTTGCACATCAGGAATGTTTGATGTGTTTTTGAGGGTCGATCTAGTGTAGGCACTGAGGTTAGAGTTTGCTCTTTCAGATGAAAGGCTCAAATGAGGCTGTTCAGGAGGTTTGTAGATCTATAAAACATCCACAAAAGGCCTGCAAGTAAATTTACCGGGTCAAGACTCAGGACTGGTTCAGAGGAATGTTGTGGTGTTTGAGTTGTGGTGCAGTTGAGGACTAGAACTGAATTTTTAAGAAAGATTTTACTGATATCAATCTATAAGGCGATTCAGATTTGAAATTATTAAAGAGCTCCGTGCTCTGGTGGGCAACAATCGCTTTTTGCTTTGGTCTTCAGTCCAATGGCGTCATCGAAGGTTATACTTCCTTTAGTTTTCTTTTGTCTGTACTTTAGACACCATTTTTCAGTCTATGAATATTTTCACAACAAACATTATTCATGCTGTATGCTTTGTTGTTAAAGGTCAGCATTTTGCCTTCCTGTTGTTGTTTACATGTTAAAAGTAAACACAACACATCTGTAATGGAACATGTCATTTTCGAGGGGAGATACTTTTCCACAGTCCTAAAGAGTCTGGCTGCATACTAATCAAGTCAGTAACCATTCAGTAACCTTTGACCCTGATGGGGTCAGATTGTGCTTGATGACCTGCAGATCTGTGTGTATGTAACCCTTCATGTACCCTTTATCAGCAAAGAAGCCAAACACAACATCATTTTGCTGACATGGAGTTTAGATGTGGTGGTATGGTATCCTCCAAATGCACATAGTATTCAAAATGAAGTTACTTCAATACAAAGAACTGTTGAATCTTGTAAGTCTGTTAAGTCCAGACCTCTAGGCCGCAGGGCCCAGTGTGACTAGATCTCCAGCCCATTTTGTGTGAACCAAGGTGGGCATGGCTGGGGCTAGGAGCCCCTTACCTTCTTTAGCTTCTCCACCATCTCCTCGATGTTCAGTTCAGCACTGTGCGCCACCTCGCTCTCCATCTGAGAGAGCCACTCACAAAGCTCTTTGTTCTTCTCATGGAAGATGATCCAGGCGTTCAGGCGGTCAGCGACCTCCTGCTTACGCAATGACACCTGTACACATACACACACACACACACACACACACACACACACACACACAGGCGGATTCATGAGCAGCAGGACATATGAGTCAAATACAGAAACATAGTAAACACTCAGGATCTCCCAGACATCCGAACACACAAAGTACAAAGTGAAAAATACACATAACATGAGGACAGTGCACTGATCAACCAGGCTAGCAGGGACAGTGATGAACATGTTAACTACAGGCACTGATCAACCAGGCTAGCAGGGACAGTGATGAACATCTTAACTACAGGCACTGATCAACCAGGCTAGCAGGGACAGTGATGAACATGTTAACTACAGGCACTGATCAACAAAAACTATTGAGAGCACAGAAGCTGCTGGAAATCCATTGCAACTCTCCTCATTTAAACATATAACCTTCAAACACAACATCTGCTATGATGGTGCTTTGTTGTCTAGGAACCCCTCCACACACACACACACACACTTCAATAGGTGACAAAGAGTGTGTGATTTCCAAAACAAAGTGCCCTGAAACTTCTGCTCCTATTCATCTCTCTCTGTTGCTTTAACTCTCTTTTGCACTCTCTCTTTACCATCTGTTCATCCATTCCAATGCTAACAACCCCATTCCCCACCCCCATACACAGCCCCACCCACATTCCCCGCCCCCATCCCCGGCCCCGCCCACATCCCCCATGCCTAGACCCTGCTCACTGCAATGTCCCACTTCTCCCCCACGATCTGAGGTTTTCCAGAACCTCGAGCTCAATTCTGACAGTCATGCAACATGGGAGGTCATTAAAACAACATACAACTATCATACAACTATCATACAAGCAGATCAAAACACTGAAACAGTGAATAAAAACTGCCATTACATCAATAACAATAAAAGCTGACAGAATATTTGACAACACACACACACTCACACACACACACACACACACACACACACACACACACACACACTGTCTTGGACATTCAAACAAACAAACAAAACTAGAAATCCAAATATTTCAAGTGCTTCTACAAACTGTGTAACACATTTATCCAGACACACACACACACACACACACACGCACATGCACACAAACACACACTTTTTCTTACTTTGAGACAGAGTTCCTCCCATTGGCAGTGCAAATGGTCTGCTTGCTCCTGCAGTAGCAGGATGTCATCGGTGATGATGAACTGGGAGAGGTCTGTCTTCATGGTGCTGAGTTCAGACAGGCTTGTTTCCCAGTTATCCAGGGACTCCCCAACCTCCTGCATAACAGAACACAACTACTGTTGGACAGCTAGAGACAGCTACCACCACCATACATGCCCTCAAGATCCCATGATACTGCCACACGTCCAGCCTCTGTCTCTCTCTCACTCACACACACACACACACACACACACACACACACACACACACACACACATACAAACGCACTCAGTCACTCATGTATTTGTTTGTAGTCTCTCACTCCCCGTTTTTAGCCCTCCCCCTCTAACCCTCTTCACCTCTCTCTCTCTCTCTCTCTCTCTCTCTCTGCCCGTTTCCCCCTCCCCCTCTAACCCTCTTCACCTCTCTCTCTCTCTCTCTCTCTTTCTGCCTGTTTCCCCCTCCCCCTCTCTCTGGCCACAAGAATAACAGGAACCAGTTGGGGTAAAGAAATCAGTCTATAATGAGCCAGAGAGGATGAGGATAATCTTTAAATCTGATCTGAGACCAGTTTTGCCTGTTCCCTAACAGTGATTAAGATCAAGCTTTAGGAAGTTTCTAAATAATCTTATTCAGAGTAGGATATGGCAGAACCAAAGCTATTCTAGTATATAAATTATTGTGCACACTAATCAGGTTGTATTAGAATGACATTTAATGTCAAATTTAACCACTTACTATTTACATGTACTACAGTTCTGATTAGTTGATTCAGTTTATTTAGAGTCATAATGAGTGCTTACTACAAACTGTAGTGGAAGTGAACTTCCTCATGGACAGGAATCGTGTAAAAGTACTAATGTTTAACATTTACTGTTTAGTAATGTTTACTAATGACAGCTTAACAATTACACTAAGCTGTACCTACATCTGACCTGCATTGGTTGTCTTTTGATAACATGCTAGTGACAGAGAGCTGAAGGTCTGGAAGGAAAGGCACAGTGGCTCCCCCAGCTGGTCAGAGCTTTAATTAAACCACATTCAGACCAGACACTCCACTCCATCATATGCACTTCAGGAAAGGACCTTCCTCGGGTCTGTAGACCAGCTTCACACATACAAAGGATGAACCTTCAGCCTGTGATGACATGCTGCAAAACTGATCTCAGATCTGCATCACAGTACCATAGTGAACTCTTGCTCTGTTATCTGCTTTTTCCTAAAAAGCTCCCCAGCTATGGAACAATCTTACACACACACACACACACACACACACACACACACACACACTCGCGCGCACAGGCATACACATACACACTCACTCACTCAATCATTCACACTGCACCAAAATGCAACTACAGCAGTACCTTTATGAGACAGAGCTCCTCCTCCGTATCTTGGATCGGCTGCTTCAGTCTGGCTCTCACCTCCTCCAGACTCTGTGCAAGATCAGCCAATTCTAGTACCAGGCGCTCCCAGTTCTGAGGGACAGGCAGATTTAAACAGACAAACATGATTTCAGGAGAGACAGTGAAGTCAGTTTGACACCAGTCCTATTTAACACTGAAGAGCCTTTCTCACCAGAATACGAGCTAAACTCCATTATAGCAGGGCACAAAACTCTAAAGTCACCATTAGATTACCTGTTTTACCAATGGCATGACCACATGTAATTAACTCTCAGTTTATTCATTATTAGAATACAACCAGAAAATATAGGAAATTTGTATACAGTATCAAAAAAAAAATTGTAAAAGTATTTAGTGTTACTCCTTTAACTTGAGCAATAGCTGGCAACTGGATCATTTAGAGTCTTTTACTTCAGAAAACTTCAGGACAGTCTCCCCAAAAGAGATGTGCTTAGTGCTGAGAGAGGACTCATTAAATACTGACTGTAGGAGCCAAGAAGTTTTGAATTTTTTAATTTGTGTGCATACTGTATTTTCTGTTTGCATCTCAATAAAGAGACTGAGAAATAATTATATATTTCCAATGCTCCCTTCCACCCAGTCTTTTTTTTCTGCAGTTTCTCCCTCTTTCATTGTGAAGAGCAGTAAGGCTCAGATTCACTCAGACTTAACGAGATGTCCTGTTACACCCAGGGAACTTTTGTTCAGTAATTCTTCACATCTCAGACATGAAATAGGCACTGTGCTCCACACTTTTACCATATATAATTACAAGGAAATGACAATTGTTTTTGTTTTTATATCGATTTCCATGAAAACCAGAGTCCCATGAATGAATGACCACCTCTGACTACCTCTAGGGTTATTTTGAAAACTTTTCTATGAAACATTGATGGGTGAAGAAATCAAAAATCTTTTTGTTTAAATGTAACATACGGTTGATAGGTGAAACAGTGTAACCTGCGGTTGATAGGTGAAACAGTGTAACCTGCGGTTGATAGGTGAAACAGTG
>JAOXYF010000009.1:17462704-17473311 GCA_028565775.1 Sternarchorhynchus goeldii
TTGAGCATCAGACCTCAGATATATCTGTGTGTTGAGCATCAGACCTCAGATATATCTGTGTGTTGAGTATCAGACCTTAGATATATCTGTGTGTTCAGTATCTGTGTGGCTCCTTTGGTTGTTCTGCCATTCCTCTAAGTGAGTTTCTATACACTCCAGCAACTGTTCAAATTCCTGAAGCTGCTTGAGTTCCTCCTAAACACACACACACACACACACACACACACACACACACACACACATACATGCACAAACACACACACATGCACAAACACACACACACACACACACACACACATACATTTTATAACAATGAAACCGTTGGGTATAAATATTTGTGTGTTCTCATTCTTCTCATACTCAGCTTTCATATTAGTTTCAGTGTAGTTACAGAGTAACCCTCAATACTTACAATATGCCTTTAGGATCTTAATTAAATCACCCTGGAGTTTAATAAGTTTAGAACTCAAGATAAAGGCACAATAGTTTTATTTGTCCTCTGAAGGATTATACATACAAACTGATGTTAATTTTCTCTTACCTGCATCACCCACACCTTCCCTTTCAAAGCCTGCTGTAACTGGAAACAGCCCCGTATCAACAACCGACATTCCAGTTGGATGAAGACGGCTGCCGCGGGCTCTATCTGTCCAATCGGCTCTTTGGAGGTTTGGAGCGCTTGGTCCAAGTCGTTCTGTAGTCGTTCTGTGTCGTTCAGCAGTTCCTGAACATGAGGTGGAGAGGCTGTTCAACACAGGGGGTTGGTGTTCCCGCCCACTTGTTTACAAGGGCACTTGTAAACAAGTTGAGCACATCGATGCCAAGTGAATTCATTGGGTGTATCATGACAAAGTTCTGTAATTACAATCACATATGGCGATCATATTATTCTTTACAGAATTCAGGGTGTGTGTGTGTGTGTGTGTGTTTGTGTGTGTGTGTGTGTGTGTGTGTCTGTACTGTGCTGAACAGTTTAAGTACACAAAATGGCCTGGTTTATTATATTATTGCCTTCAGTGTTGTGAAGAAGAATACTGTGATATTAGACAGCCATTTGTGCATTAAAACGCTTCAACACCCTGAGTGGAAAACGGAATTCCGCTGTTGATTTTATACATGCAAAGAGTGTGTGTGTGGGGGGGGGGGGCTGTAAACTCACACACAAGTGCCTCACACAGGTGGTAAGTTTCTCTGTGCTGCTCTGTGGTCCAGCTGCTGTCTTTGACAGAGCGGAGAGCTGCTCTCTGTACTGCTCTAGCTGCTGTGAGCAGCTGCTTGCCAGAGCTGCATAAGATCGCCATGCCTGCAGCTGCATGTGGAAGCGCTGAGACGTGTGTGTAAGGCTCTGATTCACTTCCATCCACCTACAGAACAAGTATTTTGATGGTAATTTGCTTCAATGTGTTTTGGAGGTAACGATTATGCACCGTAGAGCATGAGAGACTAACAGTGCTGTCTGATCAAACCGACCGTGCTCTCTCTTTCTCCAGCTGTTCTGATAATAAGTGGGAGGAGCCTGTGTTGATTCCACCAGAAAGGGTGGACAACGTGTCACTAAGCTCCTCCCACTGTCTGTTAATGTCCTTGGCCTCTTCCTGCAGTGCCTGGAAAAACACGTAATTGAGGAAAAATAAATGTGTGAAGCAGAATTACAGCATAACTGCACTGAACACAGACAAAAACATACAACAAGCCACCAGTTGCTATTTTTAATTATATAATTTAACTGCATGCTTTAAGTCTAAGAAGGTTAATAGTATCCCAAAAAGATTCATCATATAAGAACGTGATTGACAGGACCTGTAGCCTATCAGTGCTTTTCTGGAGGGCGTTGAGGGAGGTCTGTGGGGTGTGGCAATACTCCAGTGATTGGCAGAGTTTCAGAGTGCTGAGACATGCCTTACTCCGCCCCCTCTCAAACTGAGCCCATGCCTTGCACTGCTGCTGAAGAACGTGCTTCACAGCAGAGTTCTGCAGGAGGAAAAGAAAATCTCCAGGTCTTAAGTTCTAAACGGGGCAACGACCCTCAAATGCCTTTTACAACCAAACTGTTCCAATTCTTTAAAACTCTCTCAGTCAGTAATATTTTAATTTCCAGTGTGGTCACCACACAACATTATATGTTTAAATTCTTGCTATACTTGATCTGTCAATCAATCGACTAAATGAAATGCCATTATATAGCAGACAGGAAGTAATATCTTTCTGCAGGATGGACATGGGGAGGTGGTGTCACATGCACCTGTTGACAGAGGTCCCTCAGAGACAGCGAGACACTGCCTGCCTGCCTGAAGAAGTCTGTGTCCCTCTGCTCTTCGTCTTCACGCAGCCTCCTCTTCCTCAGGTCGCTCAGCTCTGTGGACTTAGCATTCAGCTTGGACTCCAGTTCCTATGAGAGAGAGAGAAAGAGAGAGATGAAAGAAGAGAGAATAAAGAGCAAGGAGAAAAGGTGAGTGTTTAGTGTCAAAACCTCCATTATATGATCAAGCAATTCACAGCCATTTAAAAATGGATCCAAAAATCACATCATTGGTCTCTAACCTCACAGTCTTTCAGGTTCTGTTCCACCACAGACAGACTGACAGGCCTCTCGGCCAATCGCATCCAGGCCTGGTGGCGCATCACCCAGCTACGCAGGAGCCTCAGTTTGCCGTCTCTGTCAGTGCAAATAGACAGGAGCTGCTCCACATGGCACATCTGGAGAAAACAGCCAGATGGGAGAGAGGCAATAAGGATGAGGGGGGGAGGGAGGTGGAGTCAATGAGGAAGAGGGGGAGGGAGGCGGAGTCAATGAAGATGAGGGGAGAGGGAGGCGGAGTCAATAAGAATGATGGGGGAGGGAGGTGGAGTCAATGAGGATAAGGGGGAGGGAGGCGGAGTCAATGATGATGGGGGAGGAGCTGGAGTCAATGAGGATGGGGGAGAGGGAGGTGGTGTCAGTAAGGATGAGTGGAGAGGTATGTGCTTGAAGGTGTGCTTTCGCACCTGGATCTGGAAGTGTGTGTGTGTGTGTGTGTGTGTGTGTGTGTGTGTGTGTGTGTGTGTGTATTCTCACCTGTGTGTTGAGCTGTGTGCTCAGCGTCACCCAGCGGAGGTTCAGCTCTCCAAGCCGCTCGGCGAACACTGTGTGTCTGTGTCTGCTGTTCGGGGAGTCCAGCTCACTCTGCTTCAGCACGGACTGGTTGATGAAGTCCACTGACATCTGCTCACACGCCATCTCTCGCCTCAGTACCTGCACACACACCAACAGGAACAGCAGAGAGAAGAGACGGGCTGCTGTGAAATGATGTTCCACAAGATAAAAACACATAACTTTATAATTTAGCGCTCAAAACACTTCTTCATACAAACCTTTATTAATTAAAGTAATTGTCAACTTTATCCATTATTCATGTCTGAGGAACAATCCTTTGAACTTATAGGACTGTGAATGCATGATGATCTCTGAAAATCTCTTGCAAAACGCTGAATATCTGGGCACTGTATAATGGAAATACCTTCCTCATTTTTCCTATGTATGACTCTATTACCTTATATGTGCTGAAGAGTTTCTGGAGGTGTGGTGCGGTGGTGGAGGACTGGAGCTCTGCCTCCATCTCCTGTAACCTGCCCTCAGCTGCAGAGATCCAGCTCCACATACAGCTGAGCAGTCCCTGAGGACACAGCCTCTCCACCATCAGCTAGAAAAAAGAAAGAAAGAGAGAGAGAGTAACATGAGAAAGGAGAGAGCAGGAAAGGAGAGGATAAAAAAATCAGACACAAGGGGAGTTGGGTAGGAGAGAGAGAGTCACGGGGACACAAAGAACATGAGAGAGATGGGAGAGAAAGGAAGATAACGAGGGAAAGACGAGAGAATGAGAGAGAAAAATGAGACGAGCAGAATGAGTTTCTCCCAGCACAAGCGATTGGGAAGTGGAGGGGGTGCTGAGAACGTCTCTGTCACAGACCCAATACACCCACAAAGGGCTTGATAGGCCTGAGAGAGTGGTGGTGATGGAGAGGATGGTGATGGAGAGGGTGGTGATGGAGAGGGTGGTGATGGAGAGTGGTGGTGATGGAGAGGATGGTGATGGAGAGGGTGGTGATGGAGAGTGGTGGTGATGGAGAGGGTGGTGATGGAGAGGGTGGTGATGGAGAGTGGTGGTGATGGAGAGTGGTGGTGATGGAGAGGATGGTGATGGAGAGGATGGTGATGGAGAGGATGGTGATGGAGAGTGGTGGTGATGGAGAGGATGGTGATGGAGAGGATGGTGATGGAGAGGGTGGTGATGGACATATGTATATCACATGTTTTACATATTCACTGGACATCCAACCATGATGGAGTGGTACCTGGTGAAGCTGCTGTTGGGTGGAGGGGATGAGGGTGTGGATCTCCGCCCAGAGCTGCTCTGTCTGAGCGAGGTGAGAATGCAGAGTGAGCAGGGTGGGGGTCAGGGCGTTCCACGTGAGCCCGCCGTCGTCTTTGGACTCCGCCTCCCCAGAAGCAGCGCCTCCCCTGCTGGTGGCAGCGGCCGTGCGACGGTCGGAGCGCCTGCCGTCTTTCGGAGATTCGTCTTCAATGGCAGTTGACCCTCCATCCATAAATGCTGCATTTACGATGGTGAGGAGTTCAGCTGTGGAACTACCAGTTCTGGATGCGGGATCTTTTAGATCTCTGTCTCCATTAGAGGACATGTCTTCTACTAGGACTGTGTCCTCTGCAGAAACAGTGTCTACGGTGGTATTATTGTTCTTAACTGAACGTGTGTCCTTGTCGATGACGTTCTCTCCTGCCTGGTGGTGTTGGCTGCTGGTCTCATGAGCAGGCCTGGTCACGGTGGTGCTCTCCTGGGACGGTCCGTCTCGCTCACTGCGCACCAGGATCTCGGTACCGGCACTGATCACGGAAGCCTTCAGCGCTGATTTCACCTCCAGCTCCTTACTCAGTTCCTGATGAAGACATTACAGTACATATACTTCTATACTCATGTGTGTATAGAAACATGAGAACACCACACATGCACATAAGATCAGTACATACTGTGTACATGTTTTATGCCCCTATGATTATTGTGTAAAATAAATCTCTTCAATAAACACGGTGCTTTCACAGATTAAATAGGTAAGCATAAATTAACCATATCAATGCATTATACATGTTAGTAGTTAGTTTGGACCTTGGTCTAATGTGTAATCTGGTACAGTTAGACTGTGATTTGTTTGTGATCAAAGAGCAGTTGGAAGGCTGTCCTGGGTGAACTCACTATAAACTCTTTGTATTGAGCCTGGGCTACATCTGCTTCCAGATCGGGTGAAGTCATGTGACCACTCCAGGTGTGCAGACTCTCTTTGGCTTTGCTCATCCACTTGTTCAGGGCTGCGGAGTCCCGGCGGTACCTGTTCACAGACACGCGTCTCATCAGCCTTTCAGCTCCCCCCTCGTTCTCTCTCACCTGCTGTCTGTCACTCACACGTCTGGCCATTTTTACCTGTTCCAGAGTTTTTTCATCTGGCGGGCGGAGTCTCGTCCGTTCTCCACCTTCCTCTGCAGGGCAGCCAAGCG
This sequence comes from Sternarchorhynchus goeldii, assembly GCA_028565775.1. NCBI lineage: Eukaryota > Metazoa > Chordata > Actinopteri > Gymnotiformes > Apteronotidae > Sternarchorhynchus > Sternarchorhynchus goeldii. The sequence goes on from JAOXYF010000009.1 coordinate 17,468,250, forward strand.
CTGCTTCAGCCTTAGAGAAGACGTGCCCATTCGGTGCATGACAATGCCGTCCAAATCATAGGACACTCCAACGCCACATCGGGACTTGAGCTCTCTCTGTAATCTGCACGGCTGATCCAAAACGAGACTGATCTGGGCTCTGTTCTCCTCAAGAACGCTCTGCAACGTCTGATGGACAGGAGAACAAAAAATAAGACAAAACTAAATAAAACTGTACAACAATCCTTAATGAAACAGAAAGGCTTAAAAGCACGTAAGAGGACTGTATTTACATAATATTGGTAAGAGAAACGCTGTATTTATATGCTATTCCAGTTATGTACTTTTTTCTCTTTGAATGTTAACTAAAAGGAGTTATTTTTGGCTGAAGCCAGAGTTTTAATTTAAATATAATATTGTATATATGAACAAATGGCTTGAAATAGCAAATTTATAGAGGGAATGTTATCGTAAGACTGTAGTGGTGGGGGCTTGTGTGGTGATTATGACTGCAGTACCTCAAACGTTGACAGACTCTCCTGTAGAGCCTCATCTGTTTGTTCCCCCAAATGCATTTTGGGAAGTTGAGTCTCGAGGTTTTGTAGTAGTTTATCTAACCAGGACTGACTTTCTTCCCATTCAATCCAGAGCTATTAGAAAGAACAGGAAATAACTACATAGGGAAATCATTCTATACAAATGATTCTCTAGAGCACATTTGTACATCACACAGTAAAATGAAGAACAGAACAAACTCTCTGGCTACTGATTCTGGCTCTCGGAGTGTGACCTCTGTAATAGGAGAGGAGCCTGAGCTGGTGTGTGAGGTTGTATATGAAGATGTTGTGGTTGTATTTATGTACTGGTGAGCCTTTGACATCACCATGGTTACAGCTTTACTCTTTGGAGTGTTTAGCATCTACAGGGCTCCTCCTACCTGCAGTGTTACATGTGGAGTAGTCCCCACCGCTTGGCTCCGCCTACCTGCAGTGTTGCGTGTAGAGCAGCCCCCGCCTCTTGGGCCTGTTGCTGCAGGCCTTCCACCTGCTCTTCCAAATCTGCTACGACAGCTTCCCGCCCACAGAGGGCGCCGTCTGGCATCCGGCCGTGCAGCTTCTGTAGCGACTGCAGGCGGGCGCCCAGAGACAGGAAGAACTTCTGCGAAACCCCCAAAGGAAGAACAGATAAGACAGTGGCTGGCTGGGCTCCAATCCGCACGTTTTGTCTGAGTTTGGCTTGTTTATATAGAACACACCTCCATATGACTGCAAGGTTCAAATGTGTGGGATGTCTGCTCTAATATGTGAAGAACTATGTGCCCACAGGGCGATGTGTTTGTAGATCTGTGTTTAATGCATGTACATGTGTTTGCGTGTGTAGATCAGGGCAAGATCAGAACAAGATCACAATCAGAGCAAGCACGGAGGTCAAGATAAGAGTGAGTGTGGGTGGGTGTACGTGCATGCCTGTGTGTGCGTGTCTGTGTGTTAACAGCTGAACAGAGGTTTTACCACGAGTAAGGTCAAGTGCATGAGTGTGTGTGAGTGTGTGTGTGTGTATGAACGGCTGAAGGATGTACCGTGTGTCCTGTCAGGTGTGTGTGCAGCTCTTTGGACCTGTGCACCTGGAGGTGAGTGGCCGATGTGAGTCGGTCTCTAGCCAGCTCCACCAGGTCTCTCAGGCCCTGCAGAACTCTCTCCCACAGGCCCTGCTGTTCCTGACCACAGAGCAGGACAGTGCAACTCTCCCTCACACCACACCACAGCCTGTCCAGCATGCTCTACAGCGAGAGAGGAGTGTTACCCACACACACACACACACACACACACACAGGAACCACATACACACAGAACCTTCCCCCCCACACACACCTCCAGTGTTTGGATCTCCAGGGTCAGGCCTGGTTCCTGTCCCATACTCTCTGTGTCCTCTTTCAGACTTTCCAGCTCTTGCTCCTTCTCCTGCAACTCCCGCTGTAACCCGGCAACAGCCTGCACATGTAACCACGGAGATATCAAGAGTGACCGGTTAGAAGGGGTATCAGCTGCAGTTGAGACCAAAAAAACATGTTTCTCTTCTTAAACAGATCAGACCACAGGGATAGCTACAGCACCAATAAACCACGGTGGCATCAGAGGGTCCGCCACCCCTGCTCAACACATGGCCATTCTGAAACTCTGAATTTAGCCAATGAGATGTGTGTGTGTACCTGGAGATGCGGGGGAAGGTCGCAGTGCGAGCCTTCGCGGGTGGTGGGGTGCAGGGCGGAGGTGTTAGCGAGTAGGAAAACATGCAGGTTTTTAATCTTGTTCTGTGGGGTTTGACAACCACATTAGTAATCATACTGACATTAGGAAAATCTTGAAAGGAAGGTGATTAGAGTAAAGAAGTGGTCAATTAAAAATGTATGTGGTTGATAACAGAAGGGGGAAGGGCTACTGTGAATTAATAAAGGCTGAAAAAAGTGAAGTGAGCAGAGACTGTCCTTCTGCTGCCGTCGAAGGACTTCTGTTCAAACGTTCTGTTTCTAAAGAAATGAAGCGTATCTCGCAGTCAGCATGTCTCGTTCTGTCACTGTACCGTATGAGGGAGTGTCTGACAGTGGGTTTAGGGAGGTGGGCTGATTTTGAGGGTTAGCTGATGGTTTTAGAGTCCTGACGGATATCCAAATGCTGACAAACTCACAAGTACTTTATTTAGTGTGAGTTAAAAGTGTCACGTTGTTTTGAAGCAACTATGGGTGTGTTCAGCAGAAAGTGTATGTGGTGTGTGTGTGTGTGTGTGAGAGAGAGAGAGACACAGAGAGAGAGAGAGAGAGAGAGAGAGAGAGAGAGAGGCAAAGAGTTAAACAAGTTGATTTCAGTGTCATATTAGTGCCAGAAGGAAAGGGCGGATTAGTTTAAGTATTCAAATATTTTTAGATACGTGTATAAATTTGTATATTTCTCATGTATATTTGTATATTTCATATATATTTGAAACACCACAGTCATTTTACTCTCAGTTCCATCACAGTGACTCTGTAAACACCGACTGGGTCCTGGGTGATGAAATGGGTGTGTGTGATGGAAGCTCCCTCACCTGCTTCTGGAGCATGTGATCCAGGTGCTTCTCAAACTGCTTCTGTTTGTCAGACAGCAGGTTCTGAACCTCACTCACACGACCCTGAAGCAGATCCAAACACACATTGGCTCCCGAGGCCCCTGAGCCTATGCCTAAGGACCTCCTGAACTCTGACCTCTGAGAGGACAGCTCAACACCTAAAGAGGTTAGCTCTGCACACAGACTCTACCAGTCACGCAAAGACAAGAAACAAAAGGGTTAATCTGGTAATTGGTTTGGTAGGTAGATGGAGTGATGGATGGATGGATGGATGGGTGGGTGGGGTTTACCTGTAACTGCTGAAGCTGGTGGTGTGCATCAGTGGGAACGAGGTCTGTGTGTGAGAGGAGTGTGTGTGAGAGAGATGAGAGAGAGAGCTCAGTGCCACTCAGAACCTCAAATAAACCTTCATCAACTGTCTGTACATCCTGCAAAGAGAGAGAACGTGTGCTGGTTAGAGAAAGAGAGAGTGAGTTTGTGAATGTGTGTGTGTGTGTGTGTGTGTGTGTAAGATACACACAGGTGCTGAGGATGCAGCATGCCCCAGCGTTCTGAGGTGTGTGATGTGTGACTGCAACTCCTGTAGAGATGCTGCTCCATCAGCACAGCTCCACACACACACTGATGGTGTGGATATCTGCAAACACACACACAAATGCCACATTATTGATTATAGCCCATGACTCTCCATCTGGATGTGTGAACCAACCAGCACAGCAGGCCTTCTGGGTACACTCTCATAAATGTAAAGGCGCTCTCTCATCAACAGCTCATTACTGGAATCTAACTTTATCTACATCCACTGGTGCTGACTGATGCTAAACAGGTGAGACCTGGCATGGAGCCTCCTCAGAGATCTGGTCCTCGCCCCCCTGATGTTCTCCTGCTCTCTGGGTCAATCTTCTGTGAAGGTGCGTCCACTTCCTCTGCACTGACTCCTCCCCTTCCAGTCTCAGCTCATCCTCCGATACTCCTGCCACGGGTGGAGAGATCCTGTGGAGGGAAAAGGCCTAGAATGTGTGTGTGTTCTCTTCAATAAGTGTATGTATATTTGTATATGTTAAGGTTTTAAAAATTTTGAAATTTAAAAAGCTTTTTATCTATGCAGTAAATGTTTATTTGATCAGAATAAAAAATATCAGATTAAAAAATAAACATTATATATTTTTTCTATATCACTATGACATTTTACAAAAAACAAACAAGCAAAATTTTATTTACTGTAATTGTTCATATTTGTTCAAATGACGAATGTATACAAGCACCACGCTAGACAAGATAAATTATTTTAAATAAAAATCAAAAGTTCATAAAATTTATGTGTTACCTGGTGTGTTCTCCTGTAGTCTGGTTGTATGTGGTGTGTTACCTGGTGTGTTCTCCTGTAGTCTGGTTGTATGTGGTGTGTTACCTGGTGTGTTCTCCTGTGGTCTGGTTGTATGTGGTGTGTTACCTGGTGTGTTCTCCTGTGGTCTGGTTGTGTTGTCGGGCTCTGGTCCCCTGAGCTGCAATGGCCTTAGTCAAATCCCTCTGCTCACTGAAACCCTGCTCTAATTCCTAACACACATACACACACACGCACGCACACACACACACGCACGCACACACACGCACACACACGCACGCACACACACGCACACACACAGTTAAACGGTAGTTTAAAGCGGTAGAACAGTAACAAGGAGTTCTGTAGTCCTGGTAAGAGAAGCTGAGCCAGAACAAAAACCTGAACAGACACACCTCTGATCATGCAATGTGATCACTGGGCTGTCATGATATCAAACCAATATCAACATCACGCGCATGTGTGTTTGTGTGTCTGTTGGTGTGTGTTTGGTTATGTGGGTGGAGTAGGTTTGGATGTGTGTGTGTGTAAATTTGTGAGTGGTGTGTGTGTGTGTGTATGTGTGTGTGTGTGTGTGTGTGTGTATGTGTGTGTGTGTGTGTGTGTGTGTATGTGTGTGTGTGTGTGTGTGTGTGT
>JAOXYF010000009.1:17473411-17509512 GCA_028565775.1 Sternarchorhynchus goeldii
CACACACACACACACACACACACACACACACACACACACACACACACACACACACACACACACACACACACAAAACAGGGCACATCATAATGACAAAACATGTTTCCTGCTATTTCTTTATCACACACATACACACTCACCTGTATCACTCCCCTCATACACACACACACACACACACACACACACACAAACACACCCTTTCCCCTCACACTCACACACACCTTGAGCTGATCCTGGCTGACGCTGTCCTTCGACGTCAGAGCTGATCTGAGGTCCACCACGTCTTTTTCCATGACCTTTAGCTCCGACTCCATAGCATCGACCTCCTGTGGGGTCATGAACACACTGCAGCTTTCACACATCAACATTAACCAGCTCCCGACAAGAGGAAGCGAAGAGAAAATGATAATATGGGGGACAGAGAGCAGTGGGAAGGGTGGCTCCAAAAGGAGTGTGCAGTGGTGTGTGTCTGTGTCTGTGTGCACATACAGTGGTGTGTGTGTGTGGGGAGGTGGGTATCTGTCTGTGTGTGAGAGGATGTGGGTGTGTGTCTATGTGTAGTGTGTGTTTGTGTGTGTACAAGAATGCGTGTCTGTGTGTGTATGTATGTATGTGTGTGTGTACGTATGTGTTTCTGTGTTTGTCCTCACAGCTGCCGCATGCTCCAGCTGTAACAGTGGTTCCTCCAGGCTGTGCTGGGTGTCAGTGACCCTGCGGTCGGCTTCAGACAGCTGGTTCTGCAGGGTGCTGGTGTCACACACACTCTCCATCTCCCTCAACACACTCGCAAAGGCCTGCAGGCTCTGGCGGATCTGGGCCGAGTCGTCCAGAACCATCTGAAGAGCAACACCACCACAAATTAAGGACACATGGCAAAGGAAGTCAGGTACACTGTGTGTGTGTGTGTGTGTGTGTGTGTGTGTGTGTCAGTCACCTGTAGTGCATTAACATGGCTGTCCAGGCACTTGGCTGTGGTGTAGGTGCATGGTGCTGTCAGCCAGGTCTGTGCTTCAGTGATCCAGCTCTGAGCACCCTGCACCATCTCCTGATGCTCCTGCAGCCAACTCCGTATCTACACACACACACACACACACACACACACACACACACACCAAGATCCAAATATCAGATAAAATGACCAGTATTTTATAACCAGTGAAGTAGACATGACAAAACTGGGAAAGGCAGGTCACCAATGTAAATCCTCTGGTAGCTAAAGAAATAAATGACTGTGTGTGTGTGTACCTGTATGTGTGTGTGTGCGTGCATGTATGTGTGTGTGTGTGCGTGCATGTGCGCAGAATGAAAGGTCATGCCCTCTGACCTTGTGGAGAAAGGCTGTGCGCTCCTCGGCCTGCTTGGCGAGGCCTGCGTGTGTCTGCTGGGTTTGAGCCAGGCTCTCCATCAGGCCCCGCACCTCCTCCTCTCCAATGTCCTGCAGTTCCATCTCCACCGCCGCCAAACGTGAATGCAGACTGTCCAACTCATCCCACACACACTACACATACACACACACACACACACACACAGTGCAGCATAAACACCAATATCATATTTAAGGCATGTAAGGATTCTCCGAGTGAGCGTGTTTCTCCAGCTCTAGCTGGGCTCTGGACCTTCAGGCTTTTCTCAGCCTCTGGAAGGTCGGGGCTCCGCTGCTCCAGCCGACGCTGCACACTCTCCAGTCCTGCCGTTATCTCCGCCAGTTTAGCACCCAGTCTGTGCACAGGGCCACACTTCTCCACCGCGTTCTCCACCTGAGAGAGAGAGAGAGAGAGAGAGAGAGAGAGAGAGGGGCAAAGTGTTAAACGTTGATTTCAGTGTCAGGCATTGCAAAAAGCAGACAAACTCCTTTTTGCACCAGTTTCAGAACAATATTCAAGAGACTCAGTTAATAAATAGGTTAAACACAAACATGAATTGAATTTGTTCAGCACTTCATATGTTTGGTCTGGGATACAAAAGGATAAACATGGTAAAAATAAAATGAATGAATAAACATTCCCAACAACTTCATACCTTCTCCTCCACTTCCTGTAGAGAGTGGGAGACTTCCTGTAGTGGGGCATCTATCTCCATGGGAACGAGAGTGTACATGTCAGAATATTTTATCCTTAGACCCTCCATGACATGCTGCAGCACGGCCTTCTGGGTACACAGCTCGGCGTGAACTTCCTACAGAGAAAAAAAAACCATTTTCATAAAAAAATTTAAACACAAAACAGACAATTCTCATTATATTTCATGTTGATATGAAAACACTGATAATCCTCCTCACCCCTAACCTTTGGGCCATGTGTCATACACACAGCTTTTCACACACTGAACCACGTAACTTGCAATTAAAGGAATATATTAACAAGTTTGGCAGATCCTCCACAAAACGTCCAAAAAAATCCAGCTTTGCCCACATGTGAGAAAATTTCATCATACAGAGTAAAATCCATCATCAGTAACCACCGTTAAATGTTATGGTGAGCCAGTGGAGCCGAGCGCCAGGGCTGAGAGCATCAGGGCTGAACTTCTGCTGTTCTCTTAGCTCCTCACCTGTAGCTGCCAAAGCCCTCTCTGATCCTCGCTGGAGCAAAGCAGGAACCCTGTTCAGCTTTCAGCCACAGGGACCTGAGAACACCCAGCTCTGACTATTCACATCCTAATGGGTTATTTGAGAGCAAGTTGATCATAAAGGACACAATAAACTAACCGAAACAGGGACATTAAAAAGCAGGGTTCCCATGGTGGATGAACAGTAGGAGAACAGTAACAGACACCAGATAGTTGGAGAGTGTGTGTGCGTGTGTGTGCGCGCATGCGTGCATGTGTGTGTGTGTGTGTATGTATGGGAGGTATGTATGTCTCCCTCATACTAGCCAGTGAAACTGTGAGAACAGAAGAACAGAAAGAAACTCTGGCAGTGCTGGAAGTGAATAATCTACTTAGTTGACATCATGACACCGAACCCTCTTATACCTGTCTACACAATAGGAAGAGGGTGTGTGTGTGTGTGTGTGTGTGTGTGTGTAGGTGGGTGTGTGAGAGAGAAGATTCAAAGGAGAATCAAGAGGGTGCAAGAGAGAGAGAGAGAGAGAGAGAGAGAGAGGAAAGCAACCGTACTGCCCCCAAAGAATGTCTGGTACACACAGGCAGAAAGTGTGAGCCCCGATCTGGCATGCTGCCCGGGACCTAGAATATCGGCTGCGCAAGAGCGAGTCTTTTTGTCTTCACATGCTCTGTTCAGGCCTATCAGACCCTCGGTCAAAGATTGCCATCAATGCATCTTTTAAAGCTAACTAGTAGTCTGGACATCTGCAGAAACAGCACAAGGAAGCAGACAGTGTTTTTCTTCAGGCACTAAACCATATAATAAAACTGCACAGGCAAGCGTCTCTCTACTGTTTCTCTATTACTGTTTAACCTCCTGCTCAGCCTTGTGTGGCACCAGAGGTCATTTGTGAGGACACATCTTATTACAATACAGCTATTATTTTGACCGATGATCCATTTCCTTAAAGATGTGGGAACAGATTGGTTTTCCAACAACGCATTGCCCTTAACAAACAAGTTAGCCCCTCATCCCCGTTAGCCTGGCAGACCCCGTAAGCCCAGAAGTCCCGTTAGCCTGGCAGAACCTGTGATCTAATTTTTTCACATAATGTACTAGGACATGAGGTTTTGCAGGATGTTTCACAAGTAGTCACGAGACGCATTGAGGTGTAAACGTCTATTGGCAGTCCTTTGTGCTCAGATAACCCAAGGCACCAGTTAATGTCAGGTGTGAATAAGACCAATAAGTGCATTCAAACTAAAGATGTGTGTGATTACTTGTGTGAGGAGTGATGGTTAGGGCCCACACATGGGTCTTTTATGTGCAAGAACATTTAGAGCTATTGGATCCCCTGCAGAAAAGTCTAATTTGGTCAAACACGATAAACCTTGATTCTGCTTCTTAATGCAGTTGAAATGTTGCAGGTTTTGTAGGTATGAGGACCCACCTGAAGCTGCTTGGTGCTGGGCGCGTTCTCCAGTGCAGACAGGACTGTCACCGCGGATACGAGCCACTCCCTGATGCCCTGCAGCTCCTCGTGAACCCTCTCCCTCTCCTCCACCTCCGCCCGCGTGGCTGCACAAGCCTGTGCACTTCGCTCCTTCAGGCTTCAGAATGCAGAGGTCAAAGATTTTTTTTTAAATGGAAGGACTTCCTTTAACATGTGGATGCCTGCTCTCAGTACCGAGTGATTTAATTTGTTTGCCAGGAGCAAACAACTGTCCGAAGAATCTCTCAGCATAAAAACGGAAAATCCAAACAGATTTAAAACAGAAAGATGATACTATATGATGCTCCATCAGGAATGCAGCAAAAGTGACCCACTTCTCCAAAAAGTGAGGCGAGAGTAACATGACATGATGCAAAAAAGCCAAGAGTAGGGCAGAGGAATCATAGAGTCATTCATAAATATTCAAAATGATTTATTATACTGTCCCAACCCTGGGAAGTGACTACTTTTCTATTTAGATTGTTTGTAGATCTAATGAAGTACTATTCTAAACACTTTTGGCTAGCAACCAATTAGCAATCAGCCTCTGTTGACCTCTGACCTGCGGTAGTTCTCCTGCATGGTTTGCAGCTGCTGGCACAGTGGGATGGGTGGGGCTTGCTCCACGTGTGAGGGGACTCCCAGTACCCTGGCAACTCGAAGTTCCAGTGCAGACAGAGCTCGATGCTGGCAGTCCAGTTTGTCCTGGTAGTGGGACCAGAACTGCAGCAGATCACGCAGTTCCTCCAGGGTAGCCTTTCCTCGATCACGCTCGAGCTCAGCTGTCAGGTGGTGCAGTGTAACTGAAGCCTGCTCCACCTGTAAAACACAGATCAAAAGGCAAACTCATCATGCAGAAAACAATAAAATTTATCTTTTGTCTTCACAAAAGGCAAAAGCAGAGAATTTTTCCAAATTCGTTACTCTTTGATTTAGCCCTACTATTTCTCTTGTATTTACTGTTGTATCTCACTACCCTTCATTCTGCAAGCAAAACATCTGTTCAGCATCGTCCTCGATGAGTAGGGTAAGTATTTGTCATACTGTTTATATGTGTGTTAATGTATAAAGACAACTGTTGAAGTTTCATTGATGTCACAGTTGGGGAGCTTGGGTCACATGACTTACACTTTTTGTGATGTTTATCCATTCCTCTGCTTTCTGCTCCCAGTGTGCTTTCAGATACTTGGAGCATCGCTGTAGTCTAGTCACCTGCCCCCAGAGGGCGGTCACAGCATCCTCCCTGTTGGCACGGCAACCTTGCACTGGACACCACTCTCGAAGTGCTTCCAGTTGTCCTGGCAGTGTGTTTACCTCCTCAACCAGAGTCTGAAAAAAGAAATTCCTTAACGCCAAAATGTCAAAACTTTGTACTGCAAACATGATGCCGTTTTTCCACTTACCTTAAGCTGCTCCAGCTGCTCACTACAGCCCTTCTGAGATGTGATTTTTTTAGAAACACACTCAGCAAGAATTGTTTCCAAGTCCCTCACTTGTTGGCATAACTCTTCATAGTGTGTACGAGTGGTTTTCTGGCAATTAACACACCTTAAAGACGATTACAACAGTACAGTGAGGTCAAAATAACAGGTTCAAAGACTTACCTAAAATAAATGCTCTTGAATAAATTTCAAATTTAGATTCAAACCTTTGCAATCTGTGGTGCTAAATGGAAGCACAGAACATAAAAAAAAAATACAAACATATAAAACATATTTTTCATGTACCTGAGTAAGGCCTCTAGCCTGAGCTGGGCCTGGGCTTTGAGTGTGGATACTCGCACAAGAAGAAGACTTAGAATTTCAGTATGGAGGCGTTCGGTCTTTCTCTTGGAAAAATAAAGATGGAAGGGGGCAAGATTCTGAAGCTGGTTAATATGAGTTTGGACGTCATTGTCTAACACTAACAGGGCCTGTTCTATGTTCTTCAGCTGCTCTGAGCAACTCCTGGCTGAGCACAGGGATGGGAGCAGAACTGACTCCGCTCTCTGGAGGAATCGGATGGAATTGGTGACCTCAGTTGAATAGTTTTTCAACAGCCTCTTTGCTCTTGATAGATTCTCCTGTGAAAGCAGTTAAAATAAAGGCTAAATGCTTCTACTGTGACAGAAATGAAAAAAACCCAACAGAATAGAAAATATGTATAGAAATATGTATACTATAACAAGATAAGTGTAATAACATTAGTGTTTAGCCTTATATCATACTTTGGTCTAAACACTCACCATTCTTTGGTCACAGTTGTCTAAGACAGTTTTTGCCAATTCTGCAAGAAGCTGTGTCCCTTGCGGCTTCTGCTCACGTCCATATATTTTGTTTTCCAGAACATCTTGGACTCGCATTCTAGCTTCAACATTCTTCCTAAGATTAATACACTTCCTGATTTCTTTTTCAACAGCTTCATTTGTAGGCTCCACCTTGCAAGTCCTCTCCAGCACCCGATTAGTCTCACTGAGGAAATCTTGCACTACCCTTTGTTCTGAGGGATAATGCACTCCTTGTAGAATTTCCCATTCCATAATCTGAAGGTTATTTTTGATAGTCAACTCCCAAATGTTAAGATTGTCAATGTTTCGTCTGAGTCTCTGCTGTTCAGCAGTTAGCTGTGATGGGTAAAGATCTGGTTTGATGTTCTCAAGCTCATCTGATGTCTCCATGCACAGACGTTTGATGAGAGGAATGTGGGTGAGCAGAATTTGACAAGTTTTATAGCGTTCTTCTTTGTCAATGTGTTCATCTTTAGTGTTAGGAACTTGGGCCTCAACATGCTCCCTAAGATCTTCGACACATTGCCTGAGGCTGAGGAACTTATCGTGGTTTTGAGCTTTAATATCCAAAGCCTTTATAGTCTGGTGCAGTTCAGTGATCACACATAGCAGCTCTTTCCTCTTGTCTTCTGCACAGGGATTCAGTTGCTCCACCTGGCACTTGTGCTCCATAATCATGTGTCTGAAGGGCTCTAGCGGAGACAATGAGTCCTTAGTAATGGGAAATCTACGCCGTCTCACATCTACTACCATCTGTCTCAAGCCTTCCTCTAAAGAACATACCTTCCTCTGAGAAGACTGCTGACTCTGCAAGAGATCTGTTATCTCTTGAATATGAGATTTTTCATAACTGACAACTTCCTTTATGTCTTCCTGAAGCTTGGTGAGTTTCTCATTTAACCAGCTGTTATCCAAGACGCTAAGCTCTGAGGCAATATCTTTACTATTCATTAGCAAAGTCTCTGTGACTGCTGACTGTTTTTCTGCCTCAACAAGGGTGTTTTGACTCTGCCTCATCCTTCGATCAAGTTCTTCTGCACTCAGGCTTTGGTAGTCTTCTCTCCGCAGAGCCTCCCTCTGGAGGTGCGTCAGGACCCATGAATCCACATCTGCTATCTGCTCTGATATCTTCTCTCGAGTCTGCAGACTTGATTCCATCTGTTCCATGGCAGTGGTTAGTTTTTCTGCTGTCGACTGGGACAAACCCTCCAAAGATTCCAGAAATGACATGACCATTGGTACATCAGATTTATCGAGTTCAGGAATAAACTCTGTTACTTCCTCTGTGAGGGCCTCCAACTGCATCTGCTTAGAGTTAATGTCCAACTGCAGCTTTTTTAGATCCTTGATTTGCTGATGGACCTCTTCTGGAAGAAGAGACACCTTTTTTTGCTTGTCTTGAATGTCATACTCTGTCTGCCTGCCCCAAGCTAGGGCATCATTTATCACTTTGACAATTTTTTCCAGGGTTGGATTGCTGCTCCTTGGGAATGAAGAAGCAACATATTCATCAAGTAGGTCCAGCCGTTCCTTGATATCCTGTAATCCTTGCTCTATGCTGGATGCCTCTGTCTTGAAGTTTAATCCTTGAGAGTGAGCATGAGAGTTCTGCTGGAGGCAGAAATAACATTGCTGTGCAGCAGTGAGATCAGCACTGAGACCAATCATCTCTTGAGCCCTCTTACTGTGCCAACCTGCAGGTGACATCCCTAGTGGCCCTACGGTCTTTTGGAGGTGGTCCAGATGGTCCTTTAAGTCACTGATGTCCTGTAGAAGGTTGAAGCTCTCTTTTGTATAAGCACTGACACTGTGTAATCTCTTTTCAGTAGATCTCTCCAGTGCCCTCCATTCAACTTGTATGATTCTCTGTTGGTGTGTTGCTGCTGCTTTTTCAGGCTGGCTGAGGTGGGGTGATAGTTGGGAGAGGGTTTGAATAAGCTCCCCTAATACAGTTCTCTCCTGCTCCATTGTCCTCAGGAAGGAGCGAAGTCTCTGCTCCTCAACAAAGCTACTTTCAACTGGAGCTCTTCAGACAATACAAAAAAGGCAATTATTTAATTCAGTGTTCTGAGAACCCCACTAATTACATACTATTGACAATACAGCATGATTACACAAAGAATGTTTATTTATGCATCAATTATGTACATTAAAAGAACAATTTGAAAAGAACCAGATTCCCACACCAACATTATCCCTGAAACTTGACTAAACATGTAATCACAAATTTAACAGACTTGAAAATAAACTCCACTTGACTTTAGAATAAGCCTAGTTGAAGTGAACTTTAAACTAGCTTAATCCTTTTTTTCAGAAAACTCATCCGGAATACTTACATCCTCAAAGTTTCCAGCTCAGCTGCCAATTTCTCAAGGGTAGCTTGAACCTTCTGGGCCTGCCTGTTGTAATCAATAACCAGCTGTAACTGGGCACCCTTGGAGTGCACAGTTCCAGTTGCATCCCATAATGCTGCTGTCCACCGGCAGCTTAGACGTTGCATGGCCTCAGGATCGTAGTGTGAGCCATCAGAAACAATGCTAGTATCACCATTATTATGGTCCTGCTTCGACATTGAAGAAACCTGCTTTTGTGCACTTTGTCTACAACACTGACACATAAAATAAAGAAACATAAAATGGCATGTTATCAAAGGTAAATTAAAAAGTGACCATGCAGGTAATTTTTTCCCTCTTCGTTTTAGAATCTGTATAACCTTTTCCTGCTAACTCACCTCAGCTTCTTCTACTTGCTTTGCCATGTCTGTAGGGTTGAGGATTGCTGGGAGGCTGCGACAGCCAAGTATTCGAAACACCAGTCTATTTAACTGGGCTTCAAGGTCAGTAACAGAAACGGTGTCCAGAATCTCCAGTGTGTCTTCATGAGGTCTGGTCTGAGGGAAAAAAAAATCATGCGGGAGAGCAAAGTATTTTAGTGATTCTGCAGAACGGTAATGTAATGGTTGTTTCTATGATTCATTTGTTTATGTATGTCTGTTGAGTACAATATTCTAAAAACTGGAATGTATCATATTTCTGACCCCTAAAAACAAAATGATAGTGCTATTTCATGGTTATTAATGATTAAAAAGAACTGTTAATCATAGTGGATAGTTTTAGGTAGTCATTCACTACAGCTAAAGCTGTGACGAACAGTAGTTCTTAGTACTACCTCCAAAAGCAGGCTATTTGGGCCTGTCCTGGACATCTCTGTAATATCAGTGAAGATATCACTCATTGTGGGACCAAGTGGTTCTTCCTCTTCTGTAATATATGACTGAATGACTGAATTACTGCTGACGACAGAAACATTTTGAAGAGCAGCTTCTGACTTGTCTACATCTTGTACCTACGGTAAAAAAAAAAAACAGAGCAAAAATCAACTCGGTTCAGTAGGGTCAGATACTGAAAGTGGCACACGCAACACACTAACAAAAAACAAAACTTCTCTGCAATATCTAGAATATTTTAATAACACAGATTGCTGTTAAGGCAGATGAACATGAGGTCAGAACAGACGTTTGTGGGAAACTCAACCACTTCCTGGAATACAGCTCCAAGAAGCTGCAAATGGCACAAATGTTAGGTCTATATCTCTTGCCACAGGGCTGTAATGCCTGTTCGTACAGAGCTGGACTTGACGGTGCCTCAGAATGGAACAATATACAGTACAGAATAGTGTTGATAATGTCGCCGTTTATTATTTTAAAGCAAAAAAAAAAGCAAACAACAGTCAACAAGAACTATTCTGGAATCTGTTTAGTTTGTGATTAAAACGAGAGTTTTCTAGAGGTGGTTTATATGAGTTTCATTGTCAAGAGTTGTATGGACAAAGCAATGGCAGAACAGCATTGTGAGTAATGTGATGTTACTTTAGTACATTTCAGTAATCTGTGCTGAATTTTGCCATTATGGTCCCTGAATACAATTCTTATATCAGCAGTATTTAAAATGTATATTGCTAACAATCCAAACTCATAACGTTTCACATTTACTTGTTAAGTACATGGGTTTGCATCACCTCTGGCATTAGATTTCATGCAGATATTAGATATCACGCACCATGCAAAGACCATCCTATGCGAAACACTTCTTTGACATACATCCAACTACCAATTACCTTGTTTTCAAGAGTCCAGACTTCTTTTGGTTTACTTATTGGTTGGACCTCAACTTTATCATTTTCTTCATTCTTGGTTGGTGGAGTTGGTTTTATTGGCAAATTTTCTAATTTAACTGAAACTATTTCGAGATCAGTTTGATCTTTCTTTCGTATATTTGGTGGAGTTGATGTACACAGAGCCTTTTCAAGTTCTGAATTAAGAGTTTCAGATTGTTTTTGTTTAGTCTCTGATCTACTGCCAATTTGTATCAAAGGTGGAGTTGGTTTAACTCCAGTCTCCTGAAACTGAGATAAAGGAATTGTTTCACTTCTGCTTGTTGGTGAAGTTGTTTTTACCAGTTCTTTCTCCATTTCTTCTGACTTGGACTTAACAGAAATTATGTCACTTTCATCTTGACTTTCCTTTTGTCTCAGTGGTGGAACCATTGTCTCCTGTGTGACTGTCTTCTCTGTGCTCTCACAAACTCTGCTAGCTGTTTCCCTTGTTACAGTGTTACTCATATTTGTTGAAAGAGTTGGTTTCACCAAACTTTCCTCCATTTTGGGGGTTTCAGGAACCTTTGGTGGGTTTGGTTTTATAAGAGCCTCCTGAACTGCAGATTCTGTTAGTGTCTTCTCCAAATCAGTGCTCTCAGAAATTGTGCTCACTATATCAATGGACACAATATCACTGACATTTCTACCATCTCTATTTATTGCTGGCAGAGCCTCCTCCGTCTCCTCCATCTCGAGGGATTCAGAAACCCCTGAAATTATGTCACTTTTGTCTTGACTTGGTTTTCTTCTCTCTGGTGGAGTTTGTTTTACAAGAGGCTCCTCAACCACTGCCTTTTCTGATAGTGTCTTCTCCAAGTCAGAGCTGTTGGCAGTTCTGCTGTCCATTTCACTTGTTACAGTGTCTCTCTTATTTCTATCTTTTCTTCTTGTTGGAGGAGTTGGCTTCACCAAAATCTCCTCCATTTTGGGGATTTCAGAAAACAACGAAATTATGTCACTTTCAGCTCGACTTGGTTTTCTCCTCATTGGTGGGGTTGGTTTTATAAGAGCCTCCTCAACTGCAGCCTTTTGTGTTGGCTTGTTCTCTAAATCTGTGCTTTCAGAAATTCTGCTAGCCATTTCAATGGATACATCACTCACATTTCTGCTACTGCTCTTGCTCTCCAATGTCTCCTCCATTTCATGGGATTCAGAAACCCCTGAAATTATATTACTTTGGGTTTGACTTGCTTTTCTTCTCTCTGGTGGGGTTTGTTTTACAAGAGGCTCCTCATCTGCTGCCTTTTCTGATAGTGTCTTCTCCAAGTCAGAGCTGTTGGCAGTTCTTGTTGGAGGAGTTGGTTTCACCAAAGTCTCTTCCATTTTGGCAGTTCCAGAAACCAAGGAAATTATGTCACTTTCAGCTTGACTTGGTTTTCGCCTCATTGGTGGGTTTGGTTTTATAAGAGCCTCCTGAACTGCAGATTCTGTTAGTGTCTTCTCCAAATCAGTGCTCTCAGAAATTGTGCTCACTATATCAATGGACACAATATCACTGACATTTCTACCATCTCTATTTATTGCTGGCAGAGCCTCCTCCGTCTCCTCCATCTCGAGGGATTCAGAAACCCCTGAAATTATGTCACTTTTGTCTTGACTTGGTTTTCTTCTCTCTGGTGGAGTTTGTTTTACAAGAGGCTCCTCAACCACTGCCTTTTCTGATAGTGTCTTCTCCAAGTCAGAGCTGTTGGCAGTTCTGCTGTCCATTTCACTTGTTACAGTGTCTCTCTTATTTCTATCTTTTCTTCTTGTTGGAGGAGTTGGCTTCACCAAAATCTCCTCCATTTTGGGGATTTCAGAAAACAACGAAATTATGTCACTTTCAGCTCGACTTGGTTTTCTCCTCATTGGTGGGGTTGGTTTTATAAGAGCCTCCTCAACTGCAGCCTTTTGTGCTGGCTTGTTCTCTAAATCTGTGCTTTCAGAAATTCTGCTAGCCATTTCAATGGATATATCACTCACAGTGCCACTTATATTTCTGTCTTTCCGTCTTGTTGGAGGAGTTGGATTCACTAAAGTCTCTTCTGTTTTGGCAGTTCCAGAGACCACTGATATTATGTCACTTTCAGTTCGAGTTAATTTTCGTCTCACTGGTGGGGTTGGTTTTAGAACAGGCATTTTAATAGCTTTTTCTTCTCGTATCAGTGTTTTCTCCAAATCAGTGCTCTCCAAACTTCTGCTAGTGTTTTCAGTGGATACAGTGTCACTCATGTTTCTGCTCACTCTCCTTCTTGTTGGCAGTGTTGGCTTCACCAAAGTGTCCTCCGTTTCTTGTGGTTCAGAAACCAGTGATATTAAGTAATTTTCAGCCTGACTTTGTTTTCTTCTCAGTGGTGGGGTGGGTTGTGCAAAAGGCTCTTCAACAGCTCCCTCTTGAGCCAGTGTCTTATCCAAACCAGAGCTTCCAGTAATTCGTCTAGCCATTTCACTGGATGCCAGGTCACTCACATTTAGAGTTGATTTGACCACAGTCACCTCCATATATTGAGTTTCAGAGACCAAAGAAATTATATCATCCTCTGATTGACTTGCTTTCTGCCTTACTGGTGGGGTTGGTTTTACAACAGGTTCCTCAAGAGCTTTTTCCTCATTAGTCTTCTCCAAATCAGTGCTGGGGGAAACCCTATCTTCACCTCTAGCTTGTGGTACTGGTTGGGTTTTAATATCGAGTGAACATCTTATAACCTCTCCCTTTTCTTTTTGTCTTCGTGTTGGTGGTGTTGGTTGATAATCAAGACTGTGTGATAACCCTTTTCCTTCTTGCTTGTCTTTATGTCGTCTGTTTGGTGGAGTTGGGAGAGACTCTGCATAAGGTACTTGGACTTCAGTGTTCAGTAAAATCTCATCATCATCCTTGTATTGTTGGCTAGGAGGAATGGTAGGAGTATGAACCTCCTCCAACTGGACCTCTGAACTGAGTGAGCTAGTATCAGCTTCCTTCCCACGTCTAGCTGGAGGGGTTGGTTTGGCCTCAGATTCTGCAGTAACTGCAACCGACTCTTCACCAACTTCTCTTGCACCTTTTTCAAGGGCTACGATATCCTCTTCTACCTCACCACATTTACAAATGGTAGCATCCATTTTTGCCACGACTGCATCTGTAGCTGCTTCTTGACGTATTTCTCGAGTCTCTTGTTGGTCGAGAGTTTCTGGGGGGTTAGTATCCACAGTCCAGTGATCCAGCACAAATAGTCCCCTCACTGTTTGAGCTTCCTGTGGCCCACTGTCTTTAACCCAACTTTCCTCCCTCACAGCAGAAGCAACATTTGGTTCATTATTTCCACTGATATCTGCAATAGCTCTTGTAGGAGCAGTTTCAGTGTCTTGAATTTCGGTCGTCTGTGCAGAGAGTACAGGACTTTGTGAAGGTCTATTGATGCCTTCCTCAGTGTCCTGCAACTGGCTTGGTTTTGTGGATACATTCACTGAATGTACAAGGTCTTGTTCATGCAGACAAATATGACTGTCATTTGAAAGTTCTCTTGTTACATCTGGCTCAATTGGAGTGACATTATCCAACATTTCCATTGGCTGTGACAGTGCTGTGTCATAGCCAATGGCTGCAGCAGTAACAATTCTTGCGCCATCATGGCCAGTTGATCCCAGGATTTCAGCACTATAAATGTGTACTGTGTCAGTATCAAGAATTAATGTCGCAACTTTCTTTTTTGACACTTCACTGTCCCCTTCCATAAGTTCTTTGGTTTCAGGAATATAAGAATCCTTTTCAAGTACATCTTCAGCTGTGATTCCTACCTTGTTGCTCTTGGAAACTATTACCTCAGAATCAGCTCCCAAGACAGGCTTATCAGTAGACATTAAACTCTCCTCAGTCTTAGTTTGTGGGCCCTCAGATCCATGGAACATTTTCACTAATGTTTCTTCATCATGGGTTTTTTCACACCAGGAATCTTTCATCTTTTCACCTCCCCTTTGCTCCCTCTCAGTCTCGTCAATGCTCAAGTCACTTTGTCCTTCAGCTTTTGCTGGACAACTAACCATAACAGCAGATTCAGTGACTTCTGTCACATGTTCAGATGGCTCAGCCAAACCAGCAGTCTGAAGTTGACTTTGGTCAACCATTCCTAATGCTGCAAGTTCTGTTGTGGGTGAGTCAGTCTTTCCTGAAGGTTTGTCAGTGAGTGCTGTGAGAATTTTTCTGTGCAAAGATTCAGGAGTTTGAACCTTTTTACCATGGTCCTTGTTTTCTTCAGCATGCACGGCTGTAGAGACAGGGGTGTCTAATTCTTTAGATGGTTTGTCTGTACTGGTTTGGTCAGAAGCTATTTTCTCTGTGACAGATTCAAATCCAAGAGCACCAATATGAACTGTACTTTCATCATTCTCTGGTCTTGGACTTCCAGATTCATGGACCTCCATGGGACACTCTTCTACCAATGCCTCAAAGGGAAGGGAGAGCAAGGTAGGTTGCATGTTTTCACTTCCCTTCAGCTCTTTCTCAGTCCTTTTTCCTTCTTCCACACCTACTGCAGAGCTACTTTCTAGAACGGCAGATTCACTGATGTTTGATTCTAGCTTACAGGTCATAGCCAATGTACTACTTGGCAGATCTGCAGTTCTGAGTGCAGTGTGGTAATCATCTATCACTGATTCCAGCAGCTGTTCTGCAGAGACCAACTGTGCTGTGCTGTCTTGACTATCCATGTCCATCACTATAGAGACAGGGGTGGTTGCTGCAGAGATGGGAGTAGTTCCTACAGAGACGGGGGTGGTTGCTGCAGAGACAGGGGTGGTGGCTGCAGAGACAGGGGTGGTTGCTGTTGTGACAGATGTGGTTGTTGTAGAGACAGTGTTGGTTGTTGAAAAAACACATTCCTCCTCCATTGCACATTCATCTTCAGTTGATTTCTCTATTACGTTTTTGTCAGAAATGACTCCATCTATGATAAATTCAAATCCAAGCGTAGTAACACAGGTCATGCTCTCTTCTCCTGGTGCTGGGGTCTTCACTGGGGTCTCTTCTCCTGGTGCTGGGGTCTCCACTGGGGTCTCTTCTCCTGGTGCTGGGGCCTCCACTGGGGTCTCCACTGGGGTCTCTTCTTCTGGTGCTGGGGTCTCCACTGGGGTCTCTTCTCCTGGTGCTGGGGTCTCCACTGGGGTCTCTTCTCCTGGTGCTGGGGTCTCTTCTCCTGGTGCTGGGGTCTCTTCTCCTGGTGCTGGGGTCTCCACTAGGGTCTCCCAGGCAGGTAATTCTTTGGACATGGCAGCCTGTGTTTCTTCCTTTTCTCTCAGCTCCCTCATAGCCTCCACAGCACTAGGGGCATTTACAGAAATGGCAGACTCATTTACCTCCGCTTCCTCCTTTGGTATCAAAGCCAACACAGAAGACGACAGATCGTCATTTAAGTGTTTGGCCTGGACAGCATCTACTGCTAACGTTTCCAGTGGCTGTTTAACAGTGGGAGACTCTGATAGAGGCTCTTCAGTAATTGGTAAGGAAACCTCTCTGAGCACAGGTTGAGAAGGCTGGACCGCTGAGCTCCTATCAGGTTCCTTAGTATCCTGACTGTCTGTAGTTGCTGGAGGTAATCTGATATCTTCCTGCCTGGGCCAGTCAAGATCTGGGGCTTTTGCATTAAGCAGTGTGCTTGGCATCTCAGCGAAAACCTAGGCATAAAAACAAAATCATACACAGCAAAGAAAAAAGTCACTTGAAAGACAATTATGAAAACAAAGTGACAACCCTGATACAAGTCTGCTATAAAATCTAAAATCTGCTATAAAAAATGTACATGTAAAAAATGTTAAACATTTTTTTAAAATACATAACTGGTCTACCTGCTATAATGTGAACAGTGAATATGAAATATGTAGTTTGAAAAACAGAAACAATATTTACTGTGTGCACTTTGACATGTGATTATTCTGTGAATCAACAACGAAGCACTCGTACGCTCTGGATAAGAGCGTCTGTTAAATGCCATAAATGTAAATGTAAATGAGTGCACTGTGTCACCTGTTTGACACTTTGAGTTTCCAGTGATAATCTAAGATTCTTCTGTTCAGTCTTCTCCTCAAGATCCTATGGGGAAAATACCACAGAGAAGATGAGACTAGAAAATTATGTACTGGACATTTACTGATTTACTGGAGATTTTAAAATATTACAGAAAGATTCATAAACAGCAGAAAATTTATAAAAATGGCAGAAGAAAATCAAACCAAACTGAAACATTCAAACCCACCTGTAGTCTTTGTTTAAGGTCTTTAATTAGTGCGTCAGCATCCTTTAATGCATCTGACCCATCTTTCTCCAGCCTTCCTGCCAGCTCTGGACCCAGACAGTCCCTGAGTAGCTCCTTATGAGACACTGCCACCTGTAGACTGTTATGTAGTACTGCACCTTCCTCCATTATGGCCTGCAGTAGCATGAGACAAAATGTGCTGTTGGTGTCATTGTGAAATACATGGGAAATGACAATAGACAAAGTGTATAGAATCCAAACACACATGCACACACCTGCATGGTGGAGGCTGAGATTGAAGGAGGTTGTGTATGTGTTGACTGGTTCCAGGTATTGAGTGTACTGAGTGCTTCTCTCACACAGCAAACTGCACTGTCAGCACATTCGTTCTGCCTTTCTGACAGCCTGGACCGTATACTACCAGAGGCACAATACAAATTCTCAATTACAGTGCACACATTCTAGTTTTCAAAAAATATGTTGCAATAAGGTATTTCATCGGAAGAATTCTGTTACCTGCAGTATTGCTGAGTGGCTGTGTCCACAAGGGAAATAACATGAGAAGGAATATCTTCATCAGATGGAACCATACGGAGTGCATGCCCTAGTTCACGAACTTTGACCTCTAGCTCCTTCAGTTCCTTCTCACAAGTCTGAGAAAAAGTGAACAGCATCAAGCTGAGACTGAATTTGAAGAGACAAATATTTTTTTAACATAGATATAAAATAAATAAACCGTATCTAGATAAATATATCTAGCTGTATTATTAATAAGCAAGGGATGCGCAGTACCTTAAAGTTGTGCCAGTTTTCCTGTATCTGACTAATACTCTTGCCCCCTTCTCCACATCCCAGGCAATGGTCCTGAGCGTGGAGCTCTTCCAGGAGGCAATTTGCCTGCGTCACCAGACCCTGCATTTGGCTCCCTTGCTTCGATTCAGTCTCAGCTAGCCTGGCCTCACACTGGCCAAGCCGTTCCTTGATCTCCCTCTCCGAGGAGGTATACAGGTCATGCAGCTGGTTGACCTCCAGGGTCAGCGCATCACGACCTCCAGGGGTGCAGAGGTTAATCAGGGAGTCTTTGACTGAGTCAAGATCTCTCATCTCTGTCTCTTCCCTCTCCATGGTCTGGAGAAGGGCCTGTGGAAACAAAAATATAATGAAAGACATCACCAAACATCATGTGACAAAGTACTTAATTAAGTACAATTAATAAATTGATCAGATTTAAATAAATTTAAAATCATTAGATTTAATAAAATGATTTAACTGAATTCATTTAACATAATGAATAGTGAAGTCGATCATGCCACATTTTCTTTAGATTATTGTTGCCAAATTACTGAAATTCAAACAATCCCACAAGTAATTTGTTCGGATTTTAACATTCAACCCATACGACAACATATTGTTAAATCTTTAGGAATTCGCAGTGGAAAAAGTCACATTTTTAACAGAATTCAGCATCATATTGAAAATATAATTTTCTGGAAACCCTCATTTCAATTTTTTTTGTGTGTAATTTTTTTCAACTGTTCTTGTTAATTCAGAGATTCAAGCAAACCTTTAAAGTGTTGATGGTACTCTGTAACCCATGGCGATCAGTGGGCTGGGTTCCAAAACCTCTGACCTGCTCCCTCAGCCAATCCTGTGTTGTGCTGTGCTGCTCCACCAGCTGAGCACAGAGTCTCTCTGTGCAAATGCTCCCCTCCAGGCTCTCACACATTTCCTGTTCAAGCAAATAAATATGTCAGTGAGGTCAGTGATGAAAGTGATGTCAGTGATGAGAAGAAACAGAATTCCTCTCATCCTGATCTCTCTTTTCATTCCTCCACTCGGGTAAATAAATATATGGAGCTTCTTGTATGTCACATTTACCTGACCCTATGTCACATTTACCTGACACCATGATAACAAGCCCACTAAAAATGCTTAACCAATCTCACCACCAACTCTTGAATTAGTCCTGGGACACACTCATCCATGGCTCCCCAGGTGGAGTCTGTCCAGCTGGGGTCTCGGGTGAGCTGGCTCATCTCCCGCCCCAGGGCTCTTAGAGCGGACAGGGTGGGTGTGAGAGACCTGGCCCTCTCCAGCAGAGCCCTGGCTTGCTCTGCTGCGTGCCTGCGGTCCCCTAATCCCGGCCAGGGGAAAAGGCGGGGCAGCGCCGCAACCTGCTGCTTTAGCTGCTCCACCCGAGTCTGGGTCTGCTGCCTCTGACACTGGCAAGAGACCAGACGCTCCACTACACTCCTCAGCAGACTGGAGAAGAACAAAGACCTTCGGTCAGGGGTGGCATCAACGATCGGGTGAGGAGAATATCAAAGTGTGCTGGGCCTGAGTAGAGGAATTCAATGTTGTCTGGCTCAAGTGCCCTGGCATATTGTTGTTAAGATCGGTTAGATTTATGGTTGGAACGAGCTCCTGTAATTGATACTACACTAACAAGACTGTGTGCAAATGGCTGGTGTTTAATCGGTAAAGACCTGTGGAGTTCTTGGGTATGCTCCATCACTCTTTTCCACTCTTCTTCTAAACACTTCATCTTTTGTGAAAGTGAGTGTCTTGTGTCTTCATTCAGGTCTTTATGGACACAGAGACTCTCTGCTCTTTTCTTTAGGGTCGTTATCTTGCAGTTTCCTTGAGGATGAAGGCTTAGAATAGACTGAGAGATAGAAAATATTATTCTTTCATATGATCGTACTCTGCACTGAGAGAATGTTATCAAATGAACAGTTAACATGACAGTATTTTGAGGTAGTTAAACTGAATTAAAAGTTTCTGATTCACTTTCACCCACTTGAGCTTTGCCAAGTCTCTCCTCAATCTCGTTTTGGGTGCCATGTGTACTCTGGCCCAGTGACTCTAAGTCTTTCTTCAACTCCTCAACCCAGGATTGCGTGTTCTCTTCCTGGGAGTGAAATGCTTGAAGCTCTTTTGCAAGAGAATGCTGGAGCTCAGCCTGGTTTCTAAGTTCTTGGGCGAGTTCCAGCACTTTTTTCCATTTCTCTTGCAAGTCCCTGAGGGACTGCTGGATTGAGAACTTCCTCTTGTCTTCCAGCTCCCTATTGGTGAACAAGCTCTCTTCTTTCATTTTCAAAGCAGCCATTTTAGAGTCACCTTCTGGCTGCAAGTTCAGGATCTCCTAGGGATTACAAAAAATCTAAACATTTTTATATTTATTGCCTATTCTCTTAACCTGCCATATATCATGGTTTAGTTATTGTAATGTTATAGTGCATACAACTTTTTCTGACCATTTCTGCTGTTTGCAGAAATCATAAGTAATATTATGTTGAAATCACTATTACCTGTAAAATAACAAGTCTCTCCTGTACAGGAGTGTTTTTGTCCAGGGACTCAAACCTCTGCTGCTGCTCTGTGACCCAGGATCGAATATTCTCCTCCTGTAAGTTAAAATCCTCAAGCTCCTTAGCAAGAGCTTCCTGGAGCTCTGCTTGGCTCCTCAACTCTCGAGCAGAGTGCAGCAGCTCTTCCCACTCTTGCCGTATGCATCTTGTTTTCTGTTCGATAGACTGCCTCATGTCTTCTCCGAGTCCTTCACGTGCACACACACTCTCACACGTGTTCTCCAGAGCATCAAGTTTTAAGTCTCCTTCAGGACCATGGATTATGACAGCCTAAGGGGACAAACATGCAGCAGACATTTTCAAATATTTACCATTTGTAACACTGTAATGTGTTATACTGCATGTGGTGTCCACCAGGGTTCCATTATTAACACAGTTGTTTATATTATTATATATAAACAACTGTGTTAATATTATATATACATATATACACACACACACACACACACACACACACACACACACACACACACACACTATATATAGTATCAAAATATTTCATAATAATTGTGATAATCAAAACAGATAAACAAAACACATTAAAACACAGATCATGTGGCAAATGTGTTACAGACTGTGTCAAACCTGAGCAGTGTTAAGTTTCTCCTGAACAGGAGATTCATCATTCAAGGAGTTCAAGATCTCCTTTAGTTTTCTAATCCAAGCTTGAGTATTTTCCCCTTGGACCTGGAAGGTCTGCACATCTCTGGAGAGAGACTCCTGACACTCAGTCTGGTGCTTCAGTTCCTGTGCTGCCTGCATGACACTTCCCCACTCCTTCTCGATCTCTCTCTGACTCTGCTCAATGCTGTGTCTCTTTTCATTTCCAAGCTCCTTATGAAGACACAGACTCTCTCCTCTTTTCCTCAGAGCAGTCAGCTTAGAGTTGCCTTCATTCCATAGATTCAAAAGTGCCTACGTGAAATCCAAAGTGCATATTGCATTATTTAATGGCAGACTGGAAAGCTTCAGGTTTCTGCAGCACCTTAAATACAAACTCACCTGAACCTTGTTGTGTCTTTCATGTATTGAGGTCTTTTTCTCCAGATGGCCCAGAGACTGCTTCTGTTCCTCCACCCAGGATTTGACATTCTTCTCCAGGTCTTGGAGGGATTCTAGTTCCCTTAAGATTGTGTGTTGTAGCTCCATCTGAGCCTTTAGCTGCTGAGCAACATCTAAAGTTCTTCTCCACTCATCATCTATGTTTCTCAGGGTCTGCACAAGTTCTTGACGCATGCTTTCTTCCAGCTCTTCATAAGCGCACAAGCTCTCTCCTTCTTTCTTCAGAGCTGCCAGCTTGGAGTCACCTTCAGAACTTAGACTTAAAACAGCCTAAAAACACAGAAAACATCCACCCACAAGAAGATGAGGTCAGCAACTAACTTGTGTGACAAGATGCCTTACATAATGTCAAATAATATTTTCATACCTGAGCCTTGTGGAGTTTTTCCTCTATTGGACAATCTTTGTCTAGTGATTCCAGATCACGTTTCAAGCCTCTAATCCAGGTCCTAACACTCTCTTCCTGAGAATGGAAACTTTCTATCTCCTTCTCCAGGGCTTCATGGACCTGGGCTTGGTTCTCAAGACGAATCCCCAGACTGTGGTAACGGTCTACCAGGGACTCACTGTCTTTGAGCAAAGGGTCTGCTCTTAGCCCCTTCAACCTCACAGATGCCAACAAATCACTGAAGGCTTCCACCTGAACACTACATAGCACAGTACATGTAAATGAGAACAGAAATAGAAAAACACCCAGCAGTAATTGACTTCACAACACTACAGCCTGTCCAACACCCTTAGACAAGAACAGGTGGCAATTAACTGAACATGAACTAATATGAATTAATAGTACTGAAGGGTTTTGAGGTACCTTTCCTTGAGAAACTCCTCATGAACTTGTCTGAGCTGTTCCCTTTGCTCTGGTACCTGCTCTTTCTGCTGCAACCATTCCTGAAGATGGTCATGTTCCTCTTGCAAGCTAAATTAAAGTCATATGATTACTGTAAATCAATTGGTCGACAGAACCAACAATAAAACAATAAAAGCATGGATTGATGGATAAACACCAAAGTACAAGATGTCCATGTTCCAACACACTGCCTGTTCTTCATGGCTCTCCATAATGTCCAATTGTCCTCCAAAATGTACACACATTCCATCTTATCTATATCTATGTAAGTACAGTTGGAAACATCACAACAACATGGATTCTCTGGATGTTTCCAAGGCCTGGGCTGGGAAAAAAAATACCCCAACACATATGAGAAATCGACCTGTTGAGTTTCAGCAGGATATCCTCCAGCTGTTTGTGTCGTCCCTGGCAGTGAGCTCTGAGCGTGGCCAGCTCTCCCTCCTGCTCCTGCTGCCAAGCAGAGAGCTCGACCTGGGTCACGGCAGGCAAGTCCCTCTGCACCCTCCTCTCTACAGCCTCCTTCACCTGGGCAAGACGCAGCTCGCCTTCTCTGGAAGTCAGGAAACTCTAGAGGAAACAGTGTTATCACACTCTCCTTAGTCTTCTGATCTTTATTTCATAATATCTACCACACAACACAGAAAAAGACACACACTCTCTCACACACACACACACACACATTCAACAGCAATATCAAAATAACCTATTGTTTCTCAAGACTATGTCTTTCCAGTTAGAGTTTCTACTGACTTCTAGTTTGTGCATGGAGGCATCCACGTCCTGCCTCCTCTCTGGGTTCTCAAAACACTCGTTCACAGCGAGCTGCACATCCTGAAGCCAGTCTTCAAACACCTGACACTCCTCTGGAGAGAGAGAATAAAAGCCACAAGGGCAAATGTAAACACAGTACAGTCCATGTTAAAAACATTTTAATTTGCCAACGTTCATATGAAGTTCTTGATGTAGAATGCCTTGTGTAAGAGAAGGAGCAATAAGAAAATAATTAAAAATAAATAACCTTCTGTACTTAAATCAACACAGCACAGTGCATTAAAGTATTTGAATTTGTCAAGGGTGAAAGATTTTACATAATCCTTTAATTATGTCTAAGTGCTGATGATTGTTGTGCACCTTTCATGATCTGGAGGAGGAAGATCTTCTCTCCCTGCTCTTTCTTCTGATTAATGATCTCCTGTGTTGATGTTATGCTGTCTTTAAGGTGTTTGGTGCCACTTGTCAACTCCTCTAGGGCCTCTGGACCACTCACACTGGACATGAGAGTGATTTCCTTCATCAGGGAGTTGGCCTGGTCCTCCTGATCCAACAGCTGCTCTGAGAAATCCTACAGAGGAATGCAAATTGACTGGAAGTGGGATTCTGAATGTTGCATTCTGACTGGCGGTTGCATTCTGACTGACAGTCCTCCCTCACACACACACACACACACACACACACACACAATTCTGTGCGCAAGTTCAACCTTACTTGATTTCACACAGTGACATAACAGGATCTGTCTGGAGCAAGATATACCCGTGGAACTGAAAAGGTTTATGAAGCCTATGATGTCTCATTATCAATAGTAATTCAAGAGTAGTTTGGCTTAAAGCAGTTATTAATAAGAAAGAGAGACATCACTGCTTGTTTGCCAACTAAGGCAGCATTTCAAGCATGACTATCTTAATCTCAAGTTGCTGTAGATGTGCAACCTTTGCCACCACGATTCCTCTTCCTTCCTAAGGCCTGCTTGTAAATTAGATTAGCTGTCCAATGTATTTTCAATAGATAATTAAAGAAATAAATTCTCTTTTAGGTCATCCTTTAACCTTGGATCTTTGCAACTACCTAAACTGGCATGAGCTCTGTTGATTTGCTAATGAGATGCTAATATTTCTTGATGCACTTATGAATAACATAAGACTATAGGCACCAGACAGCATGATTAAGGACAAGGCTGTTCTTGGTTTTAATTAAGATTAGGGTTAGTTTGATAAATTGGAAGTGAACTCCTCTGATTGGTGCAATACCTGTATGTCCTGCTGTAGCTGAGCCATGTTGTCTGTTCTGAGCATGCTCACTGAAGACTGTATTTCCTGGACGGCTGACTGACAGTCAGCGATCGGTTGGAGCAAGTGTGCTCGAACAGTCATCAGTTCTTGGAAGACGCTGGTGCATTCTGAAAACAGCTCCTTCACCTGCCCCATCTTTGTTCTCAGGCCCGTCTCCATAACCTGAGGAGGTGGTGTTGGAAAGGAATGAGGGATGGATAGATAAAAGACAGGATAAGGAAAAGAGAGAGGTGAAAATAAGAGAGACTGAAGAAGAGTTTAGAAGTTGGTGAGGAGAGCAAGGAGAGAGAAGGAGCCATAACCTGGAGCTCCAGCAGAGACTCTCGGCTCTGCAGCATCTCCTGGATCTCCAGAGACTTCCTGTGGAAGCTCTCGATGCTCTCCTCCTGTGTCTGGATCTCTTCCTGCCAAAGAGAAACCCACAGAACAGCGACTTCACACGAAGGAACAGCCAGCCGCTCATACTTCCTGTCTGAGAGCTATAGGACCTCTGAGGTGTTCACACCTTCATGGCGAGGACGTCTTCCTCGCTGCTGAAGGGGTGGGACTCTGCGAACAGTCCGAGTTTGGACGTAGCCCAGCTCTCCAGCTCCCCACCCAACACCAGCTGCTTCTCCCACAGCTCCAGACCCACGCGTAGGTTATCCACGTATGGGTCCGTTTTCTCAGAAACCTGAGGAGGATGCAGAGGGAGAATCAAAAGTCCACCCCACGAATGCTAGGGTTTGTGTGGCTTAATTAAATGATTAAAGGTTAAGATCTTGACATTTCTTTGCTCTGCCGTCACTCACATCTAGCCAGGTGTCTACCAGAGCGTCGGCCTCGGCTTCAAACGGAGTTTCTGAGCAGTCAGGGATTTTCTTCAGCTGGGTTTGCAGCTGCCTGCACGCCGACCGGAACGCTTCCATCCTGGGACCCAGGCAACTCAGCTCCTCCTTTATCCCACACACCTGATCCCGAGGAAATACGCAGAATATTCCCATGTCATCACAACTCATCTACACACAGTGAGAAGGACAACACTCATTTGCAGAACAAATGGAAGAAAACGATTTGAATTCAACTTCGCCTGTGCACTTTTGTGCACCATCAGTCTTGACTGACATCTAGTGGTAAAAACTTAGAAACTGCAGTGATATGGAGGCGGTGAATTAAACAGCTCTTTGCATTTCTGTGGACTGGGTTTTAATGGCATAACAGACACGTTGCCTGTTTAAATATAAAATAGCTCACTGATTTTAGCGTGCCTGGGGTGAAAGCTGACTCACCTTGGTGATGAGGCGCTGGAGGTTGTCTTTACTCATGTATGAGGCCTGCTCATTCACAGTTTGCTCCGCCTTCTGGAGGGTGTGGCTTAGGTAAGTGCGACAGTTCTGATATGTCTTCAGAAGTTCCAATAGAATACTGCACTGCTCTTGTCTGTCACACACCAGCAAAGACACACACGCACGCGCACACACACACACACACCCACCCACCCGCGCGCACACACACACACACACACGCGCACACGGGCACACACACACACACGCAAGTACCGTCACTTGTAATGCTGTATAATTATAGTAAACAAACACTCTGCTTAGAAATGTTACCTACTATTAAACACTGCAGATTAGTAAAAGCAGTTTAGCTCATGACCAAGATCTGAGCTATTCTCCACTAACCCACTCTGCTATTGGCATTGTTTATATTGTAATTATTTGACCAAATTGTATAATGCTTTAACAGCATTTAAAAATGTTTCTACACTCTTCTTAACCCTTAATAACATCAGTCCATCCCCGTCACCTTTTAGCCACTGCTGCCTCTGTTTCGTCCCAGAGACCCTCCAGCTCGTGTGCTGCCTGGTCACGGTGCACTGGGTCTGGGGAGAGCGTCGACCGGGCTCCCCTGAGACTCTCGAACTCTGGATGCAGTGAGTTGATCTGGGCCTCCAGGTCAGACAGTGCACGCATCCTGTACACAAACAAGCACATCTAAATCACACTGCAGTTCTCCTGCCAGTGGCTGAGTGCATTGACCTTAACAGGGCCTTTTAAACTATGACTCACTTCAAAAAGACTGGAGAATACATTTTGGTGCTACTGATAATGATCAAAACGTATACACAAACACAGTAACACAACTGCACACACACACACACACACACACACACACACACTGACCTGTGCTGCACGGCAGGGATGGTGGGCTCCTTCAGTCCCTGCTTCTCCGCCACAGCCAGCACCTTCCTCAGCTCCGCCTGCAGAGTCTTCCTCCTCACCCTAATACCCTGCCCCTGCTGCTCCTTACGCAGCTCCTCCTGGCGGGACACGAGCCGTTCATCCGCTGCCTCCACGCGGCGGACCAGGTCGCCCACCATATCCAGGCAGGAGACGGCGCCGCCCTCCTGGGTCACGGTCAGCCGGGCTCCGCCCAGCAGCTGGTCGAGCTGCGGGGCTTTGTCACTCAAGCTCCCCGCGCCCTTCCGGATCAGCGCCAGCTTGGACCGGCTGTCCTGCAGTACCAGTGGCTCAGAGCAGGGGGCGCTCTGCACGAAGGAGATGTCCTGGTCGACCGTGCGCAGGGACAGGAGGAAGCGGTCCAGGGCGCGGGCAGCTGCCTCGCTCTTTCGCACCTGCTGCCGGAGGCGGTCCAAACTGGAGCGGTGGTTCAGGACCACCTGGGTGAGAGGAGAACGGTCCCGCAGGTCCAGGTGGCTGGGTTCCGAGTCAAAGCGCGAGAGGCGGTCCATCTGAGCTTGGATGCTCTCGTCCAAATCCTGAGAAGGAACGTGTGTCACAAAAGGCAGAGTGGAACAGACACCTCAAAGGACACCTAACCCCAACCCTAATCCAACTCAACTGCTGTAGATGTTCCTCTGAATAGCCATGCAAGTCCACTTCTTTTCTCCTACCTTAACATCTTTCAGAATGCTGCTGTTGACCAGTGTGTATCTTTTCACATCTTTGGGTTCTTTGATGAATTTGTCGAGGCGCTCTGAAATCTCAGTAATGTGATGCTCAATTGAGTCCATCAGCTCCAAAGCTGAACCGAGAGAATCAACCCTGAGACACAGAGCACAGGCAGTTTGAACAGACACTCACACACACACGATGCTTGCTGTTAAAACACTGGAGGTGGGGGACATTATATTGTGATTCTAAGAAGCTGTAATGAATACACCTCCCTGAGCTTTATGAATGTTTAATGTGACATAGTTCCACATACAAGCCTACAAGAAAAACGAGGTCCTAAAGGTGATGCTGGTGGGTTTGTGTGGCTTTAGTGTACAAACACTGTATATTAAAAAAAAAACTGCCTCCCAAATACTGCCCCCCCACTAAAGGACGGTCACAGCACTGTAGCAATACAAATCAAAGTTTAAGATAAAAAAACTGGAGGGTATGTTTGCAGGTTTTTAATGTACTATATTTCATTAACTATATTACAAATAAAGTGGGATAAACCAAAGTTTTTAATAGTTTTAATATCCTCTAGGTTTATACTTTAAACTGCTGCCATACATCATAAAATATAATCACAACATTATTGTATAATAACCGAAATATCACATTGAAATATGAGCCCAGACTGGGCTGTACCTGCTCTGTAGCTGGCCTCTCTGCTCTCGCCACTTCAGCGTGAGCTCAGCCCGGTCCTGTTCTACGACCCGTTCGCTCAGCTGCGCACACTGGGCCTCGTAGTCCGACCACAGACACTCCGCCTCATCCCTCAGGGTCTGGAGCACAGCGCATCGCCACAGGAACGGGCAGAGAAGTGAAAAGCTGGTACAGTTTGAACAGGTCAAGCATTATTCTGCTTTCTACTGTATTCCCAGTGTCTCCTTCTTCCTGAGTTCGTTATTTTTGCTGTTTAAAGTATAAATGGGAACGATACCTTTAACTCTCTGAGCCTTTTCCACAGGTCGGTGGCTGTAGTGGACTCAGAGGGCCAATCTCCCAGCATGCTCTGCTCATTCCTGTTCAGCTGAGCCTGGAGCGCAAACCTGCAGCTTCGGTACCTGTAGCAGAGAGCAGTCAAACAGAGCTTCAGCCATGGACAGCGACAGAGCCGCACAAACAGAGGTACGCACCAGCACACGATCAAAAATGCTGAGTCATCAGAATTAACGGAATTATTTGCGCAATCAGCGCAATCAACTTCAGAGATCAGTGGCTCGGTCTCAGTGGCTGTGAAACACGCTTAGTCACCGATAGAGATGGAAACACATGAACTTCAGAGGAGTCCCAGCTAGCGGCGGCTCGGAGCAGGCTGTACCTGTCCTCCTCCGTGCTCATCTGCTTCATGATCTCCTTCTTATCTGCAGTTCTGGGCCTCTGGACTGGGACCAGGGAGACCTGTGACAGAGACCCTGTGTCAGGAACAGCAGAAAACGTGCGGCGTACGTGTGGTGTCCAGCGGGACAGCGCGATGTGCCTACCTCCACTCCCGGGATTTCCACTGTTGTTGGTCTCTGGAGCAACGACTCTTTTTTTGTCTCCGTGGACACTCTAGAATGAAAGGGAATGGAGGATGTCTTTGAGCATGAAAGAAAAATACAATCAACCAGCATCAAACCGACCTGAACCGCATCAAACCGTCCTGAACCGCATCAAACCGACCTGACCTCAGTTTTCGGTTTTTATATCTTTACCACTGCACAGCAGGGACACTCTAGCCGTGTGATACCATTGCATCCCGCGTGCTGCTGACCGCGGCCCCTCACCCGGCGTCTGGGGGCGGCGTGTGCCTGTCTCCACTGAACTGGCGCTGTATTGCGGCGAGCCTCCTCTCGCACTCGCGCAGCTGGGCCTGCGCCAGCCGGTGGGCGTCCTCTGGGCTCAGCGTGTCGCACAGCTCCTTCAGAGCCTCCAGCTGCTGGCCGGCCTGGGAGAGACTGCCCTCTGGGGAGAAGCAGGCCTGGGGGCACGGAGAGCACAGGTAGTGAGACGGCTGGGTTCCGGTGAACAAGCTAAACCAGTTTGTGTCTTGACTCGGTGTTGTGATGTAGCTGAAATGAATCGCTGAAGGCCAGTGGGACTGCAGGAGGGGTGGCGAGTGGAACACTCCGAATGGAATTGCACACAACTTTTAATCTCCATACATCTTATTTTCATCTTACATCCTCATTTCAGATTATTCTTTTAATATTTTGACACAGTATCAGTTTATGACCATACAATCTGCATGCACGTTAAAAAGAACCTTTTGAGATGGTGTTATTAAGTGTTTCAACAAGCCTCATGCCACCATGTTTCAAATACATCATTACATCAAGGTATGCTGTGAAGTTAGTGGAAGACTAATGTTACCTCTCTCGTTTGCACTGAGTCAGATCTAAAGTTGGGTTTCTTGTGGTTAAAGTGCATCTCACACTGCAGTGCAATATGGTTAAAATACAGACGGCAGATTTCAAATCTGAGCTGCCCCAAACCTGCTGACATTTCAGGACGAGCAGCCTGGATTAAAACAAACAAACAAACAAAAACTCTAAAAGAGGAACCACAATGGCTTTATTTCACAAAAGGACCATAACACAATCATCAGTGTTACTTTGTTAGATTAACAAACAAAACTGGGAAGGCAAGATGAGTAAATAAATTATTCTTATTTCCACAAGATAATTACTCTCAGCAGCTTGTGAGAAACAATCATTAGATAAAAAGTTGCTAATAATATTATCATGCAATATCGTCTAATTTTAGTATGAAAACATTTTTCAGTGTCACATTATAATCACTGACAGTTTGCCATTCCATCATTACTTTTTTATAGATGGAATTCGATCCTGCACACAGAAGGCACAGAGAAAACGCATGCAAACACACACACACACACACACTAACACCCACCCCACACACACACACATACACACACCCTACCTCCCACTGTGTTCTAACTGACTGAGCAAAGAACTCCATGTCTCGAAGCTGAGACGGAGTGCAAAAGGCCTCCATTCCCTCCGCAGCCCTCAGGAACTCCTCAAGCAGCTCAGGATCTAACGCCTTCAGAGTCTCCTGGAAAATGCATGCATTCAATACACTCGATAAGTACAACCAGTGTGACAGATGTCAGGGCAGATATTTATTCATCATTTACATAAATAATGAATGGTTTCAGGTGTAGGAAACATACTTCTTTGACCAGTGCCTGCTCCCCAGTCAACTGCTTGTCTTTGAATATATTGATGGCTCCTAGAATGTGCTCCTGCACACAGTGCTTGGCTTCTTCAAACCTGTTCCTAGCCAGGGCCTGTGCTTTAACGTAGGCCTCTGTGTAGGCCTGAGGAGGAGCCTGGGCCAGGGTTGGAGGTTTGACCCTCGTGGATAACTGCTGCTGGGCCTGCTCCATCACTGGAGACTGAGGCTTTTGTGAAACTTGGACCTGAGGCAGTGTTGGGGAAGTTTGGCTCTGAGTTTTACCTTGAGAAGGAACCTCATCCCTGTTTTGTGCACACTGTTGCTGTCGAAGTTGTGGTGTAGGAGCATGGGGTCTAACTGGAGCTTGAGATGGTGGTGGGATCCATGGCTGGTGAGCCATTGGTTGAGAATTACCTTGAACCATTTTCTGAGAATGAACTTGGGTGTACTCAGACTGGGTAGATCCCCATTGGTGAGAAGGGCTCTGAGTTCTTGGAAGGGTCTGAGGTTGGGCCAGTGGGTGCACAGACACGGGTCCCTGGTCTTGCATCTGAAACCTCTGGTAACTGTGGTTGACCACTTCAGGTCTCATAGGTCTCCACTGTTGTGATTGAACAATTGGCTGGGCTGGGCTTTGAGCTCTCATTTGTACATAAGGCTGTGGCATCGGTTCACATCTGACAGGGTTCCATGGCTGAGTTTGAGTCTGGGGACTGGGGTAAACCTGAGACTGATGAGGAGGCTGGAATTGTGCTTCACTTGAACCTTGGACACTGGGGTAAGTCTGGGACATCTCACCTCCTCTTACTGGTGCCCATTGCTGAACCTGGGGTTGGGTTTGGGCGACAGCTTGAGATTGTGGATAGCTCTGAAACTGGGCTTGGGCTACTATTTGGGTCGCCATCTGTCCTTGACTCTGGATGTTATGATACTTCTGAGTAACAGCATCAGACATGCCTGAGATCCACTGAGGATGCTGGGTGTCAGGCTGCTCCTGTGACCTTACCAGAACTTTGGCTGGACTTTGACTAATGCCCATAATTTGAGGCTGAGGAGAAACATGGAGTTGTGGTGGACTCTGCGGCATGGTGATGATTCGTGGTTGGACAGCAGATGGACTTTTTGGTTGAGCATGTCTAACAGTGACGCACTGTGATTGAGGGAAAGATAAAGTGTGCTGGCTTTGAGTTTCAATCTGTCGTGGTTGTCTCTGGGTCATTGTTTGAGGTTGGGTGGGTGTTAAGGGATGTTTTACAGGTTGGGTCGTGCTTTGTCTTACTTCTCCAATTTCTATTAGATACTGGAGAGTTTGAGATGTAACCTCAGGTTGAGGGTGAACCATGGCTAGTGGTTGTCTTTCATGGTGGATCATGGCTTGTGGATGTGCTTGCAATGCAGTTTTTGTCTCTGATTGCTTTTGGGTCACCACTGCTGGCTGCACTAATGCAGGAACCAGTGGCTGCAGGGGATTTGGGGTAATTGCTCGTGCTGAATCTGTTGTCACAGCTTTAGATTGGTTTGGTGGCTTCACAGTTTGTTCTTTTGATTTTGGTATCATTTTACTTACAGGTTCCTGTTGTTGGGCTCGACCTGCTTTGACTTCCGTTGCAGGTTTCTGGAGCTGGTGTCGACCCAGTCTGGCTTGTCCTACAGCTTTTTGTTGTTGGACTTGACTCACTTTGGCTTGTGTCTGGGTAACCTTCTTGGCTTGAGTTTGGACGGGGTTGGGCGTAGATACCTGAGGTGGACACCTCGCTGTGCCAAAATATGCATGCTGTGACTGTACTTCAGAGCTCAAATTCCTCACATCTTTTAGTCCTGACTGTACTTTTGCAGAGGCTGAAACCTTTGTCTTCTGTTGAAGCCAAGGCCTATTCTCTGGACGCATCTGTGACTTCCTCTCCTTAACAGACTGCTGGGATGGAGTTTGCACTCGACTTGAACTCTTTTTCTTTATTTCCACCTGCTGCCCCCGAGTCTTTTGTTGAGTGGTTGGCTCTTGTGGTTGCATTTGTTGGTTTTCCTGCACATGTGGTTGTGCCTGCATCTGTGTTTGTGCCTGCATTTGTGGTTCTGTTGGTACTTCTTGCAAAGTCGTTGCTTGATAGCTTGTAGGTATTTGTGGCTGACTGTAAATCTGTCTTTGCTGTGTGTTTTGGTTCGTATTCAGATATAACTGAAGCTGACCTGTTTCTTTGTCACCTTGTTCTGGTTTCCTAGGTTCCTCTAATACCCCAAGATTTTCCTGATCCTTGGCTAGAGCTTGTGCATTGACTCCAGCAGAAACTGTTGACTGTGTAAAGGTCTCAGGGTTAGCCTGATGTTGGTGCTCATTTTTTACGTGTATTTGAACCACTGCTTGGGTCTCAGGTAGTGTTTGTGGTGGAGGACTCTTCTTCTCCTCCTGGTACTCTTGCACGAGAATCAGAGGCACAGGTTGAATGTCTGGAGCGTCTGCTTGGGCACTGTGTAAGGACGGTGGCTGGGAGCCTAGCCTGACTGATGGCTGGGATTCTGATTGGTCTGTACCTCCTGGTGCAGTAACAGGCTGGGCTGAGTTACTGGTTTGTGGTCTAGAGGGTTGAGTATCAGTCTCTTTCTCCTGAACAAAGATCTTTTTTGGCGGTTGATGCTCTGTAGGGCTTCTGTCTCTGCGAGCCCCCATGGAGCTGAGCATCCCTACAGTTTCCTGTTAAAAAAAACATACAAGGGTCTCCATGTTTTGTAATATATTTTTAGATGTCCATAATTTATAGACTCTCATAGTTCATCATTTTCAATTTTTCATATTCACAAGGACACAATACATAAATTGTGTGTGTGAATCAGCATGTAGGCATGTTAGATATATTTTAGGAATGACCCACACACTGCAATCCCATCTGAACCCAAGAACAGGCTCAAATGAGTAAAGAGCCAATCACAGATCAAGAACCACATGTTGGCCTGTGTGTTGTCGTATGTTATTATCTAGACATTGCAAAGACCTGTGACTGTGCTACAGCAGCACGGACTCTGTCCTGCATGGTGGAGGCGATGAGGTACTGTAGAGGTGAATTCTTCTGATCCGACATCACCAGCACTTGCAGATCCTGCTCCTCGGTCACCACCTGACCTTCCAACTGCAAACCTCGAGAAATAAGTACCTACATGGGCAGGATGGAGCAGGAAGACAGCAATGATCATTCATGCTCCAAAAACCAATCAATCAAACACACTAACTAACCAACAAACAAAAACCCTTGAAGCTTTCTACCATATGGGGAGGACACAAAAAGTAAAAAATACATCATAATTTAAGCTTACGAAGACTGAAAATAACAACAATACCCGTGTTCTGGAGTCCTGCCTTCTTTGACATCCTTTTAGGAGCCGATACGACTCTCTGGCTACAATGTCCCAGTGCAGAAGTTCAGCCAGGCGGACATCCAGCCCACACACACTCTGTAGCAGCTCTTCACACACCTGCATGGCCTCGCAAAGGGTCTGCAGCACCTGCACACATGCACAAAAACACAAAACACAGGAAAATATATACGGTATAAACACCCAAAGAACATGTGGCCAACACGTGCACATACATAAAACACACACAAATGGAAATACAGAAGGACAGAGGTAATATCACTGGTGAGAAACAGACTTCTGTCTGTTTGTCCGGAGATGTCTGAGTGATGACATCTTCTGTTACCTCCGGAGTGGCCTGCTTGAGTTTGTTGACTGTTTCAGTGGAGAACTCGGGAGATGGAGAGAGGGAGTCCAGATCAACATCCTTGATTTTCTTCATCATGAACTGCAAGGATGAGAAACATCATCATCATCATGAATTAAGCTTCTCACCGGCTGGAGCCCAGTACAGAGAAGAGAACCTAGTCTATCAACAGAAATACATCAAAATGACGGAAAACAAAACTCTAAACAGAAGGAGACAGGTAAGCACTGGTAGAAAAGTGTAGAAACAGTTACATCTACCTGCAGCCGCTTCCTGTACGTGCGGAGTGGTCCTGACAGGACATCCACTGGCTCCTTCAGAAGCTGGTTGGCTTCTCTGATCAGACTCTGCAAAGTCTGAGGACTTGCTGGACCAACATTCAACTCCTCAACTAGTCCCTAACACAGAGAGCAGCGCATCAGTCCATAATCAGACATTGTGTTTACTCAGATCTCAGTATAACGCTTTTCATTATTGTTGCTCATTACCGAAGCAAAAATATTCTAGTTTAGATATATGGTAATATTCTAATTTAGATATATGGTGACTTTTAATGTATTTCCTTCTCTGAGATAATATTTGTGACATATGTGACAATGTTCAGAGCACTGTGGTTTTAAAGGAGACTCACAAACTGGGTTCTTTTGGCAAAGTCAGCCCACAGCAGGTTAATCCGACAGAGCTCATCAGAAAGTAAGCGGCTGGTTTGCGGATCTGTGATCCCAATCAAGGTGTTACCCACTTTGTTTAGTTGAGTGTGGCGAGAACTCCACTCCAGCATCATTTCCTCTGTCACCTAGGCAACAATCACTTTCAGAAATCAGTCATGAAGTGCTAAACACTAAATAAAAAGAGGAAAGTGTCTGAGCACTAGCACCGTGTGTGTGTGTGTGTACTTCGGTTTGTTGTCTGTTGGTTAGCGTTCCCTGCTGCAGCCAGGCGTGTAGGGAGCTGTAAGAGTCAGAATAGGTGTCCCAGGCTGCCAGCAAATGTCCCAGGGTGCCTTTCACCATTCTCACGTCCTCGAGTATCACCGTAGTCTCCGCCTCCACGTCCTCCACCTGACGGGTCACGTGGCCGGAGTCACCCGCTGGCAGAGGGGAAGCGCCGTCATTTATTACTCAATCACTCTCTCGCTGAACACACACACACAGACACACACACACACACATACCCAGAGCAGATTTGCTGGTGTATTTGCTGGCAGTGTGTTTGAGTTTGAAGAGAGTGCCTTCCAGCAAAGAGGGAAGCTCCTGTTTATTCACAATCTCCTACAAGAGCACACGCACACGCACGCACACACACACACACAAGCACGCACAGACACACTTATTTACATCATGAAGTAAACCCATCCACAGTAGGACAGAATTCACACAATATGTTTAAGTAAATGACTACTACTATTACATTATATATTAGTGTTACATTTTAGTATAACAGTTCTTCATCATATGCTTTAAAATTTCCATGATTTTTCACTCACATTCCAGTCCTGCATCAGAACTCGCACAGCCTCTTGGGAAACGTAGGCTCTTTTCCAGGTGTGAAGTTTGAGGCGCAGCTGAGCTAGCAGGTCTAGCACTGTGTGCCTGTGCTCTTGATATTCCAGTTTAATGTCATGGTACTTAGCACTGACACGTACGCTAGTAAACCTGGTACGAATGTCAACACATCCAGACATACCAGTGAGAGCCTTTAAAAACAGAAACATCTAGAAAAGTAACTACTAGTTATTGATCTAATTCGGTACTTATTAGATCAAATTCAGTACTTTGAACTTAAGTTACTAAAATGCTGCCAGCAATGTGAAAACGTAAGTAATAGTAATAAGAAAATATAATATTATATATTTTTTTATTAAAACTCTGACATAAAAGACCAGAATTAGATAATAAAAGGTTTAGATGGAACATGTTTTAAGTGGGAAACCAGCACGGCAGTGTCCAGAAAATACTCGTAATCAAGAACATTCTTAATAATGTTAATACTATAGTGTGTCCATGACAGTGCGAGTTTCAGTGAGTCAAGGAGTACAGTTCTGCTCCACTTGCTCACCTTCTCTTCAGCTCCTCCAGCTTGTCTGTGGGAACCAGCATCTCACCATACTCATCCATGTTCTGGAAGATCTGGAACGTCTTCAGGTGGTGGGACATCTCCTCTAGACACGACTACACACACACACACACACACACACACACACACACACACACACACACACACACACACACACACACACACAAACACA
>JAOXYF010000009.1:17512466-17523154 GCA_028565775.1 Sternarchorhynchus goeldii
ACACACACACACACACACACACACACACACACACACACACACACACACACACACACACACACACACACACCAAATGACATAATCTGAGACACTGTGTTTCTCAGGAAACTATTTAGAACCTTTAGAAGGTTCTAAATAGTAATTAAGAACTGTAAAAGACTACCATCACACACACCGACGCCCACCTGCAGGGTCCAGTAATCGAGGGATGTGTAACTCCCTCTCAGCTGTCTGGAAGGCCTCCTCCAGATTCTGCCTGTTGGTTTTGTTTCTGGCTTTGGACAGATCAACCACATCAGGCCTCAGAGCACAGAGGATGGCCAAGAACACCACACCACTCCTCCAACTCGCCTTAAAGTCCTTTACATTCAGAGTACAGCCAACCCTGAGGCAGAGACAGAAGGAGACATCAGGAGACACAGGGAGATAGAAGAACACAGAGGAAGACAGAGAGATTAGATTTAAAACTACGGTTTGTAATAGGCTATAAGCAGTGATATTCAAAATCATACAAAGGGTAGATTTTGTCTGTTGAGGAAATGTACAACAAATTCTGCTAGTTTTAGCAGGCAAATAAAGAAACAGCTACTTTAAATGATGCATGTGCTTAGTTTTAGCAGATCAAGGGGGAGTTTCGCCTCTCACTTGTGGCACTGTTCCCTGACCCAGAGCAGCAAGGCTTT
Source organism: Sternarchorhynchus goeldii (assembly GCA_028565775.1). Taxonomy (NCBI): domain Eukaryota; kingdom Metazoa; phylum Chordata; class Actinopteri; order Gymnotiformes; family Apteronotidae; genus Sternarchorhynchus; species Sternarchorhynchus goeldii. The sequence goes on from JAOXYF010000009.1 coordinate 17,513,150, forward strand.
CTTAGCTGAGATCCTGAAGCGCGCATGCAGGGGTGAACCACGAGGTGGCGCCAGACTGCTGCAGGCACCGCTGCTGCTGCTGCTGGTCGACTGCGTGTCCAAACTGGCCAGCGAATCCAGGGATGACTGGCGGGAGCTGAAGGACAATGTGCTCGCCAGCTCCTCTATCTGAACGGGGGAAGTTCATTAATAACATGAAGGTTCAATAGCTCAGATCTGCGCATGGCCCTTGTACTACTGCTTTGATCTCAATGGATGAAGCCTAATGAAGCCACACAGATGAGTGGCACCGATGGAACGAGTGGCACCGCTGAGATGATTGACAAAATTATACAGTCCAGCTGCCTCATATTTTATACTACAAGGCATTTCCAATTATTTGGATCTTCTGAACCTCAATGCCCTGTATCGTTCTATTATCTAAGCGCTGCTGTTCTGTTTTCCTCAGAGACACTCTGTCTTGTTGCTGAATCAATGAGCACAGAACGTGTCTGATATTTCGGCTTGGTCTCTGGTGAAGGACTCGGAGAAACTCATCTGAGTTTCAAAAGTAAACAAGTACCAACTGCAGCCATAACCTTAACTGTTCCATTTTTTTATGCAGGATCTCATTCAGATCTAAGGTCTTGAAAGCATGAATATCATCATAGTTTTTCCAGACTTGACAGGCAGATGTTCATAATTCCAGCAGACTCACATGGAAGTGCATGATAATCGTCCATATCAAACCCAGGATGATGGAGGGTTTTCCATCCAGGATGTCAGGAACATTTATGTTGACCAATTTGATCTACAGAGAGGGACACAGGGAAGAACACCCAATGAACACGGCAAGTGCCTACAAGTCTGTTCCCATGCCAGTGTCCAAGCCTGGACTGCTACGCATGTGGCGTTAAGGTGTTACGTCTTACTGATTTCTTTTTGAGGAAGGCGAGGGCTTTCTCGATGTTTGCCCGGTGTTGGAACATCCCTTTGCCCTTTTCCCGGCTCTGAAACACACCCAGAACAACAAACTGCTCCAACTGCTGTTTGCAACACAGTGACCTTTAAGTTAAATTCAATGACAACAATAACAGACCTGAGATGTAAAGATAAATCTGTCACACACCATGAGTTAAATTTCATTCTGTGGCAATATTAAGTCATGTAGGTACACAAACTCTCACGCACTTTGTAGCACATTCCCATGGAAACATTCGACTCTAACGAGGCTACGTTTTTTCACCGTCTTCTACCCAAATCTCCCTGTTTTGTGTCTTATCTTATATTCAAAGGATCATTTCAAGACCCAACATGCGGATGTGGCCTCGTCCCAAACCTCTATTTAAGTGCACTCATTCCCAATAACAGCACACACAGCTGGAAGGCACACACCATCCTCTGGCTGCATATAACCTCCAGCAGGTCCAGCAGGCGAGAGCCATCTCTGAAATCATTAAACAGGTCCAGCACTGCCACTGGGGGCCTCCTCTGCAACAGAAGGCCAAAGCAGACCCTGTTAAATCCTGCAGAAGAGCACACTACAACCTCCAACACCGTGCAATAAAGGACAATACAAACATATTAACCCGAGTTCCATTTTTTTTCTGAATCTGAGAAGACCTTGATAAACTACATGTTAAAAGTAGCTGAACGTATTAGATAGGGCCATTTGTGAAAAAAAAAACAAAAAAACTTCAAGCATATTCCACGTGGACAGAATTTCATAAAGGCTCATTTGCATGGTTGGAAAATTCCCTTACAGATGTAAGAGTGTGTGTGTGTGTGTGTGTGTGTATGTCCGTGTGTGGGTCACACTCCTGTTGCTGTCTGTCTCTATGTGAAGCTGTGTTTCAGTAGGTTATATTTACTCCCGTCTCCACCCTTTTCCCCAGCAGTGACCTTTACTGAGACAGTGAGGGGCAAAATCTTACGGTACATTTACTGTTTACTGATTGTTGTAAATGCTTGTATGCTCTACCCAGTAACGTAGCATTTTATATGAGAATGATTCTACTGTGCTCCTGAAGTCAGCAAGAGTCCTCCCAAGACCCTCCCCTAAACTGTTAATAAAAAAATCAATAAACAGCTGAGAAAAATATTGTTATGCCTACATCACTTATAGTCTACAACCTAAATATTATAATAAAAATTCAAACCCTTTTAGACACTTGATTTAGGATGGAAACATGTGACATTTGAGTCTTTGATCTCACCTGTGACAGCTGGGCGTTTACCCAGTTAGTGAAGGTTCTCTTCTGAGTCTGTTCCTGTTCCACTGGAAAAAAAACATAACAGAGATACACTGGTCACAATCCAAATAACACTCACAAAAAACCTCCAACAGATGCAACCAGCTCTAAACATGAACCGAGATCAACTTCTCTGCCAAACTGAAGAACTGTGAGAAATGCATACTAATAAATACTAATAAATTATCTGATTAGTAAATCTGAAACATATGGTGCTAAACACATGTACTGGCAGTCGACATATTTGCCAGTAAAGACAATTTGGAATAAATCGTTACTGGTTAGAAAAAGGAATTTTTGCAAATAATCGCAAACGATAATTTTTAACCTATCCAACAGATAAAAGCCTGCTGTTCATTTAGGCCTCGTTTACTACTGTGGTTATATGAACAAACAGACATGGTAAATTTTGTAAAGTGTGACCTGCATTTGGATTGATTTTCACGTCACATTTTTTATTTTCTTGTTTACTCATTTAGCAAAGTATCTGACGATGTAGCTTTACGGTTCGTATGAATCTATGGGGGCTTTTCCATCCATAGGGTTTCTTATGTCTGCTATAGTTCAAGGAATAAGATGATACACTTGACAAAGGTTAGAAAACAAAATGTAATGAACCGCTTTTGTTCTCCTTTGTGTTAAAGCAACACGGTTGGTGTATTTGTGGTGTCTGACTTACCTGTCACATGGATATGTAAAAAATTAAGTAATAATCCATATTCTGAGTTGAGCATGTCTATAACCCACTGCGCTTCATATATAGATTGAACTTGAAAATGCATAAAAGGTATAATGTTATTAACATCAGTGCTAATTATCAAGGAGCTAATCATGCAGGATCATGACATTCAATGTTGGTTCATTCCCAGTGCTAAAGTGTGGACATCACACCTATGAACTGACTGTACATGGTGTTTATTTACATGACATAATCACTACATTAATAATAGAACACTGCCAATACATTCATAAATTCATAAATATGTATGCTTGAAAATCTATCTATCTATCTATCTATCTATCTATCTATCTATCTATCTATCTGGTGCTTATGTAAAACAATTTTGATTTAACATTTTTGCAAATGTATGTGCTTTTTCCTCAGATTAAATCAGTTATCCATTATTAATATGAATAAACCTGCTGCGTACAAACATCATAGCCGTAGTCCAATTTATAAACCTGCTGTTAAATACATACATCAGAGCCACTGTTCACTTTACCATCGTAAATCTCAGCGATGTCATTCAAGTCCTCAGCTGAGTGCAGCGTCTCTTTTACACGTCCAACAGTTTCCATCCTCCTCAAAATCCTCCCTGCTCTTCCCGAGGTTCTCTGAAGAAGCTCGTGATCCACCTACCTATGTCTGCTTACACATTACAGAGTACCTACAGACCTTATTGGCAGAGTCCCTCTAAAGTCACAGTAGTAATAAAACCAACTCAACACTTACAATATCTTTCCATCTCCCTCTCCCCCACTCCATCTATCTGTCTCTCTCTCTTTCTAAAAGCACCCCCTACTTCAGCACTGTCATACATGCCCACCCTTACTATGAATAAGACTCTCCAGAGTGAAACTGAGTTCATTAATTAATGACCCATGGCTTGAGAGCACTTTCAGAATCAGACCCTCTGTCACTGCCTCACCACAGCTCGAGGGGCCTCACCATTTCAGACACTGGACTTTGGCCCAATACCGGGTCACGGCACCAAATCGCGTGAAATTAGAACCCAAGATTCATTTCCATTTTCTTACTTATTTTCCATATTATCATTTTGACTTAATAGTCAAACACACACACACACACACACACACACACACACACACACACACACACACACACACACACACACACACACACACACAATTTTACAAACTCACACACACACATTCAGTTTGCAGACCAACAAAAGAGTCAGCTGAAAAGTCATTGGAGCTCCTGGTCTAGCAGGTGGGAGAAGATATCCCCCTCACTATTTAAGGACATAGCTTCCTCTGCCACACTGCAGACACGAACACCAGGCTCCTGTTTGACTCTTTTAAAAGCCTTGGCTCACATTCTGCTCTCTCATGATATCAAACAGGCCTTGGTCCAAATGACTCATGAGTCATAAGATTGGACAGAGGACAAAAGGCAGAGAGAAACATTCCCACAACACCCAGAGAACAGGACAGGAACCTCTCTATGGAGCACTAATTATGATGACCACTGCCATTATCTTCAATATCCTGAGATTACACAGCAACCATAAACAATTAAAGGCAGACTGAGCATTTAACTACAGTGTCACAAGGCAATCTACCCAGAATCCATTTAGTTCATCATGAACAGAGAAGTTTTATCAGATTTACCAGAGTCTGGTCTGCACATTCTAATTTCCACTTCTAGAAATACAGGGTATTTTATAAGTAATGTTGGTTAGGGTTATTATGGGATGTGCAAGAGAGTCAAAACAAGAGATTTCGTTCTAGGTGCAGCGTTCTAGGTGCAGCGTTCTAGGTGCAGCGTTCTAGGTGCAGCGTTTGCATCTGAACTCTTTTGCTGCTGCCTCTTAACATAAGAAACACAGAAGTGTCAATGACAGCAAATCAGACCGGATTAAAAAATCTGAATAAATCATCCTGAAGAAACACAAAGAGCGTGTCATGGGTATAGTTATTTATATTTCCTTTCGTTTTTATCACAGTCCCGTGTCCTCCGTCTGTACTCTAAACACACACTCCATCGTGACCCAGACAACCAACAAATAACAGCAGAACACTGGATGGTTCCATTACAGATATCACTAGGGATGAGGACAAACGGAACAGACTTTCCAACCGAGTAGGAAACGGGATTTTTACTCATGTAAGAATTTGCCTTTATGTTCCCTTGACAGTCAGGGACTTTGCATTAAAACGATTCCTCATCCAGTGCAGATATAAATACCTTCACTCAACCTTCTGCAATAACCTGATCTTATAACTGCACTGTTCCATTTCAAATCTTATGTGATAAAGTAAGTTTGACTCTGCCTAGTAACTTTCGTGCTTAACTCTAAACTCTAAATATACTACATGCTACTAATGATTCATTTTATTTGGTTGGCCCTCAAATCTAATAATGATTTAAGCAGTGTGCAACTCATTTTGGAGTCGAACCTCTTCCCAGTGGGTTGAAAAAACTACAGAACAGCCTGTTAAGATTTGTGTGTGAATTACAGCTTATCAAATTTCCACAGCAGGCTTTACCAGTGTGAGAAGTGCACCTGGAATCACTCATATCCCTGCAGTGCAGAGCATTCCCTCAGATATATGTCAGTATCCCATCAGGGATCAGCACCTCACCTCGAAACGACAGCCTTGGCCCTGGAGGTCTTCTGGGCTGGGGTCTGACGCGCGGTACACCGCACGGCTTCGGTTTCCTCTCTTTAAGGAGAGATTTTGTGCAAATAAAGCACACTGGCATTGCAAATGTAACCCCCTTTAGCTTATCGTGGTTGTATTATGGCTTCTGTAGACTCACCCATTTTGCTGTGATCACACCGATCACTCCAGCACTCAGCAGGTCAGCTCACGTGGCGAGTGAGAGACTTGGCTCTGGGCACAGATGTTTTACTGACCTGCCTCATCTTGCAAATCCATCCAGCTCTCAGTAGTGAAGCTAATTAAAACCACTCATACGGATTCCCAATGCTGGAACCTGTCTGCTAGTAAAACCCGAATCAGAACTCGGCGTCTCGGGAAAAACGTCAGAGATCGCGCATGAATCCCGCGCTCCAGTTCGAACAGTAGATTCTAGAATTGTTTATCAGGTTGCAGGTAATGCCGGTTTCAGCTGAGTGTTTAAGAGCAACCCCACCTTTGCCTGAACTAGATTACACTCACACACACACACACGCAACACACACACGCCTCACACATCAGCAAGTCCACACAGGTATTAGTTTAATACTACAGATTTGGCCCTCAGGCTCACGAGTTGCTGACTTGAAATACCATTAACAGCAGACACCCTGAACAGGTCCACATACCAAATAATTAATGCCTGCTTAACATATATAATTCTCTGTCTACAGACAGAATGTGTGTTTGTTAGAATGGAATTATTCTATGTGTTTTCATTTATTACGTCTTTGTTCAAAATGACATCCTTGAATTGCACACGGTGTTGGTGATGTTCTTTAGTGTGGGAAAGTGCAGAGAAGCCCTTATTCAGAAATCAACGTAACGTGACATGTAATGGAACGTGTTGTGACGTGACCGAGAGCGTGAAATGGCTGTTTGGCAAGTTGTTATGCATGACAACTTGTAAACAATACCACAGTTGTACAGTCCTGGACAGCAAAGAGGATTACACCCTCATACACAGCCATAAACCTATGAGATGCTCTGGTTCTCACCAGTGAACAACCAGTGTAAACAGAAGGGACTCACACACACACACACACACCTCTTTGCACTCAACCCCCAATTCACAAGGCTTCAGAGAGATTTAAAAGTTAATACAGCCTTTGAAAAAAAAAGGCTAATTCAGTACATAAATGTCATTGTGATTTACTCAAACAGTCACACGCATCCTCACAGACACCTCCACACAGACACGAGACGGGAGAGGAGGCTTGGGAGGCCACTGTGACACCCAGAATACACCCTTTTAGTCTGCTAGAGGTTCTCTAATGGATTCTGGCCTGTTTTATTTTTCTCTTTCCAACATGAACCAAATGTTTTTACACTTTCTTCCCAATATTGCCAAAATGTTTATCTAATTATTTAAACATAAGTCCTTTAGTCAACCCCCTAGAATAAAAGCCTTTGAACCTCTTAGAGACACCATTCAGAGCACAATCATGTACAGATGGATTAGAAGTGAGCTTGAAGGTCTGTTTGAAGTGCAATTAGTTTATACAAACCGCATAATACAAAATAAAGCGTTGGGGACAATTATCAGACTTGTCTGAGCATGATAAACACACTGACACCAAGTCACCTAAGAGAAGATAATACTCAAGTATGCATATTAATCAGTAGAATAATGTAGTATTATGTTTATAAATACAAACATTAAGAAAAGGGAGATAAGCAGCTAAATAATCAACATGCTGACTAGGACCACACCACGTGTTCAGAGTAAAGCCATGCTGTGGTAGTACGGCAGGGGCAGTTTGTGAGGTCTGAGCTGTGTGGTCAAAACAAGGGCAATAATCAACTCATCACTGTACTCCCATCCTGCTGAAACATAAACCCATGCAGGACACTCACAGAACGCACGTCTGACAAATGAACCACCGCTCTCACGTATCGTGCGATTCCTGTTTCTCACTGAATAAATGCAGTCAGTTAAAAGCACAATGCATTCCTCTAACTCTGCCCTTTATCCTGACCTTTGAGTTTTTTTGTTGGTTTAAGGTTTTACTAGCTGCATTTAACGTTAAAAGCCTACAGCCATTTGGTGTGGTGCACCAAACATAGACCTCAATGTAAAACTTATACAGAGAACATGAATGGAGTGATGGATGGATGGATGGTTCTCCTTACAGTTAGGCACTGATGACCAATCACATATGTGTACTGACCTTGAAGGAGGATGTGGACATTGTCTATGTCCAGTGGGAAGGTACCACTGTCCACCAGAGGGTCTGATGACACTCTCCCCGTTTCCATAGTGAGCCCGTGGGGAGTCGACGCTCTTCTCCACTAAAACATGGTGTTAACCTGAGGAGAAACAGAAAGAACCGTAGCAGCATTCTTCAGAGGTTAAAGGTTAAAGACCTAATTAAGGAGGGTCGGTAACAGCACACACAAGTGAGTACATTCCTATAAATCCCACCATAAACAGCCTAGAGTGAATAGATTTTCAGGACCGTACTGGTAAACAAGTTATTAATATGTCACACTGGTTCCTCTTATCTGACAGCTACAGGGGCATTTAGCATTAGCAGGGTCCCTCTTATACTCTTCCCATAGTACATCTATATTTCTCATTTTTATTCTTTCTTGTTACCTGCTCTGTAATCACACAATTCTACTCTCTGTGCTATTACAATTCTAACTCTGTTCTATTACTGCACTGTTATTAGCACTTCTGGTAGATGCCAACTGCATTTCGTTGCCTAGTACTTGTACTGAGAAATGGCAATAAAGTTGAATCTATTTCATTAATCTTTTTCCATCTGCAGACTTTCCATTTTGCAGTTAAACAGGCCTTGCATCAAATACACGCCTCGCTAAGATGAGTCTGTGTGGTGAATAGTTTGTTTCTTTTTAATCAAACACTGTATCCCAGGTTTCCTTTTGAGTGACAGCTGATGAACCCTAGCCTGCTGTGTGGTCTCCATCCAGCACACACTCTCAGGAGTGTCCGAATCAGAGAGTGCATGCTGAAACACACCAACCAGCGCTTCAGTGCAACCCGTGGCTCTTTCTCTGTGTGAGTGTAGGTTAAAGTGAGGACATTTTCTGGCTGGTTTTTTTTTTTTTCGCTGTTATTGCAAAAGCAAAAAAACGTGCAAAAACAAACCATTTTGCAGAAAACATTCATTCTTAAAAGTTCTTGGAAGGGCTTTAACTGAAGGTACTATGTGCACTAAAATAGGAAAAAATAGCTTTTTTCCTCCATGATTTTTTAACATTCAGGCAGAACTCTCTCTAAAAAGGACCATCAGAAACAGACCACAGAGAAGATCACAGCAGAAAATGTCACCATAAGTAATTTAAGTGGAAACCTATTAAATGATAAGAATAAAGCATTCAGGAATGGGTTTGTATGAATCTGTGCCACATTTAAAATGTCACATCAGTGACAACACAGCTGTTCGGAAGCATCTATGAGAACCAGAAGAGTTTGACTAAATGCCAGAGAACTTCAGAATCTGGTCTCCAAGCAACACTTGTGTAATGTGACTGTGCACCACTGAACGTACAAATCCGCGAGCTGCTCTGGAAAAAGACCACGGGACCTGAGTTCTAGAACATGCTCTTGAAAATGCTCTGGACATCAGAACAATCATAACACTCAGATTTAAGGTTCTAGGATTTTGCTTCAGATTCATATTTTGGAATAAAATTTTCTTTTCTTTCTTTTGTTTTTTTATGTAGTGCTTCAAGCAAGTGATATAAAGATATATAAACTGTACCTGCTGTAGATGAAAAACGTGACCATCAGAAAGGTAGGTTCAAAAGCACAGATTAGTTATTCTTTCCTGCAGCCAAAATACCCCTCCCATAGGGACAGTTAGTGGTAAGGGTGTGACCTTTGTCTCACAGAGGAGAGTGAAGGTGCACTGTGTTTATAAATACACAGAAGTCAGTCAGGAACAGCACCCTCTGTTGGTCAAACTGTAACAAACTTAAGGGAGGAACTGTAATGGCCAAATGTCGTTCTATCATTGAGCATTTCTGTTTGGAGCTGAAGTTTAAGAAACATTATAACATCTGGGACACACCGCCAGGATGAAACAACATACATGTGCCCCAGGATAATACACTGTACCTGTTACAGGACACACACACACACAGGATAAAACACACACACACACACACACACCGAATACAGTGATACAACACACACACACACCACAAACAGTGATATAACACACACACACACACACAACACACATAGTGATACAACACACACAAACACCGCACACAGTGATAAACCACACACACACAACGATACAACACACACACACACACAACGCACACAGTGATACAACACACACACACACAGTGATACAACACACACACACAACAATACAACACACACAAACACATAACGCACACAGTGATACAA
>JAOXYF010000009.1:17523254-17533744 GCA_028565775.1 Sternarchorhynchus goeldii
ACTGTACCTGTTACAGGACACACACACACACACAGGATAATACACTGTACCTGTTACAGGACACACACACACACACAGGATAATACACTGTACCTGTTACAGGACACACACACACACACACACACACACAGGATAATACACTGTACCTGTTACAGAACACACACAGGCCTGAATTCAGATGGTACAACAAGGAATACGAAAGTGAAAATGTGATGACATTAATGAACAGGTGAAACAAGAAAGTTCACAGTGATTAAACGGCATAAAAGAAAAAAAGCCAAAGAAAAATATTTTTTTATCTGTGCTGGAACCACAACAAAGACAGCTTGAAGGAGACACACCTTCACACACACACATAATGGTAAACACCATTTTGTGCATGCAACTTCTTGCAAGGTGACCACACAGACAGTCATGGCATCCAAACAGGCATCTAACACATCCAGCACATATCAGGTCCACTGACCTGTGGGCATGTGAGCACACACATATCCAGGTGCTGGGGCAAAAACATAAACACTCATACAAAAGTGTTAAGTGTTATTTAAGTGTTATTTTAAGTGGGAAACAAAAGCTAGACATTTGTTTAGAAAAGGACAATAACTCTTAAAACTTTTAACTCTTAAAAGTTGCTCCTTCAACTAAACAATAGTCAAAATTTAAACCTTACAGCTCAGAGTTTCAAAGAAGGGCAGGCACACACACACACACACACAGTTTTCCAGGAGGCAGATTGTCTCTATTCAATAGCACCATTAAAATGGAATTCACCTTTCAATTGTGGGTGGAAGGAATTATTTCTCACACAAAAGTCCAGTCACTGAGGGAGTGTAGCTTGGAAACAGCAAAACCAAACCCATCACCATTTACATTTCTGCCAGAAACCAGCCAACACTGTTTCACATAAGACATTTTTTTCACAAACAGGTTTTCTCAAGATGACAGTGGTTTTGTATATTTTAACTGCTTGAATGATTGGCTTTTGCTGGTATGCTTTATCTCTTCAGTACTTCTCGCTCTCCACTGTATTGGATGCGTAAAGAACCAAACGATCTACTAGCTGCCTACACTAAACCTACAGGTAATAAACAAATAACACTCCAGTGCTTTTAAGCACCGTTTCTTCCGGGTTTCTATTCGTTATTAAATTGTCCTTGGAGGTAACAGACACGTGGGAGGCAAAACCTTGGCTACGGTTCAGAAAAAAACGGCGCGCCCTTTGACACGAGGAATTCCAGGGCAGTGTCGCTGTCGCGAGACCAACGGAACTAAAATAGCGCACCAGCACGTGATATGGTTTCAAGTAAAATGAAAAGTTACAAAAAAGTATTTTCGGAATTTGTACTCAACACTGCGACTGACAGAAACAATTGCATGGCTAATGTTTAGGGACAAAAACCTGACTGCGTAAATCCGCAACACTTACACATCTTACACGCAGTCATCTTAGGCCTCAGTGTCGTAAGATTCAATGTCAAAGTGAATCTAAAGACCAAACAACAACTAAATCTAGTAGATTATAAGTGAAAATATAAGAACTGTGTAAGTCATAACCAAAGATGTCCTCAAGAGGTTAAATTCTTTGAATTACGTCTTGCCAATATCAGTACATTACAAATAAACCTTTACTCTAAAAGACTGTATACTCACAGCTTGGGTTAAGTAAGTCTCCACCAAAGTTTCCAACTTTGAAGTATGCACTGAATACATAAACAATTGTGTACACAATAAAGATTCAGTAGTTTAGAGTTACTTTATCTATGAAGAGAGAAGTGGTCAGCGCGATGAACCCTCCCACAGAGAGCCGATAGGCGCAGGCATCCCAACCTCTTTGGGGGCAAAGCGCCCGGGCGAGTGAAACCCGACGCGGTCTTTCAAACGACGAGCACCGAGGACTCTAAATATAGAGCCGCGAATGACCAGCATTTCGAGTGTCCAGCGCGAGTGGCAAGTATTTTACACTCTACCTATAGTACTGGACCAAGAGTGTACAAGAGTGCGCGCTTTTCCTAAAGTAAATTAAGGACCAGGCTTTAACAATGACGTCTTACCTACATACCAACTTCTGTGGACCTGCAATTTGTCCTGATCAGGTGTGATTAAATGACTTAATGATAGTGAAATAGGTTAGGGTTTGGGGTGTCTCTGAACAGATAGGAATTGCCGATATAACCACTAGGGGTCGTGATAAACCTAATGATTGTTTTACTTGACGGTGAAGAACTGCGCGGTCTAGAAAAATCCCTGCGCTAACACCCCAGATTCTGGAACAGGTCATAATAAAGCTTCGGCATATTTATGTGGAGGAGTGCAGGGAGTAACTGCACTGTAGTTAAAGATGCAGAGATAGTCAAAATTCCAGTGAAGTACACAATATTTCTAAAGAAACAGCATTTTGAGCAGAGTTCCTTCATCTGTGTTTTTGAAACTCTGAAAGATGTGAAACGTGTTTATATATATATATGTTGATTTTACATGTATGGCAGGCCATTTTCACCACAGAAATGTCACTGTTGTGTAACATTGGTATTAAGACCAGCCAAACAAAAACAGACAGCCAACTGTGGTGAGAAACTCATACATCTGTTAAGAGGACTGTCACCTCTGTGAACCTACAATACAGATGATAAGTTATAAAAGAGATATACTCACATGTACTCACTCTTTGCTATTTAAGCTATGCTTGCTCGGGACAGTCATTAGGACGGACGACAGTCGTCCAGTCATTTACATTCATTCGTCCATGTACCCCCCCACCCCCCACCCCACCCCCCTACTGTCCTGTTTCGCTGAGCTTCAGCCCACTCTGGCTTCAGCTCCCTGTTGCTGGCTGACAGGAGTGGAACATTCTGTGCTCCTCTGCTGTTTCAGTGAATCCCACTCAAGTTTGAACGCATTCATTCTGAGGTGCCCTCCTGCTCACTGCAATGGCACACAGTGGTTATTCGAGTTACTGTAGCACAAACCAGTCTGGTTATTTGAGTTACCATAGCTCAAACCAGTCAGGTTATTCACCTCTGACCTTGATCATTAACATGCCATTTCCTCCTGAGGAGGTACAACTCACTGCATGGCCTTTTGTGCACTGTTGTGTATGTAAACTCTGTTGTTGTGTATGTAAACTCTATTGTTGTGTATGTAAAGTCTGTTGTTGTGTGTGTAAACTCTATTGTTGTGTGTGTAAACTCTATTGTTGTGTATGTAAAGTCTGTTGTTGTGTGTGTAAACTCTATTGTTGTGTGTGTAAACTCTGTTGTTGTGTGTGTAAACTCTATTGTTGTGTGTGTAAACTCTGTTGTTGTGTATGTAAACTCTATTGTTGTGTGTGTAAACTCTGTTGTTGTGTGTGTAAACTTTATTGTTGTGTGTTGTTTTGTGCATAGCTTTGTGTATCTTCTATTGCTGTGCATAATGATCCCTAGAAATCAGCAGTTTCTGAAACACTCAAACAAGCCCATCTGGCATCACGCCAGAGTCAGTCACTGAGGACACATTTGTGTTCTAATGTTGGTAACTGTCTCTTGACCCAGATCTGCATGATTTTATGCATTACTCTACTGCTCTGTGATTGGTTGATTGAATAATTACACAAATGATCTTATACACAGGATCCAGGCTGACTGGAGAGTGAAGAAGAGAACAAAAGCCGCACTTGGTCAGCATTCATTTACTTTAATATATAAAGTCTTGAATAAAGTCTCCTGAACATTTTAAGAGGACTTTGACTGGCAGGGAGCTTATTTTCAAAGTAGCTCAAATCAGTGGGACACACGTCATCGTGCCTCTGGCTCTTCAGGCAGGTCAAAACCTAAATGTTAAACTTACATCACCAGCACGGTGACGTTCACCGCACAATTACACAGCCTGCCAGTGCTCTGCTCTCCTGCCTGCCCTCGTCAGAGAGGTTGACGGTGTGGATGGTCGGATTATCGGATAAGGACAGACTCCTTTCTTTTCCCTTTGGTTAAGTCAGAACAATAAAGCCTCCTGTTTCACGTTCTTTGAGCTGACAAGAGCAGGGATGTAGCTGAGCCGCAGATGAGACAGCGCAAACAGACGGGGAGACAGACAGGGCAGACGGCAGGGCGGCGGATAATGGCGTTGCTCGAGAACGCTGTTCATGTGGGGTCTCAGGTATGGTCGTGTGGGGGATCAGACGTATTCAGGTGGGGGAATCTGGCCCAGCACCAATCCCCTGCTTGCACAGACAGGTATGTCCGCGTTGCTTGAGCTCTCCTGATGCTGTGTAACAGAATGACCAAATGGAACAGTACTGACAGAGACGGCCCTCCTTTCATCCAGGGTGTGAATGGCTCGTTTCAGATAAATAGCAGCACCATCGAGTAATCTGCCACAGTTACTCAGAGTGTAGTCGCTAAAGGAGTCTAGATTAGCTTTTCTTCAGGTTCTGGGCGAACTCTACACTATTTTGGCTTTCCAAGATCCTGAGGATGCTAAAGTCCTACCAAGATTAGAAGTGAAACTGTGATCGACCACAAAGAGGTTTTCTCCTAATCTGACAAATCAGAAAGGGTACCAGTGCACATATATTGCCACTTTCTGCTTTGATCCAAATATCAATGGCCTTCCGGAAGTTTCATAAGACAGGGTAAGGTGGCTGATCTTTTTATACTAAGCTCATTTTATTAGTTTGCACAGTCACGTTCATTTCTGTACCTGTGTGGTAGACTCTCGCTTCTTTCCCTGTGCTGGACGGTGTGGTGTGTCTGGCTGTGCGCTGACGGTCCAAGTAAGGCTTCCGGAGTGGATCTACGGAGTTTCGTGGGTTGTGCTGTGAGAGAGTTCAGCTTCACGGCCCGTAAGCCAGGCTGCAAGGGACTACACATCACCACCGATGCCTGCTGGGGGCGCTGTGAGACCTGGGAGGTGAGGTGCTGTGGTCTCGGGCATCACAGTCATGCCACCCACAAACACACACACACACACACGCACACAATTGTTCGTGAGGCTCCTGTGGTTGAAGGCAAGATTATATGACAGTGTCTCAGAGTCTCAATGAACACAAATACACCTGTTGCACACTTATTGCACAACTGTTGGTTACAAAAAACAAATAAAAAATATTTGGGTTTCTTACAGTTGCATAGTGGAATATAATAAGACAGTAAATCTGAAATCTTAAGATAAACAATCTGACTTTAGCAAACTGATACTGTAGCCATCTTCTGTTTGAACCAACAGTGTCGGGACTAAGGCAGATTACCGTTTTCATTGTAAAATTAAAGTTAAGATAAGATTTATCAAAAAAAGTGTTGGAAAATTAAACCGACATGCCAAGGCTAAATCACAGTGTTTTAAATCAAAGTGATTTTATTTGCCACTTCTGATGTTTCTGATGTAGAAGCAGGTCTGGTTCTGAAATATAAAATCAGAGAAACTCTTAATGGTTCAGTCTGACTGATAGCTGGTTCCGTGTGAATTACTGTAACTCATTTAATTTAGCAGTAGTTGAGTTGAGCATTCACTCCAAATTGTCAATCTCTGTGGTTTATAAACTTTTAAGGTGTTCAGACGACTGGCTAACAAAACAGGAATCAAATACACGTTTTAAACCAAGCCTCCTTAAAATTTCACATGGACAAAGAAAAATGTATTGTCGAAATAGTCCAGTTAAATGTTTTGCTGACAGTATTAACTGAAAAGAATATTCGGAAATGTCATTATCAATCCTCAGAATATAAAAAAAGATTTTTACAAAACTAAATGCTATTGATTGCTTCTCTTCTTTTGACCTGTCAGAAACCCATCCTGGAGCCGCCCTTCATCGTGTCCCATCAGCGGGTGTGCACTTACAACGAGACCCAGCTCGTGACCGTGCAGCTGCCGAACTGCTCGAAGGGCGTGGACCCCCGGTACACCTACCCCGTCGCGCTCCGGTGCGATTGCGCGTTGTGCGCCACCAGGACCACGGAGTGTATCACCTCTGCGTGAGAGCGCGCGGCAGCGCAGTCTGACACCATTCGATTTTCCCCTTTTAACTTTAATGCGGCGCTTTCGTTTCTATCAAGCGGTGTACAGTTATTACACCACGAATTTTTGAACGCTTGACCTCACGACATTGTAAAATAAGGAGAAACTTAATAATCAAATACATGCTTTAAAAAAAAGTCTGAGCGAATATGTTTTGATATCTTGAAACAGTAAAAAATGGAAAATCACGAATGTTCCGTGCCATGGGTTTGGGTCCCAGGGAGCACGCTACTGTCGTACTAGTAAATATGCAAATTCTCTGGATAAGAGTGTTAGCCCAAATGTAAATGTAGTAATTGCAGTAAATTTAAAATGCCATTTAAGCAAATATCTAAAATGACTTCTTGTCTAAAGTTTGAAAAGATAATTAGCAAATATTATTGAAGAGAAATAATCTACGTACTGAACCAAAGAACGTAAATGTATAAAATAAAATGATGTTAGAATGTAACAGCATGTGTTAGGATTATTCTAAGAATGTAACAGTATGTGTTAGTATTATTCTAAAACACAAAGACTTAATGTTTCATTTAAATTTCTAACAATATAGAGTCCACTTCTAATCCCTTGTCATCCCTTTGAGTACATCCTATATGTGTGTGTATGTGTGTGTGTGTATGTGTGTGTATTTCCACCAAATACATACAATATATCAGAATGGGAGAAGAAGTACAGATTACATTTTATTTTATTTATTTTTACTCAACTAGATCACTGTCGTTGGTACTAAATAACATTAAAGCCTTAAAGTCAACAAAGAACACACACACACACACGCACGCACACACACATATTTTATTCCTTGTCAGGACGTGGAGTCATACATACATCTCATATGCATTACATATATTTATGTAATAGTTACTAATCCTAACCCAAAACCTAATCTTAACCTCAGTAAACAAAAAGAAACTCTTTCAGTTTTCTGTTGTGCCCTAATAGATACATTACCAGCTTTCCAAAATGTCCAGGACACACACACACACACTCACACATAATCACCTCTCTCTTTCCACTTTAACTCCATCCCTCCCCCCTAAAGCACACCCCATAATGCACTGCACTGACCCTGTTGTGCCACACCCACAAATGGCTCCCGGCTGTCCTCCTCGTCCTCTCACCCCGCCCGTCTAGCTCCTGCCCCAGCCATACTGCTCCACAGCCTGGCTCCACGTGAACTAATTTCATTAAAGTGCTCATCATATCGACACTGCCCTGTGTGAGAAATGCTCCAGTAACTCACTGGAAGTCTCACTTCATGCTCCCATTTCTCTGCATCATCTGCTTGGGAGAAACAGACGAGTCATGAATCTCTTGCTTCATGTATCTCACACAGTCGGTTTACTTTGCTGCTTCTGAGGACTTTACTGCTATTATAGTTATTAATTACCCACTCAGTGTATCTCATGTATAGAAATACTGGGATGTAAGACACCTCAGACCTGAAGGAAGAGTTTTCACTTTGCGGTATTTTTGTTTCTTTTTTGTTTTATTGGGGCTGACTGTCATCTCTTCATGGAGCAGTTCTCCACATGTTTTCCACATGTTCTCCACATGCCATATTACATTAACATCAGCTGGCTGAGCGTCAACTGCATACACAGTCTTCACATAATTAAGAAAATAACCCAGTCTGTCAAATTATTTCTGTGCAATTAGCCATTAAAAGAAAATCTCTTGTTGTGTGCTGTAGCTTTTGGACAAAGTATTGGGGCTTTATTATTGCAAGATACTTAAGGAGAGTCATTAGTCACTGTATGAAGATAAAAAAAAAAATACATATAATATTCACTTCACAATGTTTTTTAAAAATGAGTCTCAGTAAACATCTCTGAGTTTTCTGAAGCTTCTGAAAGCCTGAAGAGTGTTTGCATGGGCGTTTCCTTTAAAAAACAATTTCAAAAAACTCCCAGATATGTCTCCAAGAAGACTCAAAAAGCAGTCAAGAGGCTGTTCTAGTAAATTCAGCCCAGTGTCTTCCTTCCTCTTTATTTCTCTCTCTAAATTATTCTCTAAATTATGCTGTTTGTCTCTGGGTTTCCTGTATCTTGTTCTAAGAACGAGCAGGAAGCAGGACACTTTTTTGTCAATAGCTTGTCTCATTCTAAATGACATATGAAACTGCATTAAATGGTTATTACCACTACATCTGCCTCTGATGTGAGGGCAGAAGTCAGTCAAGTTGTGAGGGCGGAGTCAAGCGGCAAGGGCGGAGTCAAGCACATGACCAGCACATGGCTGACAACATGGTAAAAGTGGTGGCTATACCAAACTCTGGAGGATTTTGACTTCAGAGCAGAGAGCAGATGCTTCTAAAGTGTTGAATAATGGTGGCAATTCCAACTTAACTCTTTCTAAGGTTTTTTCTTTGCAAAATCATACATTTTGAGTAATAAGTGATGAGTAGCTCCAAAACGGTGCTTATCTGAAGCAATCAAATATGAGGAACATCCAGATTTAATCGGTGACTGATCATATGTTGCGTACATTATCAGAAACTCAAGTACTGGAAGTTCTGCTTGCTTTTTACAGCATGAATCCATGTGTACTGTGATGCACTGCAAAATACCCAACCGTCTGCTGCAGGATCTGCAAAACCCCCACCGTTTGCTGCAGGAACTTCGAAACTAATTTACATTTACATTACATTTATTACGAACCAGGAACAGCTGCTTTTCCTGCTGAAAAGCCAGAAAGTAAGCTTTTCATGAGATGAGGCTGGGATCGGATGTGTATTATGTATTAGTGAGGGTTACTGAAAGAGACATCAGACAGAAGACATGAGTGTTGTGTGAAACGTAAGAAGCTAAAAAATAGATACACAAGAAACAGTCAAATTATATCACTGAGAAAAAAATTAATCTGCGTTCTGGTTAAACCAAAGCTTGATGTCTTACAGTAAATATAAAAAAAAGTATAAATATAACAGTGTGGTGAGAAGAAAAAGGAACTGGGACCTGGACATCTGTGAAGCTACTTAGTGACTTCATAACACCGGTTGTAAAAAGCGACATATAAATATATAATTACATTTAGATAGATTGTAACATCTTCTATGACGTGACCTTGAGTGTCCAAAAGGTAGTAGATAAATAAAGTATGGTGATGATGATGATGAAGGTGGATACTGTGATACTGTCACATCTCATTAGGTCTGTTTGGTTGAAAGCATAATGCACTGTGCAGCATTACTGAGAAACCTGGCAGAAACCTGGCACAAACCTGGCAGAAACCTGGCACACTCACAACCTCCAAAAAAGTCACTGTCACTCAAAACTCGTACTCTTACTGGTAATACTAGACTCACTGCATCCCAGAGGACATACAGCCTGCCTCATCTGATCAAAGGTTGAAGGCTCTCGGAGAGTATCAGCACACATCTCCTTTCCCGTTTGAGAGAGATCCATACCTCCAGGACGCACATGATAAACGGAGGGTGTAGAACCCAGCTGACTACAGAATGCCAAACACATGGGCTTTGCCGAAATAGCTGAATATCTGCACAAGAATGAAAACAGAGCCATAGGGAAAAGAAAAAAACCTGAGAGGGAGGGAGGGCGCAAACAGAAGAGAGATAAAAGAAAGGACAGAGAAAGAGAGAAAAAATAGATGAACAGAGGAGGACAGTCAGAGGACAGTGAGGGAGAGAGATCATCTAAGATCATTGGAAGAGAACATCGCCTTTATTTCAGCATGAGAAAGGGTTTGTAAATAGAGTGAAAAAGAGAAGAATTAGGAAGTGAAACCCTTAGGAAAGTTCTGATGAATCCTGGAGAACTGCAGCATCCTCTTCAATCTGGACGCCCAGCAGGAACGTGAGTCTTCTGCAGACCTGCTGAATATCCTGCCTTCATAAACACCTGCCTTCATAAACACCTGCCTTCATAAACACCTGGCTAAATTATTCGGTTTTTGTCCCATTGGACTATGATGCAAACCTGCCAGGAGGGGTTTTGTACACATGAACCCCATTTATGCAAGCATTCTAACTGTAGTACTTTCGCTTTTTTTAAAGCTTTATCTCCAAATAATATTTTATATCTACACTGTAATTAGATATAAATGTTTATTATGTTTATTATGAAATCCACCTACAAAACAAGCTATTGTTTGTATCATTCCACTTTTAATCAAACCCTGGTCCATATTCTGAATAGTTATTAGCCAATCAGTGTAATAATAGAAATGTTCTGTTTTATCCTAACTTGCATGCAGTCAATTAAATATTATACAGGCTTTTAAATAACATTTAAACATGAACATAAATATTACAGACATCAGTTTTTTTTTGTCTTTGGCAAGCCAGAACCCAGCTGGACATGCAGAGTAATTATGAAAATGAAAGTCAGAAAATAACTGCTCCATCTTATGGAGAAAGTGATACATGTGCAAAATGTAAAGTGTTGAAGCATGTTCCAAATGCTGATTCCAGCAGATTCCAGGATCTGGCACAAACCCAGCAGGGGTTGTGGGTGAGGGGGGGGGGGGCCACGGCCGGG
>JAOXYF010000009.1:17584818-17604001 GCA_028565775.1 Sternarchorhynchus goeldii
AGAGGCAAGTTTTGTTTTGGTTCCCCCCCCCCTTCTCCTTCCCCCTGCCTACTCCATGCCTCCACCCTCTCTCTACCCCCCAGCCCCAAGCCTCCCCAGCTCTTCTCTTTATTCATTTCTATTTTCTGCCCTCCTCTTAAACTTTGCCCCAGTGTCACATGGCAGCTTTCTCCCGCCCCACAGAGAGCACAATCAAGCAACACACATTGGCTCTGCATCCTACCAAACAAACAGCTGGTCTGTGTTCTTACAGATGTTCTTACAGATGACCACAAGGTGTCAGTATTAGAGAGCAGCTTTCCTTTACTGATAAAACATGTCATCTGTGTACACCAGAGGCATACATGGCGAGACTACCTCACGTATGAGCAAGAGCTCCCTCTACTGGCCACCACCTGTTAATGCAGTAAAACTAACCGTCTCCCAGCAACAATTACGGTCACCCAGCAATAAACCAGCACGGAGCCCATGTCTTGCAACAAGGAATTTCTATTAGTCGGAGAGAGGCTGGCACTTTAACTTTAACTGTGTGCAGATGCCCACAGCATAGTTACGAATAATTCAACACTGAATCATCAAGGCAAGTCCACCCATCCCACACCCCCACCTCCACCGCTCCGTAACCTTTAAATGAAACGCCAGCCATGAGGTGAAGATGAGGGCCATACGGTGGTCCTTCCCACCCTCCCTACCCATAATCCTCAGAGCCTGCAGGGAAGCAGGTCATGAGCAAAATATGAAAGACAGAGAGCAGAGGTGCGTCACTTTCACAGACAACTGCTCCAGTCTTTCAGTTAAGGCAGGTGCATGAGGAGAAAGGACAGGGTATAGGGGTGTGTGTGTGTGTGTTACCTTTGAGGAGTGGGAGTGGGGTGAGCTCGATGGGTTTGCCCTGTGAACGGAACTGGGAAGAACTCTGTGAACGTTTCTGTTTGGCTTTCCTGACAGATTTTCGGGAGAACCCGTCCACTCGGTCAACTGCCGGAGGAGTCGTAGCTGCTGAGGACATAGCCCTAAAAAACAAACACACACACACACAAACACACATTAGCCAGGACCCACTGAGAACAATGCTAAAACACATTCATACAGAGAAGTTTAACCAGGATCTGGCAACAAAGCCATGAGACACAAAGACACAGATGGACATGTGTAAGCAGGACCTTGACCACGGTCCTGAAATAACGAGACATACCCGACACACACACCATCCAACACGGCCCTAAAGCACAGATCTGTACCAGACTGACCCATCCAACACTGGAGCAAAGCACACCATGCATAAACCTTTCAACACCACAGGTTAGATAAAGAACCTATACATGAACAGAAACTGGTTCCTCCTTCTGCAAATTCAGAAGCACTTTGCTTGTACAGCTGATGTAGGACCTCTGTCCAAAACATCCTGTTTCTTGGGAAACCTTGTGTACTTCTGTTTTATTAATGTGTTGTATTCCAAAACCGGTTTGTTTGTTTTAAATAAATATTTAAAAAATGTCATGTCACTACAGGCTCACCAAGTTCCATCTTAAGGCACTTGACCTTATCTGGCCATTATACTGAATTTTACCCTGGGGCACAAACTTAATTTATATTAAAGAGTTGTGCCTCCAGCCCATATCCAGACCCTGTTAAACACAGTGTCATTTAAACATCAGTGCCCTGGACACACAAAGCATTAAACTGGTTCAACAGTCAATTAAGTTCGAAACAGTTCCAATCAAGTTGCTCAGAATCTCCTTCCGTCAAAGCCATCCTAACCACTCTCCATAAGAACCTCGAAAAAGCTTTCAAAGGTCAAAGGTTTCACTTCCTGTGTGAACCTCTCGCGAGCCGCCTACCTACCTTTAACCGCGCCGTTTCAAAAACTTGACTAGTAATCAAAAGATTGCTGGTTCAAACCCCACCTCTGCCAAGTTGCCACTGTTGGGCCCCTGAGCAAGGCCCTTAACCATCAACTGCTCAAGATGTATTCAGTCGCAATTGTAAGTCGCTTTGGATAAAAGCGTCAGCCAAATGCCGTAAATGGATAAATGGAAATGGATACTGCCGCACCCAAAGCACGCTGACCTGGGGGGCGCGCTCTGCACATCCAGACCCCAATAGGAATGAACCTACTGAGGGTAACGCTGGGATACGACTGGTCTGGGATCAGCGGGTGACCTCCGAGCCAGAGTTCAAGCTTCGTTGACATTCGAGTGATACAGACTGCCCTGTGCAGTTGAGCCCTCTTTATTATTGCTCAAAAGCGCCATCTAGCTAAATAACCTGGGACTACTGCTCTCATCACAGCCACCTGATAAATATTTATAATGAGACAGCTGGGGAAAAGGCCTTTACTCTTGCGAACTATAAAATGATTAGTGGCATTTCAATTTCCTGGTTATTAAACAGCATAGACTTTAGTGCTGCACATCTCACAGCTGTCCATAGTTTTATTTTTAATATAGAAAAATTATTAAGATCTTAAAGGTCAAATTAAATTATTCAGATTTAGGACAAAAAGATTCACACCTTGCATCTTCTACATCCCCCCCACACTTTTCTTCAACAGTACAGCTGAGGAATGGTTTCTCGCTGGTTTCTGGTTTCCTGTTTAAACCTGTTTACTTCCTGTGGAGCAGCCGTGGCCCTCCAGCGTAACTCCGCTCTCACGTCTCACGTCACCCTCTTAAGAGTGAGCCACAGGTAGGACTCTCTCTCTCTAGGTAGCGCGTGCACTTCAGAGACATAACCTCTAATACCATTCATTTCTGCGGCTTCGCACAGCCACAGTTTCACCCGGAGAGGCCTCACGTAACCCGAGGGATAAACATTAGGATACAGATGAAAATAATTACTAAGCTAATAATCGGAGCCTGGAGCGTGTTATTATAATGGGCAGCTAATAAAATAAAAAACCTACACCAATGGATACACGTGAGATTATTTACACGTTTACAAGTGATGCAGCGTTAAACAACAATGATCTGGAGATAAAACAGTGCCAAACAATAACGACAAACTATTTAAAAAAAAAACAATAACAAAAACCAAGAAACTAATGTTGGAGTGGCTTATGAATTCTTACCATGTAGAAAAAACAGGAACTGCAGCAATAAAAGAATTAAATACATTATTGGTTCAATTTATTTAATGTTAGATTTTAAAAGATGCTAATCTTAACAACAGCCGTGCCGAGGAGACGCGGGCAGATACGGCAGCACGTTGAAAACTCGCCGGACGAGTCGCAGCCAAAACCAAGATGCATGAACGGCGGGTCCACAGGACAGTCCGGGTCCCGTTACTGCAGGACTACTGACGGCAGGGAGCACATAAAAACTGTCCGTTCACGTCAAAGTTTGGGGTCCAAGCACCACACGGCCTTGTATTAATAGAGCTGATGTTCAAATCTTCTGCTCCTCTTTAATGTTTGCATATGATGTGCAGATCTGCACCAAGTCCTTCCCAAATACGCACATTACTAACAGTTCATTAGTTCTAGTGCTTGAGGGTAATTCAATTCATACTGGAAATGGCAGCTCATGAACACAACTTAACTATTTACCATGTTTCAACTTGTGGTCAGATCTGAAGATTAGCCACCACTGTTGTGGAGACTCTCACCCCACCAGCCAACACTATAACGAGGTGGAGTGAAATTAACATACGAGTAGAGATTACGCAAAATATTTTCACAATTAAACAGAAACAAAGTGCCTGGACAACATTTTCTCTCATACTACAGGCTTTTATTAAAAACAAGATACAAGATATTATGACTGGGTGAATGGACGGAGTGCAGGGCTGGCATCTTCACACCATGTTTGTACACACATTCAGGTTTATCCATGCATCAGTTGTCCTACCAGGTACATTTGCATTGGATTCTTGGATTCTGCAAGGCCTGGTTTTGTATGGTTTTTGAATATAGGCTAGGTTTTGAATAACAAACTTTATAACAAAGTTGAGGTGCAAACACTGCTCTGCTAACTGCATGCTAGTGCAGGTGCTGAAGATGGAGTCAACATTTAAGGCTGGATTAACTATTTAACTTCATACCTGTTGAATGCTGTGGAAAACAGTGGCACAAACATTACAGTGCCAATCAATCTGTGCGCTGATTTTCCCAGTTTGTACACACAAAGTAGAACACAGTGGTGACTGTACCGTGAATAAGCTTAGTTTGCTACTGCCAGAAGACAAACTGCCATGAGTGTGTACAACTGTAGAAAGGGCTTATGACTGGTTGATGCAGCTTCAAGCTCCACAATGCCACTCGGAGGAACCCGCATCCGATTTTCCCTGGATGCATGCCAGCAACCGCACAGCTACGTCATGTGACGAATGAAGTATGAACAGCACGTCGCCACATTTAGGACGGGCTCAGGTTCCACAGGGACTCCCAGTAAGCAGGGCTTTCCCCAGGAAGAGAATACACCAATATCAAGAAGAGATCTACCACCTTTGTTTAAACAAGGATCGCTCAACCTGTTTACCAGCCTGATAGATGTGATGTAAAGCTTCCTGTTTAAGGCAGGGCCCAAGTTCTGGTGGTGGTACAGCTATGCACTATACTTAGTTTGAATCCACTCTCACACTTTGATTATGCCCTGAATGGCCGTCATCAGCCGCCTGGGAGCCACGACAACGGTTCTGAGCGCCTGCTTCCAGATCCTACTGGGAGAGGTACAAATGTCCACACATGCACAACGTGTTTGTTTTACTTAGCCAGTTCACCGCACCTATAGTACTATGAATATGGATACTGAACACGTGCCATGCAAGTTAAGCACTTAAATGGAGACCATCTCAAGACCTTCCTTTCACGAACGTGGCGTGGGCAAGAGGCTCAGAAAGAATGGCGCCCCGCCATCATTCATTCATTGCTCTGGAATACGAAGCCACACCTTGTTCAGGTGTTCATTCAAACAGTCAACATCCAGTCCCTAGTGATCATCACATTCAACCGACACGAGGCTTATTTGTTGAGGACAAAGATGTTTTTAGATTAAGCAAAAAACCAAACAAACAAACAAACACACATTATGGTGTCAAATTTAACCTTCTAGAGAATTGTTCATTGATAAAGTTTGCGTGCGTGCGTCCGTGCGCGAGAGCGTGTTCTGTCCTGCTCTTCCTCACACACATTTATTGCACCTTCCTTGATTAACCGTTAAATCATCGTTACACCATCTAACCATCTGATTAATCCAAAACATCCAAAAAGTAAATCACGCCTGTGGCAGAAGGGAAATAACCCCCTACTCATACATGCAGTATGAAATCCCATCTCTGTGTGCAAAGCAGCATGCTCCTTAGACACTGAAGAGCTGTTTCTAACAGGCTGTATGAACGCTGATACAGGACAATGGGGCATTATGAGGAACATAAGGAACCTGACTGTTCACTAACATCACTGCACTGTACAGTAACACTTTCCACTGTCCAGACCTTTACCACCCTATTAAAATTGGAGGCAGGGATTTCAGAGCACACAAGAAGCACAAAACAGTTCAGAATAGGCTTACACTCTGAAAACCTCTCAAAACAACTCTGGAGCACAGTAGCCACCGTCTGAAGACTTGGGCTCCATGAACAAACGAGAACCACAAGCGAACTGAAACATCAGCCAAGGTGCCCGAGTATAGGGCAGAAGAGTTAACAAGGGTTTAGCATCTTGAAAATGCGGCTGTGTATCAGAGCAAGGACAAACAAAAAAATAATTCTCTCTGCCATTCACAATTAACTCATGTTTAAGAAATTATTATTATTATTATTATTATTATTATTATTATTATTATTAATGCAGAACGTAGCAAAAAAGAAATATTGCCAAATAAGAAATAGCACTTCCTAGGCTTTTAGCTGCAGTGCTATAGTTTCTAGCTGTCACCAAGCCAATGCAAGAAGATAGCTAACGATTACTTAGCTAGCTGGCCAAAGAGGCGTAATTAGTAAATTAACCTACGGAGACTTACAAATCCACAAAAGCTTATCTCAAGCTCGATAGGAATAATTTAACATGACGCTTTCCTTTTAAAAGTGAGAGTTTTGTCCCAATTCGTAATTCTAAGTACCCAATAGATTGCAGTACAAAACCCAACTTGGTACGTACATACCAACCGATCTAGGAGTTGGTCTAACCGGAGGCCTACGTCCGATTTTAGCATGCAAAATTGGAAAAAGCTTGACCACATCAATGCGTAATCCGTAGATTGCAGCTGTGTATACAAGATTACAAACACGTTAGCGAGGTGGGGTCAAGTCGGATACCAACTACACTGATGAGTTCAAACAAACTACTTCGGCATCTTTGACTCTGTGAGCTTAGCTTGCTAGGAGCGACCTGCCTCGCCAACTAGCGAAACGGCTAAGCTAGGTCTCTGAGAGAAACCGATTAACCAGCCATCTCACGGATAACTTGCTAGGTTGAATTTGAGATTCAAACTATGTGGTACCGGCTACCTTAAAACCCAAGACCTGTCATAAATAAGCCAAAAACCACTCGACTAGCGAAAGCAGTGAGAATTCAAAGCCTAGCCATTCGCTAACCACTACACGATGCGCTCTAATCAGAAGTTAGCTTAGCTAAGCTAAGCTAAGCTAGCGATTCAGATCACATTCAGCGCATCTTGCTAGCCAAACCAGCTAAACTATCTAGTTAGGCGGCTAGCTTTAAATACAACTAGCAAACGCTGCAGAAAGTACAGGAAAACGGAAAACTTTACCTTAATCCTCTGTGTTTCGGGGTACGAAGATGATGATGCGAAGTGATCCCGTATCAACACTTTTATTAACACAAAAACGCTCCCAATGCCGTTTAAGTGGCCTTTGGAAACAGCGGCACAACCAAATGAAAATGCAATCTTGGCCTTAAACTGCCAATCCCACAACTAGCTATCTTAGCTACTTTATACCTCCTAGTGAAATAATCCTCCGTATCCCATCAATGGTGACGTACGAATGCATTAAAAGATTTAGCGCATTGCCCGGTTGTTGATTAAATCCTGTCCCTACAGTTCACCAGGTGTTTTCTGGTTATTTTCTTTTAGAGTACGTTTAATTTAGGGCAATCTCCGTTCACCCTATTGTCAACATTACTGGGCTGATCCATGGCACACATAACACAGACGAGCGGAGTGTGTTGGTTGGTCTGGCCCCGCTGCACACGATGATTGGTGGGTTTGAAGACTCGTGGCGCTGTCATTGGACGATGTTGGTGTCAATCCGCAAACGATCCCTGAGCGAAAATAAGGTGAAAATAGGTTGGCGTGTATACTGGGTAGTAGCTGTCAATTGGTAAGCAGGAGACGGAGAAACTATTAGACAAATGCTACTAATATGGAATTAGGTTTGACCCACCTGTGGTGAACCAGATCCAGTGCTGTACGGTAACTTGCGCGTTTCATCACAATAACGGCTTGTTGTCTGGTATAAGTTCCAGAAATCAGATATTTTGTCGCACACTTATTAGACAGACTAATGTGTTGTAAATTAAAAGTTTGACGTCAGTAATCTTAGCTCTGTTTAATGAAAGTTGTGGGTGTTTTAAATATTTTTTTCCTTTTTACTAGACTCACTTTGGGTAAAAAATATTTTTGGATAGGTTTCACTGTGAGGCAGATTACTTGATCTAAATGCTTAAAGAAATAGATGATTAATGCTACATAAACAGGTGGAGAGAACTTTCCAGGTTCACTGTGTCATATTGAGTTCAGTAATGCTGTAGTTTTTCAGTCCTACTCTGCCCACCTCCACAGAGTAAATTCAGTTGTATATAAATGCTTAATCTCATCCATGTTCCCTGTGTTTCATCTCATTCATCCAAAAGAGTACATTTCTGAGTTAAAGTTTGGGTTGAATGCAAGTGTTCATACATTCATTCCATTAAAAACATTCTGTTAGTGAGCCCCTAATCTCAAATATCCAGACAGTCCAGTTTTTCACTAATGGTGGAGAGCTGTCAAGCTTGGACAGGTTGTTAGGAATCTGGGTGTTTTTCTTGCTGCCGAGCTTTCTCTCAACCCTTTCGTTACATCTCTCTCTCTTTCTCTCAACCCTTTCGTTACATCTCTCTCTCTTTCTCTCAACCCTTTCGTTACATCTCTCTCTCTTTCTCTCAACCCTTTCGTTACATCTCTCTCTTTCTCTCAAACCTTTCGTTACATCTCTCTTTCTCTCAACCCTTTCGTTACATCTCTCTCTCTTTCTCTCAAACCTTTCGTTACATCTCTCTCTTTCTCTCAAACCTTTCGTTACATCTCTCACTACATCTGACTTTTTTCACCTTCACAACATTGCCTTCCTTTGAAGGAACTAACCCAATATTGCATCACATAACGTGGTATATGGAATTACAGATTACGTAGCATGGAATATGGCTCACAGGGGGGTGGGGTGAGGTGAGGGTGGTGTATTGTCTGCAGCTCATGAAGCACTGACTATTCAATGACAATTTTCCAGTGGATGACTTAAGACAGACAAATTAGATGGGATATTGAATTTTTTTTATGAGTGTAAGAGGGGTCTTTAGATCTGAGCTGGTGTTACCAAAGAACGGACGGATCGGCACATTTTAGGTGGTTAGTCAACTCGCCTGATCCCAACGTTTCTGCCAAAGAACGGGATGGAAGCAGCATGTCTCCTACTACTTCATCTAATCTTTGATTCATCTTTATCTATCTTTACAAGGAACATAATTAAAGGGACACCACTTTGTTGTCCATTTTTTAAATTGGTAGATCTTAAATCTGCACCGAATCCACAAGCATCATGAAGACTGGATGATTACCACTGCACACATTTATACCACTTACCACAGAAGGGTAAACCGATCCTTATTCTGATGAATTACGTCATCAACATGGTCCAACACGAAATAAACATCTTTGATCAAAGTAATGCAGCCCAAACTTTAATCCCACCACAAATGGTTCACCACACACCACAGCATTTGTTATATATTACAAAGCATATTACAATATGATCACATTTCCAAGTGTATGTCGTGCACGAGTGGATGAATCAGGGCAGCTTTTGTCTACAGCTCACTGCCTCCCTCGTTCCACAGAGAGCCGCCACATCTTCCAGTCAGGAGCTCAGAGGCAGTGCCTCGCTGCCTCTAAACAAGGCACTGCAGCGGCCGGCCTCGCAGGCCTGGACGCTCTGCGGAGGACCGGCCTGCCTCCGTTGCAGTTGCTGGTGGCGAGTGAAGGGTCAGGGAGAGGAAACTCGCCCGTTTGAGCCCTGGCCAGCAGGCTTGCAGACTGTACACTCCACAGAAAAGCAAGGAGGCGCTTCTGTGTTTCAGGACGGTTGTGTTTTTGATCACTTCTCATCATGCACAGAGCAAGACCTTTCCATAACATAACACCAACATCACAGACACAAGACATGCTCATGGAATCTGGACAGGTGACGTGTGTACCTCTTGTGAAAAGGTTTTACTGCTTACAGAAAACTTCATAAAATTGTAAATTGTTAAATGTAAAAATTAGAGCTTTTTACAGAAATGTAGTAGAAGTAAAATTGCCAAAGAGGCAAAAAAAAAAAGTAGAATTAAAAATTGTTTACAGTAAAATGCCTTGGTGAAATCACAAAGGCTCTTTTTTGTCGGCGAGTTTCCTGTGTGCTTTTGTTTTAAGCAGCATGGATGAGATGCTTTTAAGTGTGTCTCTCTTCCCCACGCTGATCTCATTTGCTCCCGCCTTCCACTGCAGGAGTTCACCATCCTCCCCGCCAGTCAACAAAGCCCCAGCACTGGCATCCCACTGGAAGCACCTCACAGTGGCAGAATGTCCTCCTTTCAGTGACTTTATCAGCCTCAGGCCACTCCCCTTACAATCCAGGAGGTGGAGCTCTCCAGTGTTGGCTCCACCCAGTAGAAGGAGACAACCTGCCTCTTCGAGCCACGTTCCTCCGACAAAGTAGTCCAGGGATGTCCCTTCAGGGAGAGGAACGAGGGTTCTTGCATCAGGTGAGGTAAGCAGGGTGAAGGAGTCGTCAGTGTCGAGCTGAGCTAGGTCCCACAGACAGAGGCCCTCATCATGGCTCAGACTCAAAAGCTGGTCAAGATTTTTACCTGCCAATCAAAGGGAGCACATCAGTTGGTTTTTACACTGTGCAATTTGCACACAGATCTTGTTATGGCTCTCATAATGAGCCTGTCAAAAGGATAAACATGAGCTGAATCTACTGACCGTCTCTAGCTGGGCTGAACCGAGCTATAAATCATATTTGCAATAACTTAGAACAAGCTGTATGTGAACCACCTACCTGACCAGCAGAGGGCAGCAGTGGAGGAGCCACAGTTGCAGGTAGTAACGAGGGCGTCGTCCTCTGTGCCCAAGCTAAGATCGAACACGTTCACCAGGCCGTCAGTGCCGCCAGACGACAACCTGTCTGCCTGTGTGGGGTGGAAGCGCACGGCCGTGATGTCATCACTATGCGACTCGGAGTACACTCCCAGCAGGCGTTCACGCTCGCCGCCGGCCTGGTGGGCGTAGCCAGCCATGCGCACATCCCAGAACACCAGGAAGCTGTCCTCGCCCACCTGCTCTGTGCCAGCACAAAGCACACCGCCGCTGCAGCTCACGTCGAAGCAGCAGTAAGAATGTTCCGGATCGCTCCGGAACACGCGCGTGGCGGCAGATCCTGGCCGACGGACGTCCCAGGAGCACAGCGTCCCATCCGCAGAGCCTGTGAAGAGCAGGGTGGGGCAAGGTGGGGCAAAACGTGCCCCTAACAAAGGCCCTTCGTGGCCCCGATACTCCCCGCAGACACGCAGAGTCTCTCTGCTGTGTAGACGAACTGAGTGCCCAGAACAGCACACGGCCAGCAGCTCGGAGCTCTGGTCAGTACCGCCGCACACAGACGGCAGCGCCAAGTCCAACACGTAACATGGGTCACCCGGCTGCAGACGTCTGGCGACAGAGAGGGCCTTGAAGGTGTCCTCAACGGAGCCCATGACGTTGGAAGACTGCTCTGATAAAAGAAGGGTCAATCACACTCTCATTCCCAGGTCAAACCGATGAAGCACACATTACAAAAGGAACAGACGAAGTATAATGTTATAAAGTTCATGTGTGTGTGTGTGTATACACTTCAGTCAAGGAGTCACTCACTATTGCTCAGCAGGACATGATAGTTGCAACCTGCCAAATTGTTATGTTTATAAACAAATTATTCTTTCAAAAATCTTGTTCTGTTTACTCAAAACACTGCCAGGTATGTTTTATAATAATAACTTACTTACTCTGTTCACTTACAACAAATAGCTACATGGCTACGTGAGCAAACTAGATAACATTTAAAACGGTGTCTTCTTATAGTGATGGCGTTTTTCGCCAAAAGCACATCAAAATACTTGGAAAAGTACAAACAGCTAAACCGACATCTTAAAAAGAACCTACCTTTCAGTTCTCAACAATTAGCTTGTTAGGACTCGTCTGTCAAAATCCTCATGCGTTATTACTCCTTGTGCAACACCATAAAATGCTCGTTGAGGAACCCAGAAGGTTGTGCGCCGTCAAAAATAGTTCCGGAATGTTTCATTCCTACGGTTTTAAAATACACCACATTTTCACACAGCTCTATTTGTGAACTCTTACGCAACTAATCACAGTCTGGAAGGAGGACAGAGGTCCTAGGGAATGAGCAAAAATAAAGTCAAATGAGCAAAGTTCGTATTGGCAGTTCGACGCAAGAAGAGTTCATGCTCTTTTCTAGTTTTTCTAGTACATTAATGTTAATAAGGGGAAACGTTTCTGCAAAGTATAGTTCAGCAGTAGATTTTTTTCTAGCACTTAGCCGTTGTGTGAACCATATAAAGGGGTTACATTTATTACCGATTCCCTTTAACGCTTAGACAGCGAGGTCGACGATAGAAGAGACGGAATCATGATCCTGGAGTAAAATACATCGCATACACTTTAGTGGATGGTTTCTGAGACGGAGAAAAACATTTTCTGGTTTGCTACGGGGTGGAAGGGGGTATCCGCCATAATGGCATTAAGATGAGATCAGAATAATTCTTTTCGAGACAATAATGTGTACAGTAATTAGAGAAAGTGAGTTTTACGACCACCAAATTAGACAGGCATTGTTTTATAGGCAAAAAGCACAATGTGATACATAAACATAAATCTCATTTTATTATGACTTATTTGTGTCGCGACACTTGTAGACAGCAGTTGCTGAGTGTTACGTGAATGAGTGTTGCCATGTAGTAATAACTCTTAAGTGTACTTTGAAAATACACGAGAAATGACAAGTTGACAACATGGCATTCATTTTATTGAAATTGTACAATGTCAAAAAATAGAGAATTTGCTTGAGTAAATGCAAACATTACAGTCTAGTAAAACATAAAAAAGTTTCATCAGATAACAATAAACAAAATTGAAGCATTTGGACCCACGTATCTCTGACACTGTGTTAAAGGTCATTTTTACACTGCATCTCTACCACCATTTTAAATAGATTTCGCTGTTCTGCAGGTGCCCAATGTACACTAGGGGGCGCGTCTCTCTTCTTCCACAGCTGACGTTGCTTGACAAAACCGCAAATAATGTTTCGTTACTGTCACTTTCATGAGCGTCACTTGGTAAGTGGTAACCGCACATTAATTACTTTCTTGTACTCAACAGAGAAACAATCACTAATATTATTTAAAGCTATGGAAACTTTGGGCCTTAACAGTAAGTGGATAAACAGATTCACACAGATAAACAGTGACACCAAAAAGGAAACCAATTTTGTTACATTTTATCCTTCTGATAGACGAACTTCTAGACTCTGTTCAAGACACATTTGGCAGAGTGGTAAAAAAAAGAAAGAAAAATACAAAGAATAGTTAGTATTCAATGTATATACAATGTATAAAGATAGAAATGTAATTTAATTTAGGTGTGTAGTAGTAATGAGTAGTAATGGAATGAGTCCTTTCTACCACTGTGTATATTCTGCATAGAGTTATACATCAAAAAAATCTTCCAGACTAATCTGGCCTATGGCTTAATATACCAGGAGAACAAACAACCAAATACAATTATTATTGCTGTCAGTTCAGACAGAGTCAAAAGGACAAAATCTACCAGTTATGTGCTGTGTTAACAGTATATAATATCCATACAATTCAGATGTATTACTGAATGGGATTCATTATGCAAAAAGAGGTTTTATAAACTGTTTTTATCTAGAAACATTCAGTAGAGGTAACGAGGCACGACAGAGTCTACAGTGAACGGTATTTCAAACTGCGGGTTTCTAACAGCCCAGATTAATGACTCATTTGTTTGTACATCAAATGTTTCTAATCACAATGCCTGCCCGAGTGCAGGCTCTGCACAGGCAGGAACCAAATAAGGCCCTGAGGGGAGTGGCTGCAGGCAGCCTGTGCCCATCACACAGCTGCCTGATTGGCTGCCTGCGACTGAGGGTCACCATGGACGCGACTGTGCTGGGCCTCTGATGCCTCTTGCATCAGAGCCCCAGGACAGGCAGCACACATTATTGGCCGTTTCCTTCAGGCGTCAGACTACTCAGCACAGGCAGCACGGTGAGGGACAGACACACGACTGCTGACGCCATAGTGAGGAAAGGGGAAGACCGGGGGCCACAGCAGGAACTAGGACTGGGGATTTTTAGAGAATGATGAATTTATAGAGAACGATGAATGTACATTTTAGGCAAGAGGAGAAAATAAAGGAACCACAGTGCTACACATGGTTCATTTGGGATTACAAATATTTTATAAGAATTTTTAAAAATACATTTTAAAAATATTTATAATTTTATGTTTAGGAGCCTGCCATTTAAAGCATACTCTGAAAATTAAAATGCACCTAGCATCAAATTAATGATGAATCCGCAAACGAACTCTCCCAATATCAATATCAAAAGCTTTGCTTTTTTTGGTCCACGTTTGCATTCCACGTGGTGGACTTCAGCCCTGCAGTGTCCACGTGGGTTACTGACTGGTAGAGAATACTGAGCTTTTGCAGACAAAGCAACAGTGACATCATGTATTACTACACTGTGTGACTTATTAGTTTTCAAGTTCTCAACCCCCAAAAACAAACACACAATTGTAAGCTTCATGCCTGTTAGTATAAACAGGGCTAAGTTCGTCATAACCTCTGCACGATATTGTAATTTTATCATCTCCAATGGAACATCCTGTTTACAAAGGTGAAACCCCAGGAGTCTGGGGATGGGTGTGTGACGCGCGCACGCACACACACGCGCACACACACACGCACACACGCACACACACACGCACACGCACATGAGATGCACAAGGCCACAGAAATAAGGAAATGTAAAGAACAATCTGGCAGTCCTCATGCACAACAGTGGCACACATAGGAGCAGTGCATTCTGGGAATAGTGCATTTTTAAATAGTACCTCAAACACATTCTGTACATCAATCTGAAACATTACTGACTTCTACAGTTAAGCAGTACACCACAACAATCAAAATCTAGTCCATTGTCTTTTCTTATCAAGAGGTGCCAGCATGTGATGATTTGCTGAATATGGAATTTAATTTTCTTCCATTACTGAAAGGATCAGATTAAGTCATCAAACTTGAAAAACATGTATCAGGAAAAACATCAGCCATTCACTTGAAACATACCATAGTGGTTAGATCTGATTGTCTGAATGCATTAAAATGTGTGAAGGCAAAATCTGGCATCAAGAACGAGTGATTTTACATAAACCACAAGTGCTTTTTTACGTTGTTATTTGTTTGTTTTTACTTGACTTGTTAAAACAACTGTAAACTATGAACAACGATCTGAGGGCCCTGCTGGACACGGATGGCTCCAAACATTCCTTCAGCGTTTCAGTAGTCCGTCTCGTCATTCCTCCACCTTTTCAGTAGTCCAGTTATTAGCTCCTCCACCTTTTCAGTAGTCCAGCTATTCATTCGCAACACTGAAATTTAAGTACACAGACCAACGAAGCCTCGCTCAGACATGTTAATAACAGGTTTAAGCAGCTGTGCTTTTTAAAGGGACACAAAGGAACAAAATAATTAAAACTGGAAAATGCTAATCTTGCGAGAGCTCCTGTCTTGCTAAATTTCAGATTTACAGATTAAGTCTAATCTTGGATTTACCAAAATATGTAAGAGAATCAACTCTGATAGTGTAATGTGAGCAAGAATGCTTAATCTGCTTCCAGGACACTAGTCCTGAATGTTCAATGTTACTTTGGGTCAGAACCAGGCTACAGGGTACTATGCTAAACATGAATGGACCCATGCACTAGTGGGCAAAAGTCACGTCCAAACCTTAAGAGCACAATGGTCATCTGGCTCGAACTGAACCTTGTTGTTCAGACTAGATTTAAGATCACCCTGATAAAGCATACACTTTTAGGTCATCTGGTACGTACGATCCAGACGATTGTCAAATGTGAGATCCTGTGAATATGATCTCCCAAAAAAACAAACAAACAAACAAAAAAACCCCAAACAAACTGTCAACGCCAGAAGTAATATCAAACACTAATCTGGTTTGTCCCGTCACAGCTGAGGTCTCAGTTAATTTGGTACGTTTATATGAGTCATTCAGTCAGTCATAGACCTTCAATCACCTGCACAGGTATTTCAGTCAAAAAGAACAAAAAAAAACATATCTACAGTAACTCCTAGATAGTATTTGTTTGCTGTCAAAAGTCCTCATGTTATAATTATCCTCAAAATGGGATTTATATATAAAAAAAAAATCTTTTAGCTTCCAAGGTGCTGCTGACTACCTGAAGGGGAGTTATATAACCCCAGGGTACCACCGCAGAGTTGTATAAAATATGTGCCCTTTGACCACATTGTTTTCATCTCAAAATAACATGGTGCCCTGAGAAGATCCAGCCGCTCGAATTATTGTGCCAATAATCAGACCGTGAAAGACATGAATGACAAAACTACGACTTGGGCTGAAGAAAATCTGATTTAGAATAAACATTCAGAGTGGTAAAGGCTCTATAAATAGGAATTTGGGATAAATACTCTCCATCTATAACGAAAGGTCCCAATATGAATAACTTCCATTGGGCTGTGTGTTTTATGATCATCTTCTATTGGGCTGTGTGTTTTATGATCATCTTCTATTGGGCTGTGAGTTTTATGATCATCTTCTATTGGGCTGTGTGTTTTATGATCATCTGCTGTTGGGCTGTGTGTTTTATGATCATCTGCTATTGGGCTGTGAGTTTTATGATCATCTGCTGTTGGGCTGTGAGTTTTATGATCATCTGCTGTTGGGCTGTGTGTTTTATGATCATCTTCTATTGGGCTGTGAGTTTTATGATCATCTTCTATTGGGCTGTGAGTTTTATGATCATCTGCTGTTGGGCTGTGAGTTTTATGATCATCTTCTATTGGGCTGTGAGTTTTATGATCATCTTCTATTGGGCTGTGAGTTTTATGATCATCTATTTCTAGAGAAAATGCAGGGGAACATTTGTTAATTGTGTTGTTTTTTTGTTTTTTCTATGATCATTGGTGAACTGAAGATCCAAAAAGGTTGGTATCAGCTTCATCAATTCATCTGGCTGCTAGTATTCTGATTGGACACCATGCATGACCAACGTTCCCATCAACCAATCAGGACAAGCCGATGTAACCAAAGAGGAGGGGCACAAGGAAGAACGCACTGAATCCTACAGTCCAGTAGACTATATACCGGTACGGCAGTTCCACCTGCATGTGCTGCCTGGCCTTCCGGGCATCTCCACTCGGAATTCTGAAAATCCGACACACAAGGGGGACGGTGAGAGCCTTCATGATGGCCCTGGTCACCAGGAGCACCAACACCCCGAGGGCAAACCTCAGCAGACACAGTCCCACCAGGCCAAGACTGGGGGCCGGGGGGCTCAAGGGTAGCGCGGAGATCGGGGGGTCAGGGATCAGGTCCAGCTGGTGGTTGAGGTGGGAGGCCACAGCTATGCCGGCGCCGGTGCCCAGGATCTGAGCGGTGTCGCCCCGCGAGGTGCTCCATGTGTCCAGGGTGAAGGAGAACAGACCCATGGCGGCGTGCAGTGAGACTATGAGGACTGGGGCGTAACGGAACGACAGGTTGAACGTATCGATCACGTCCAGGGCGGGAGCGAAGATGGCCAGGATCAGCAGGCTGTAGAGGACACCCACGATGACGTCCTGTGAGGGTGAACCAATTCATTAACGTCTAAATAAAACTACATTTAAGAGCCATTTCTTCTTACAAGTGAAAAGATCTATAGGTGCAAAACTAAACTATGAATTGTTAAGAGCATCACACAATGAAGTATTTGTAACCATTTCAATGGTTTAAACGCATGTCAGCAATAACCATGTATGATCCACTGTGTTGCTGCTACAAGTGTAAGGAACACAGAGACCGAACTTCAATTAGTTCTTCAAATATGCACTCAAAACTGTGTTCACTGGCTGTGCAAAATTACATTCAAAACTGTTCACTGGCTCTTCAAACGTGTTCACCGCCTGTTCAAACACACGTTCAAAGCTGTGTTCACCGCCTGTTCAAACACACGTTCAAAGCTGTGTTCACCGCCTGTTCAAACACACGTTCATGATCGTTTTCACTGGCAGCTCAAACATGTGTTCAGAGCATTAATTATTGGCTGTTTAAATGTTAAACTATAACATGGTTGGATGTTCCCAGGTGCCTGACACGAGTCCATGGGGGGGGTAGAAAAGGTGGTGGAGTTCATAAATTCATTCAATAATGACATCATGGTAATAACACTTTACAGAACTGAAAAAGAACAAAGTACACCAAATGTCATAATGACCCTAATAGTGGAAGGTTAATGATTCATAAATAAGACCAAAATTATGATACACCACCTTTGAACCTTCCAGAAACCCCCTAGCTGTCTGTTTAAAACCTAAAGCTGCGTTTTCAGAAACTGCAGCCATTTCTAAAAAAAAAAAAACCCACCACCACCACAAACATGGCTATAATGAATTAGACTTTGTCTAAATTCCTTGTCTGTTATTATACACACATCTTTTATGTAAGATATATTTGATATTTCCTGACATTAAAATGGTATTTCATAAAACCACTTAAAGAACTTGTTTTAACATGACCAAGCCACAGAGAATACATGTAGGAAACGTCACCTAACACCACACATGAAGTGCTGCCTCTCTTACATGCTATTATATTCAGTATATTCAGTGCAGAGTACTTAACAACCATTGTCCAATACAGTAAAAGAAACAGCATTCTGAGAAAAGGTTACAAGGTTTTCATTACAGCGTAAAATGGTGAACAAATACTTCACCAACTTCACCAAGAAACATAGTTTTAATGGCAGGAACCAAAAATACGCCAAGTGTGGAAATCTGCTCTTCGTCCTGTCCTCGTGCAGCTGTGGCTGTTTGACATCACAACATCTTAAACAATCTGTCATACATCTGAATCCTTTCCAATATGCATTAAAATCTGCTAACCAAAGAAGAATCAATCTGAGAAAAGTTATATTTTCTCTCCTTTTTAAAAGTAATGTATAAATGAAATGGCTTCCAGTAATGTGAATTTTTAAAAAAAAAAAAATCTCTCAAAAGCTAGTTTCATGAGAGTTAACGAGACTCTAGAACCACTGATAGAACAGCACGGAAAAAGGACTCGTTTGGCACCTCACAACCCAGTCACCACAAAAACAGAATATCAAACACGATTATGAGAGGTGTGGATGTTAAAGGGTGACACACTGCTTCAGTAACCCAATCCTGTAAAAGAATTCCACAGGCACACACACCTGCGTTATTTAGCAACACAAGACAAGTAAACAAATATGTGGCAAGTGGGAGAGTTTTGTGGAGGTGCGCAGGGTTTAAATATCACAACTTAATGGACCATTTCTGAAGAAATAAAGAGAGGTCAGGATGGTGATGGTCACGTTAACAGAACAGGCCTTCTGCCTGCTTTAGCTTACTTCATCAGCTCTAGACCTGACACACAATATGGGCTTAACCATGGAAACGGTCTCACAGGAGAACGTCATTCGGCACTCCAGCATGGCAACCAGACACATGAGGTCATTCCAGAGATGTCATTACCATTGAGCACATCAGGGAGTGAGTATAAGGAGTTCCAATACACCCGCCCTCTCCAACACACACACACACACACACACACACACACACACACACACACACACACACACACACACACACACACACAC
>JAOXYF010000009.1:17608131-17626740 GCA_028565775.1 Sternarchorhynchus goeldii
CCCCCCCCCCCCCCCCCCCCCCCCCCCCCCCCCCCCCCCCCCCCCCCCCCCCCCCCCCCCCCCCCCCCCCCCAGTCCAGTCAGACAGTTCATTACAAACAGCAGAGGTTCTTATCTCTCTGGAGATGATTTGGTCAAGGAAAAAAATAGAAAAAATCAGATTTCGTCTCTCTGTCGCCCATTTCCCCTGCTCTCGGTTTAGAGGAACAACCTCATCATTTCCACAGGAGGCTTAAACGTTCCCATATGTGATGTGGTGTAAAAGTGTGTGATGTGGTGTATAAGTGTGTGCCCTAAAGGAAAACTGCAGTCTGTGTGCTTGACACAGCTGGGACCTGGAACACTATCAGGGCCCTAACCAATGCATGTGTTGCTCTGTTGATGGTCTGTGCTGCGTTTTAATGATGGTTGATGGTTTGTGCAGGGGCCGCTGTTACTGCAGGGGCCACTGTAGAGCTCATTCCTTCTGGGTCCAGACATCAGAAACTAGTGCATTACATTTTTAGCTTTACAGCAGGATTCCTCAAGGTGAGGAATATTATAAATAAATAAAACAGGTACATGAATGAATAAACAAACAAACAAACAAAATAAATGCATGGACTGTTAAGTGGATCCTTTCCGTGAAACTCTAAACGCTCAAGTGTCCTCGTAAACCGTCACGCACATGACAGTCAGAATCCTGCACTCTGTCAGCAGGAAGGACCTTGTTTAACGGCTGCGCACGTGAGATTTTCCCGCCACCTCTGTGACTGAAAGGTAATGGTGGTCGTCAGCCTCCTCTGGAATCTCCAGAGCCACGGAAGCACGAGTGGCCTCGCTCCTCTGGACTGGACACTTAGACTGGAAACGTTATCTCTGCAAACGTGAGACGCATGACCAACTGCCCACTCGGGCAAAACAACTAACAGGGTAGAAGATTGCAGGGTCCTTCCTGCGTCTGTGCACTTTTACAGGAAGGGCAGTACTGTAACAGAGTGTAGTTAGTGTGTTCAAGACCTAGATGACTGTGGCTTTTCTGAGTCATGCTTTACCTTACAAAGAACTGCATTTTTCATGTTTGTAATCACAGTCAACTTTGTCAGAGACATCAAAACCCATAAATATATTCTCTAACTGCCCTTACAGTCTCACACAGAACTGTATATTACAGCATAATCATATAGATGTGTGGACAATACAATTTTACAGAATCGAACTTGGAGTTGGTATAAAAATGAGATACTAAGATGTAATTACTATACTAGTATGATCACAAAGTCATAACGACAAAATTCAGGAGTAGTACATAAACGTTATGCGTTATTATGGTTTTGCTTCTCATAATTATCTTAGAAGTTCATGCACCACGTCTTACACCAAGCTGCTTACCTGCCAACGAGCGTAGGTGAGCAGAAACAGAGATAAAGGAATCGCGGTACCGGACATCGCGTGAGTTGAAGGCATGCTGTATTCGGAATTGTAGAACATCTCCACCTTAACTACCGGAGGCGAGGCGGGTCGTGGCCAACGGATGACATCTTTCGTACACTGCCCAAGGTACATTACCCAAACCCAGACGACGATCAGGCGCCGTGCAACGAACGGGTCCACGTTCCAGATTAAGAACGGGAAAAAACAGATGTAGAAAAGTTCGTTGCCCAGTTCGGTTCCGAAAGTGAACAGGTAGTAGAAGAATTTGTTCTCGATCACGAACTCCTGCCCTGCATCTCCGGTGAGAGAATTCTTGCGTAGAGGTTTCACCTTTCTGCCTTGAACACACTGCGAACCGTCATTTCCAGAACCGTTAAACCGATTCTCTGACCGTTCCGGCCGTTCCCGCGCCTGCCTGAAATCTTTGCTTCCAGTGAAGTGGCAATTGTTCATGCCGCGTTGCCCCATTCCCGTCTCCCCCGCGGCCGGAGCCAAGGCCGTCCCGTTAACCACGCCATTGTTGCACTCGTCCCGTTTCTCCTGCTCTAACCTGCACACTCCTCGCGCTCGGACCGTGTCCGTGTTCTTCCCGTCACCACCTGTGTTTGTAGCTCCGTTCTCGTCGTTGTTCCGAGTCCCGGTGTTGGGCACGGACCTCTCCGCCTCACTCGTGTCGCCGGGTACATTCCTCGTCCCCCGCACGCCACACATCTTCTGAAAACGGGCTACATGGTGTGGGTCTTGTAAATAGTCCAACAACTTCGCGAATCCTGCGCTTTCCATTTTATGTGATAAACTGCAGTGTCACTGACTCGGTTTGCTTTCTATTTTTTTATCTAGCTAGTTGTGCTAGTCCACTTGAGAGATTGCTCGCTTATTCCATATTAGGAACGCAGGCAAGGTTCGTTTATTGCTACTTTTTAGTTTTATATGAAATGATAAAATCCGCTGCCTTGTGCTGTAGAAATCGCTATTTCTCGAATTAAAAGAAAACTGAACAAATCATCATACGAAGTGCCTCGTAGCTTCGTTAGGTGGTTCCCTGTCCGCAAAGCCGCTATCTCATGTAGCTTAGCTACAAGTATCCGGTTACTGACAGATCTATGCAAAACGAAAAGCAGAAGGGACGAGCACGTAAGGTTGACGTACTCCGAGTACGCCTGTGCTCCAGCCTTGTGAACGCGCACATATTGCATTAAAAGTAAATTAGGGTAAAATGGAAAGTATACACGTGTTTATAGACAAATAAAACGAAGGAAACATTTGATTTTTTATTTGATTACAATACCTGAAAAATAGACAGATCTCTGCTACTACGCTTAAGTGTTTTGGCAAAATATGGTTAACCTTTTTGTAGAGCATTTATTAAAAATAGAGAAAACATTTCAAATAAATCACATATTTTGTTTATATCTGTAGATCCAAAAGGTAGCACTTTTGATTAAATAATCTGTTTTACATTCAGATATTGAAACCAAAATAAAACAAACATCACTATACACATGTATATTGATACAAAAAGAGCTGATTAAAAAGCAAATTACTGACATTTCTTCAAATATTAAAATATAGGCTATGTCTGTAACATTGCTTTCCTTGTTAGATAAGTCAGCAATTAAGATAAAAGAGATGTCTTGTTTTGTAATTATTCTGCACTTTGGGGTTATTAAATGGAACAGAAGATAACAGAACTCTGTAGAAAAACTAACTATGAATTATTCTGTTTTGTAGCGTTAAGCCAGATCAAAAATTATTG
The DNA here is from genome assembly GCA_028565775.1 of Sternarchorhynchus goeldii. Taxonomy (NCBI): domain Eukaryota; kingdom Metazoa; phylum Chordata; class Actinopteri; order Gymnotiformes; family Apteronotidae; genus Sternarchorhynchus; species Sternarchorhynchus goeldii. The sequence goes on from JAOXYF010000009.1 coordinate 17,611,300, forward strand.
TGCCAAAGGAGCGACATACCTCTTTGTGAAGAGAGGCTGTAGGTACCGACAGAACGTCGAAGTGAGTAATAGCTCGATATATTTGGTGAGTAGACCTACTCGTCTGTTTTCCAAACGTTATCAAACGAGAATGTGGCACCAGAAAAACCCTTGACATACTGGCCAATACATTCAGATATTCTGATTCCAGTTTTAATGAACTCTAAAAACCAGAATCAAAATGTGAATAGAAAATTAACTTTGCATTCAGTCTTATTTTCTGACATTATAGGATTTCAGCACTAGAGGGCAGTAACGTATCATTGTAGATTGCTGAAACCTGTTTGCAGAAACGTAATGCGTGGGTCATCGTCATAGAAGCACGAATCACACGACCCTCACTTTATATGCCATAGCGAAAATTACATATATAATATTGTGATGCTTTGTTTTTAAGTCGTGGATCACAAAATAAACTAATGTCCCATTTTGTTAAGCAACCAAAAATCGGACAATTTTTACTTTTACATAAACACAAGGTGCATGGCTTACGTTTTTTCCTTGAATCCCTGAAAAATGCTTAGTTAGACGGTAGATTATTTAAGACTAAAACAAACAGCAAAATAACATTTAAGTTCATTCAGACAGACAGTTAGTCAAGAGTGATGTAGTCCTCTTTTCTGTTAAAAAAGAAAAAAGCAGACCCTGATATTCACTGGTGGTAAGTGCATTCCCAGACAGTAGCGATCTTCCAAGCGTGCCTTCGATGATATGCAAGCACACAGATGTGCACAGGATAGAAACCCAGGCCCACGGGGACTCCATCTTGGCTCCAGCATCGCCGTGCTAGTCGACGGCGGTAAATTCCACACAGCGAACCAGCTGGGGTTTCATCAGCAATCACCCAGCTGGTACAAAAGTATCGGAGGCCCGCAGTCAGGGGGCCGAGGGGGGCAGCCGGCGAGGCCGCAGGCACATGAGCCTGTGGGAGAGGGGTACGGGAGCAGCCTGCACTGCTGGAGGTCTTGGAGGCTGAAGCTCGGAGAGCAGCATTCGGCAACTAGCACCTTCAGCCTCTTTCCGCCCGAATAAAAGAGTCTCCGAGAGGACAGGTCCCCGTGCCGCTCCACGTCCTCCTCTTCCTCGGCCTCCCGCCGCACCCCGTCCGAGTGGATCTTGCGGAGCAGGTTGTTAATGAGGACGGAGCGGCGCAGGTAGGTCTCGGGGTCGTCCAGGAAACGCAGCTTCTGCAGCGACAGGCGCAGGATACAGCTCCGCTCCTCCCGCAGAATCAGGTGCTGCAGAGAGGGGGAAAGAGAAAGGGAAAGAGAAATAAAGAGAAAGCGAAATGGAGATGGAGAAAAGAGGGAAAGAAATAAAGAAAAGTGGAAGAGCGAGAGTAAGGGAAAGACAAAATGTTACAGACAGAAAAAATGGAGGCAGAGAGAAATAGACAAACATCAGAAAGAAGTGGAGCGAAAAATGAGATGTTAAGAGAGAGTAATGTTAAGAGAGAAAGTGCTATAAATATTTTGATTGGGTTGCAGTGAATGAGGAGTAGCCAGTGTGACTGTCTTGGGTGCAGGTGGCAGGGGCAAAATGTGGGCGCTCTTACTTTTTGTAAATATCCATGTATGTCTCCTTGGACATCCTCTTCTTCCGCATACTTTCTCTTAAAGTAGGCGACTTTCGACGTTGTTGATCGATAAGAGCGCGCTTAATGTGAAGACCCTGGGGAAGCACGCGTATCAGCCTGGTTTTAGATTCTACGGCCAGTTCAAATTCAGACTTCGGGTCACTATGATCTGAGTGACCACTTTGACAGACGTGCAACTTCGTATTCTGGCTGATAATACGTACTGGGGAAAAGCAGAGCTAGCGATAATAGAGGCTCTAGCCACAAACATCACAGCCATGTAATTTCTTTTGCGTGGGCGTCTTATTTACCTGAGGGCTGCAGCACATGAGCGAACACGCTACGCGTTTATAACAAGTGCTCTGTTCACCTGAGCATTGCTCCTGTCTCTAACACACATGCCCTCCGAGTGCTGTGGTTAGAGAGAGAGAGGGGGAGAGAGAGCGCGTTGGTTGTAGTTTTTTGAGCATGTTAAGTTTGTTGACAATCTATATCCAGTTACACAAACTGATAACCGCGGCTCCAGCTTCTGTAGTTTTAACGACAGGAACTACATCACTGTGAACATTAGCTAGCAATTTGTCAGTAATAGGCTAAGTAACGCAACTGATACACCAACAGGTGATAAAACTGTAATATTTTAGTTAAATGTCTTATAATGCCTGGTCATATAGTATGTACGCCCAGTTAACATCATTTGTAAATAATCCTTTACCAGTTTATTTAGTTGTTGTCCTGACGGAGTAGTGGGGCGGGGGTGTAATAGGTTGCAAGCTCTCTAATCGCTTCACACTTACCAATCATTAGGTAACGAAGACGCTTTGATAGCCGACCAGTCTACAAACAAATGGAAAACTTATTTTAAAAAACCACGCCAACATAAACGACAGATAGACGACTCCCAGTTACGTCCCTCAGACAGACATAATTCATAAACGGCATTAGAATTTCAAAAGGCGCATTTTACAAATTCAAATATCGAATTCCAGGATTGCCATTATCACCCGGCGACTAACCCTAACCCTAACCCTAACTACCCTTCTCCGTTTCAGTGGGATGCAAACATCGCAGGCTACCCTCGACCTACCTGGTTACACTGAGATGAACAGCCTCCTTCACAACGGATAAATCGGCAGTCTTCTCACGCGGTTCGGATGCTCAACCTTCTGCGAGCCTGCGAGATCAGTTTCCTAGTTCATCATTTTTGGAGGGTACAAACACAGCCTTTACCAAATGTCACGGCTTTAAGCTGAAACTCAAAAAGTTTCTCGCCCTCGGATGCTGTATCGTCGTACTGATAATCCCTTTTGAGTACAGCGCAGTCTAGAGTCTTAAAATATCCTCATTTGAACGGCGAGCAATAACATACGCCTCGCCGCCTCCTGATTGGTCCTCGCTGAAACAGATGCTTTCTGTTGCTAGGAGAGTCACTAGGTAATGATGACGCTCCATCAGGTTCCATTCTTCTCGCATCCTCCTCGTATGCTCCTAGGTTTCCTATACCAGCTACTTACAAAACGCCTTCGCTCTTACAAACTTACTTTTTTTTACTACACGATTATTAACGACTTGTGGTTATTTATTTCGTTGCTCATCCAAACCGTCTGCGGAAGTCTTCTACACTAATCGTAATTATTTTGTATCATGGACCTCTGCAGTAAGACATATGCCCACCCCACACACACACACACACACACACACAAACACTGTGAGCAGAGAAAATGTTGAAATTAAACTCTCAAATCTTTGACATATCCAACTCTAACAGCCACCACTTAGTACAATCATTTGGTTATCTCAATTGGAAGTTCAAGACACAAGTTTACTGAAAGACAAAAATATATATTTTTTTCATCTACAAAAAGAAAAAAAAAAACACTATACAGCACATACTCCCATGCATAACAGGTACTGTCAAGTGTAAAGTCAACTTTAAAATATTGAGATCCATGCAGTCATAAAGTTCTGGGCTATACCATACATTTCATGCTAGCCTATCACATTATATAATGAATTTGACCCCATTCACATAATATGATTCATAGTACAGAACAGGCACTTTGTATGCATGTGCTATGAAACATGCAGTATAAAATAAGTTGTCTTTTTGCTGACTCATGGACACTGCGTGACCTCATGTGGATACGATGCAATATGTACAAAGTTACAGGCATCACGACACTGTGGTAGTCCTTGTGCTGTATGATGTCATGAAAACGAACATTAGCATGGCGTTTGCTGTGTGTAACGGCTGTCAGCACAAAAATAACCACAGTTCAGTTCGCGCAGGCTGCCATGATCTAAACGACATACATGTCATCTCCCAAAATGTTAACAGCTATAAAGGCCTGACTGTAACGGAAAACCATGCATTAAGTACAAAGGGTTGGGAACGTAAAAAAAAATAAAATAAAATAATCAGTCAAAACTGTCTAGGACACTGATCAAAGATAATAAACCGACTTAATGAGCTACAATCTCAGATCATTTAAAGTAGATAAAGGCGTAGATAGGGTACATAATAAATTCTATGTTGAACTTACAGTCAGGAAATATCCAGCATGTGATATTAAAAAAAACTGATTAGACAATTCAACAATCCTTCCATTCTGTAGAAATACATTAAGTTGAAAATAGCAAGGCATCTAATAGTCGTTTTCTTCAAAATGAAGAAAAATGGCTTTGGATTGCAACTTAAGTGTGTGTGGTTGAGTGTTGTCATGTCACAACCTTTTTAATAGGATTCCACCTCAAATTGCACCTCAGTGTTAGCTGCTCTTAAAAAGCTTAAGAATAACAAATTGTTTTTGAAGTGCTTCTTCACTTCAGGTGCAAGAAACAAACTAGCGCAGTTAACCACAGCTTGATTATTAACATCCCATTCATGCAATCACTAGGTGACAATCACTCTTAAATCAGTGATAACAAATGATTGGTTGCCATGGTGAGTGCCATGGCAGAGAGCCATCTAGTTAAATGAGTGAGCCAGTATTCTTTTGTGATGTCATTTCCTGGAGACACGATAAGGGATACAGTAAGAACTCCATTTAAGGGCCAATGGAGGTATGCATGTTTGTGAAGGCAATCACAACATATAATGTTCATTACAACTTTTACAATCCATTACTAGAGTATTATACTGAAGATCATACAGAAAGCTGAAGCACATAAATTGTTATCTCATTTTTGTCAGACATTCCTCCTTCAGTTTTTGCATACTTCTCATAGATATGTTGGCTTTATGTTTCAGAGTCTTTGACAAGATAAAACACCAGAAACAAGGCCACTGGAGCAAAGCATTTTTCTTTGTGCTCGAGATGTTTATGACTCAGGCAGTGTTCCAAGGTCAGGGGAGGAAGAACAGCGGGGTGCCCGGTACAGTGGATCTGCACCTGGCTGAAGCGTCCTTGACCACCCCCTAAAGCTCCTGGATCCTGGATCCCCTTCTGCACAGAGCTCAGTCCAGAACAGAAAAGAAAGCATCAGAAGTCTCTAAGCCCGAACACAAAGTTGCTGCTGTGTTCTTATGATGCTCCTGCGATTCAAACTGTTTTGCAAAATAATGTCTTTTGGTGAAAACATACTGGTGAACAGGTGGGGAAGCTACAGGTCAGAAACAGGTGGGGAAGCTACAGGTCAGAAATGAGGTGCTTTATGCAGCATTTATGGGTTCTTCAGTAGGTGGTGCAATTTGGGCACAAGCAATTATGATTTCAAAGCTCTGTCGAAAATGGATTTACTCATTCACTACTCACTGCATAGACACTTCTAAATAGGGTACACTACATAGGGTAGACTACATAGGGTACCTGTAAAGGAGACCACAGACAGAATTCAAGCAACAACAGCTTGTGCCAGAAATATAGCATTATAACCTTTCATCACGTAAATATAACATTATAACCTTTCATCACGTAAACTATCCGGGACGTTAGCAAAAAGCAGACTAGCGGTACAACCACACCTTGAAGTTAGTAGACAAGCTCAACACGTCTTGAATTTCGTGTCTTGAATTTCTTGAGCTTCGTTTATTCTGTCAACACGTCTGTCACACTTACAGTTCTACTAAATGCAGCACTAACAATGCAGGAACCTTTGCCTTTCACTAGTGTACATCGTTTGTTCACTATATTTACAGAGCACTATATAGGTCATTGAAATTGTCCACTGAGAATCTGGATGACCACCATGAAGGGGCTGATGCTCGCGATAGAACACTACACAGTAAGTAGGGTGTGAGTTCGGACACAGCTAACGAGTAAGAAACGAGATTTAAACAAGGGCACTTTGCACTAAATATCCCTGATGACCTTTCAAATGAACAGTTCTTATAAGGTAAAACTCATTGCTCCTAATATGAAGCAAGACTGAAAATTGACTCGATGGTCTGAGCCGGACAACAATGTTGTTTCTTTAATGTAAAAGAACTGTTTGATAAGAAGCTTCCTCAAGATCTTACTTTCACAGTGAGCTTCAGCTATAGGAGAAGTTTGTTGAGTTTTAGTATTAGGTAGCTTATATTCCAGCTACAGATTTGTGGCTTCTCGCTACTGCTCTCTGGTGGTGCTAGTTCAACATGCCAGGATAAATACTGAAAACATATAAAGGACTATGTAGCAAGCATTACATTGAGTTCCCCTTATTTTGCCCTGAGTGGTAAGCATGCAGTTGTGAACTATTAATGCAACTACCAAGCATGATAGCATTGTTGCACAACAGTCAATATGAAAGCCAACAATTTGCTGACATCTAAGCTAGGGCTGTGCAATATATTGGTTGTCAATCACTATCACGATACTGGCCTTCGCAATAAAGATATCACATAAGGTTGCAATTTGTGAACAAGTCAGCTAACAAAACACCAGTTGTTGGGTTTTTTTTTATCGTGTGCTGTAAGCATACCAACCAATCACAGATGTTCCAGGTGAAAGTTCTGAGTGCATATTCATTAACCTCAGCATTCATATAATCTAACAAATGTAAAGAATGTTGTTTAAATTAATAAGCTTCAACCTTTATCCATGTCATAACACTTCAATATTCCTTATATGTAGACATATAATCGCAAGGTAGCATTTTTGTTCTACTCTAAGATAATTCAGACCATTTAAAGTGCAAATTACACCACATATGCTTTAAAGAGAAAATACATTTTGGCAGGGGGCAAATCTGCACATTGCAGCAGTTTCCCTGTGGGGTTACTGGAGACTCAAACACAGATTCCAAGAACCATGGACCCTCGATTCACAATCCAGCTACAGAATCACTCTTACAGAATCACTCTTACAGATGGAGTCATAATGCTCAACACCATTTTAACATAACTTCACTTTAACATAACTGGGCAAATCATTCCAGGATTGAGAGCTATGGCTGAAGACCAGAACTAGTGCTGCTGCTTAAATGGGAAACCACTAACCATTAACGCCCCTCCTCCTCTCCTCTCCTCCCCACCACACGCTCTCTGTAAACCCGCCAGATGCATCCGGCATTTCCCGATGCTTCTCGCTCATCTGTGTCCTCCGTCAGCCATCCATCCATTTCTTATGCCTTCTCTCCCTTCCCTCTGTCCCGACCACGCCCCCTGCCCCTCGGCCCCGCCCACCCATGGCCCCGGCTCCCTACGCCTCCAGGAGCGTGTGCCACCTGCACACCTGCTGGTTGGCGCCCTCCCGCATGTCCTGCCAGTGCAGCGCCTCCTCCTGGCCGCTGCTGCTCTGGCCCAGTGCCAACCACCCAACCATCTCCTTGCGCTTCATGCCGCGCCGGCTGTACACCGACACCAGCAGCGTCACGTCGCAGAGCTGGAACAGGGCCACCTGGAAGACGAAGGTCTCCTTGAAGACCGGGTTGGGCTGTCCCCGCCGCAGAGACGTCTTGCACCGCGAGATCTCCTGACCCATGGAGTTGAGCAGTGACAGCTTTCCGTAGGTGTCTGCGAGGTACAGGAAGATTCAGACGGTCACAGCTGGCAAGCTCTTACACGTGTAAGAGGTCCTGAGTGTGAACAGGCCTGATTGGTCCATGCGAGACACAAACTAAACAGACACAAAAACTACAGCTACAGTTAGTTTTGATTTTGACTGCAGGACATTAGTCTATGGTTTCTACACTCTTCTATCATTCTATTTGAATCGACTGAGTGTGTGTGTACGCATGGGTTCATTTCAATGTGTGTGTGTGTACGCGTGGGTTCATTTCAATGTGTGTGTGCACACTTATTTGGGGTTAGTCACTGATTTTCAATAAGAGTACAAAGTGAAAAAAAAGCTCGCAGACAGAGAATCCGAGTCTCCGTGATCGATTAAGTGTCCTCATATCTGCAGTCTCAAGTGAAATCAGACTGAGAGATGACAGTCCAACTTCAAATAAAATCTATAAATAGAAATGACTTGCAGTTGCCTTTTAAACTTTTAACCAGTTATATCTGTGTGTGTGTGTGTGTGTGTGTGTGTGTATGTGTGTGTGTGTATGTGTGTGTGTGGTTGGTGATGCTCTTTCAGGAGAAATGTTTTCACTTACTCATGTGGAACACATTCACATTAGTAACATTAGTAGTTATTGATCAATATCACCCAGCTGTTACTGTTTGCTACATAATCAGGCTGTGTTACTAAAGAGCCAGTGTATTCATGTGTAGGGGTCACTTTTTATGATCAGGGATGGGTTTCATCTGGACGGTAACTCCATCAGGAAACTCTGCTGGTTCAACATCAGTGTATGTGTGTGTGTGTGTGTGTGTGTGTGTTTGTTTGTACTTGTGTGTGGTTATCTCTGTGTGTTTGTGTGTGTTTTTGTTCTGCGTCTATGTTTGTGTGTGTGTATGCATGTGTGGTTGTCTCTCGGTGTGTGTGTGTGTGTGTGTGTGTGTGTGTACCGTGTGTGTGTGTGGGTGCGTGTGTGTGCTGTGTACCTGGAGGCCGATTGAGCGCTAGGTTGCGGAAGTGGCTCCCTTTGATGACCTCCACGGAGAGACGTCCGGTGGTGGAGTTGTAGGCCAGTCCCAGGAGCAGCTCAGGGGCCCCGCCGTGGGCCAGAGACTGGGTGGAGGAGCCACTGTCACTGTGAGCAGGCTGGGCCAAGAGGGGATCTAGAACCTCCACACCAAACCCCAGCACAGATGGGAGGGAAAGACAGGGAAAAAATCACACGAGAAGGAAAAGAGCCATTGTTGAATACTGTACACACACACACACACACACACACACACACACACACACACACACACACACACACACATCTCTACCTTCATGTTGCTACGTGGTTCCAGCACTAGTGTGGCCTCGGTCTGTGCTGTGTCAGTGCTGAGTTTGTTGAGTCTGTAGATGGTCTCGCCCATCATCCTGTCCCTGTTCATTTTCCCCTGAGCGTACAGACGGAAGCGTAGAGCAGATGAGCTCAGGTCTCCCGCTTCGAGCCGTGAGAAACGGAACGTCTCACCGAACCGCGGCGCCACGCCCCTCTGCACTGCCGTCTTGTACCGCTGCCGTTTCCCCGGCAACAGGGCTACATGCACCTGCCAGGAGTCCATGCCACTCCGGCCCTTGTCAGGAATGCCCTGGGCGGTCACCACGGTGACCAGGAGCTTGGAAGTGTCAGGTCGGTAGTCGAGGACAACAACGAGGTCGCCGCATTTGGAGATTGGGGGGTGGGGCGATGCGCTAGGGGGGCGGGAATGAGAACTCCTACTGCTGGATCGTTCCTGCTGGATGTCACATACAAACACAGCCATTGACCCATTTCAGATTTGGGTGTGAAAAAGGTAACACTGAAAAAAATGTCACACGTACACAAACACACACATACACCATCCTACTCTATTGAACCTCCCCGCCACACACACACATATACACACACAAACACTAACACATATCTCTACCGTCAACAAATGACACACACCAGCCACCTAGCAGCCAGCACACTTGATACATGACAACTCATGAATATTCATACATATTCATACATGACAACTCATGAATATTTATACATATTCATGTGCCTTCAGCTGTTCTTTGGTGTGACAATTCGCAGTACAGGGTCAGCCAAGAGAAGAGGCGGAGCCATTCATTTAGATCATATAGAAATTATATAGAAAGGAAAATACAGAGATTTTGAAAAGGAAGGAACCATCAGTGTTTGTTTAGGGATTCTTTTAAGAAATAACAACTTCAGGAAGTAGATGAACTAATGCAGAGAGAATCAGATATTCAAGACACAAACACATCCACACCGACACACACACACACACACACTTCAGTACCTCAGGACTCCAGGTGGAGGAACTATCAGTTGCATCGTTGTTGTCATAGCCATGGTTGTCCACTGCCATGTCCACCTCTGGACCAGGCCGGGGAGTCCTGCGGCCTTTGCTCCCCAACTGACGCCTCTCCTCCCTGGGTAGGGCCCCTGGCCCGTCCCCCGTTCCCCGCGAGCCCACGGAAGCTGCGTCTCCAGACACGGACAGAGGGTCTGGGGGGGTGCAGTCCCCGCTGACGAGCGTCTGGGAGAGGGGGTGCTGCTGTCGTGTCCTCTCATGACCCCGGTGAGACAGAGGGTCCTGGAAACTCTGCATGCTTACACGGTCAGCATCTGCAGGGAACGGGGGTGAAAGAAGTGCTTGATGGGTAACAGTGTGCTCAGTGTTATTCCACCTCAGATCTCCCAGGTCTTTGCCTATTTAAATAAAGTTCTATGTAGAGTAAGTTAAGTTCTTTTTTACTGTACATAATATATACATACATAACTATGATGTATTCTACTGTTGGGAACCATGTAACATGTGAACCATGACAAATTTTAGTAGCATCCTGGATTACTGCATGGTTGATTCCTTGCTTCTTAAGGTCTCTGGTAACAAATGCAGACTTTCTGTAAATGTACATGTAAATGCAGAGTTGGCATGTGAATAAACGTCCTGAATGACTTGCGCAGTGAAGGATCTATGAATGAAAGCTCTTTGAAAACACAAAATGTTCCGTTTCATCAGAGTGGATCCATTACCTTGACAACTGAACATCTACAATATGTTGTACAAAATACAATTTTGTCTACAAAATACAATTTTCTACAATAAAACCAATGAATTAACACACGTGACTATACTGTCATAGTGAATACTTGTCGTTTTGATACCTATATTAACACGTACACACACACACACACACACACACACACACACACACACACACACATATAGTAGTGAAGTACACTACAACAGCAGTGGACCACACTACTCCCGTGTTAAAAAGAGTCAGACTTATTTCTGATCAATAGGGCACTGTTGACTATTGGTCAGGATAAAGTCGTTTGTCACACTATCAGATGGTCCCGCAGGGTCCAAACTACAGCTGCTTGGGGTCAGTCTAAAAGGCTCGCCTGGCTGGGGGCTTCCCTGCTCTTTTACAATCAGCATGGCAGACAGTTATCAGACAGTCTGACTCAGTCTGATTGTAGTTGCCGGGTGAACTTTTGCAGTGTTACCAGGATTTACTGAGGGGATTAGGCTTTTGTACAGATATCCATTTGTCCACATGGTAAGAACCACATGGTAAATACTTTCTCACACCACACCTCAATAGCCAGACAGCTCGCTTTACTTTATATAGTGTTTGATCTGTGTGTGAATATGTTGTAGGTGTGTAACTGTAATTTATCTATAGGTGTGTTTAATTTTTACCTTCACAGTCAGAGGGCTCAGTGCTCCCCTCCTCCTGATCTGAGATCAGTCTCTCGAACTTGTGGTGTCGCCCCGGCGCACTTTGAGTGCTGACCTCTGTGACTCCAGAACGAAAACTTTGCGAACGAGAGACGGAGATCTCGAAGCGCTTCACGATCTCGTCCTCGCTGTCCGAGGAGCTGGAGACCTCTCCGTCATCACCGTAACTGTTCACTGCACACACACAGGGAATAGTGGAGGGGTCAAGGGGAGGAATATGAAGAGAAAAAAAACCCCCAGTCAATAAGATGCACACTAGGTGACCGGGTCAATCTAGGAATCAAGTGAAACCATCCATGACAAAAATAAGAGAAAAGAAAGACTGCAAGAGAAGGAGAAAAAAAGAACAAACAATATGCTTGAAATGTGTAATATTGTAAGTACATTTGCTGAACTGTTGCCTCAGCTCTCACACACACCTACACACACCCACACACACACACACACACACACACACACAAATATCACACATAATCAGCTACACAAATGCGACGCGGCCGACGTGACTTTGCGCTGGGTGGCTGTGGTCGTCATGGCTACCCGATTCTCAGGCTCAAGTGTTTTCTCCCATGTCCTTGTCTCTCTTTTTTTTTTTCTTCTTTAACCACGCAAATGTTCCGTTGCCACGGCAACCCTGCTGCGCGGCGGGCCGGGCTGTTGACGGATTGGTGAGAGCGCTCTGAAGTAGCTGTACGGGTCGTAATCTGTGCTGTCAAACATCATCCAAACCCTCCAGCCTTACGAAATGATTTTAACGCCGCGCACCACAAGCACAGTGCTGCTGGATACCAGTTCCTTTTAAAGGTTCACACTTATCAATTAACACTTAAGATTTACGAAATAAACTTACTGTATCTGCCAAAGCAACATCTGAAATGCTGATCCTAACAAACCAGATCAGAGTTAATCTGGGGTTTAACGTGCAACAGTGTGCGCGTGCATGTGTGTGCGCGCATGTGTGTGCACACGCACGTTTAGTGCGCACACATTCCAAGAAGTGAGACCAATAGTGGGAAGTGAGGTGAGCATGTGTGTTGTGTGTGTGTACAGGGCGTCCCTTGATTAGTTCGGTGGCAAGTGTGTGTACCGTTCAGCGAGGACGCCTGTGTGTTTGCTGTGGTGTGTGTGTGTACGTGCGTCTGTGTGTGTGTGTGTGTGTGTGTACTGAGTCGGCTGTTTGTTTTGCGAGGGATGGTGCTGTTCTTTCTGCATATCAGTTTACTCATTAAAACCAGACACACAGAAAAGTAAACACACACACACACACACATGCAGATGAATGTACCCACTCCCCCAACACACACACACACACACACACACACACACACACACACACACACACACACACACACACACACAACAGTGCCAACAACCTCCCCCACACCCCTCCTACACAGGCAGATGAGAGCACCAACACCTGTCCCCACACACACACACACACACACACACACACACACACACACACACACACGAGTGTTCTGCCACTCATATTCAGATAAAGTGAGTCCAAATTGCTGCGCCAGTCGTACTTTCAAATGCACTCGACTGAATTTAGCAAAAAATAAGACTCATCTTCCCTGGAAATGCTTCCAGATAGGATGTGGGCTGTTTTTTTGCTTCCCCATGTCTGCATATTTTTTTAGTCGATCTGTATAAATGTGTACATATACACACACCCATTACATTTCCAGAATAGGCAAAACAAATATATATAATACTAAGATCACCTCAGTGACTCCACTGCATGTGTCAACCACAAGTGTAGTGTCTTGTTAGCTCTCGTCTTCTGAACCGCTAACACAGCACAAGAGTCTGTAGTTCAGGACAGAACAAACCCACTGAATAATCTCCGAACTGCAGGCTGGAGAATTCAAGGCCTGACTAGCCGCCGACCAAACTCTCACCCGTAGCAGACCGCGAAGCTGCGCCATCCGTTCTGCCCTCGGGCTCCTCTGCGATCGGCGTGAGGAGCACGGCTGGGGTGCCGACCTCGCGCCCGCCTCCCAGGCCCCGCGATGCCAGCTGGGCCGCGAGGGCGCGACGTCTCTCCTCCGTCTCCATTGACGCCGCGTCCACGGAAACGCCGCTCTCCGCTGCGGTCGGGTTCGAGCCGGGCGGCGGAACCGAGCCGGCCCCGAGGAAGGACTCTCTGACGCCGTCCGCGATGCGAGCGAGCCAGGCCGAGAACGACGGGTCTGCCATGGCACAGGCCCCGTGGGTGAGCCCTGAGGCACGCCGGGGTTGCAACCGCGATCCTCTGCACTCTCGTTGAAAAGTTCCAATCTACATCCTCTGCCGTCCCAGCTACGACCGCTCCACGCAGGTGCACGGCGTGGCTGCTGACAGGTACTGCGCTGTGCCGTCACAGGTGTAGCTCAAGCGCACTGACTGAACCGGCCGCTGTTTGCTAAGGGAGGCGTGCATCCTCGAAATGCCAGAGCAGGGCACGTCCCTCTGACCTGGTGCAGAGTTTACTTAGTGCGTGTGTGTTGCTGTGAGACAGCATGCAAACTGATACTGCCCTATAATAGGTGCAAATGTGCAGGCAAACAATTGTGAATTAAAACTCAACTCAGTCTTCAGTGACTGCAGATGGACCGTGTTTTTGCTCTGTCCCACCTCCCAGCATGCCTGGAAAAAATACTCACTGTTCTTGGCTGGATCAGGCATGTTGGGGGCTGGGACAATGCAAAAACGTGAACTGGCTTTGGGTAACTTTGGACCGGATTAGGAATCACTAGATTACATCAGCTATGGAAGGTTTGTACATGATGTCGCAGTTGGTGGGAGTGACGGCAGTTACACTCACTGAGTGTTAGCGTTTAGTTTAAAAGCACCAAGAATTACGAGCTGTAGGCACTCACTCAAGTGGGCGGGCACTCACACAGGTGGGCGGGCACTCACCCAGGCTCTGGTGGGCGGGCATCCACTCAGGTGGACAAACACTCACCCAGGCAGGCAGACACTCACCCACGCCATGGTGGGTGGGCATTCACACAAGTGGACGGGCACTCACTCAGGTGGGCGGGCACTCACTCAGGTAGACGGGCACTCACCCAGGCCCTGGTGGATGCCAGCTCGGTCCTTGCGTTTGCGGCGGCCGGCCTGTTCGAAGCAGGGCAGCCCCCCCACACGGGCGAAGCACAGCTTTTTGTTAATGAAGAGGAAGAGGATGGCTAGCAGCACGACAAAGACGCCCACCGCCGACAGGAAGCCGATGGCCTCGGGGGTGACTGGAGGGGATAGAGGACACAAAGAGACAAAAAGATGAGACCACACTGTCACACACACACACACACACACACACACACACACACACACACACACACACACAGCCACGCAACCTGGGCACACACGCACACACTGCCACGCAACCTGGGCACGCACACATGCAAACACACACAAACACACACACACTGCCACGCAACTTGGGCACATGCACACACACACACACACACACACACTGAGCAAACATGGTTGCACCAGACTTATTGAGGTATACACTGAAATCCGTTATAATGCTTAATACAAATTACTTATAAACTGGTGCAAAACGTCTTGTTTTGGTGTTGGGAATGATGATGTTTATCCTGTGATGAATATCTTTAATGGGTGACTAATAAAGGGCTCTTTACATACATTTGTATTGTTCATTTGTAATTGACCATATGTCATTTTAAATCCATGTTTGTTGATGTAAGGAGCTAAATCAACCAAATAACTGTTCTCCTGTGAAATTATTTATGGACTACACTGTTACTCTGAGTGATTAATCCTAAGACCAAATCACTGAAAGTTCTTAATGAGGTAATACTCCGTGTAGGAGAAACGTTGATGGATTTGGTAGAGCACAGCGATACATGTACAAGACAATGAAGTCACAGGGTCAGAAGAATGGAGCCAAGCACAATGTTAATGTGCAAAAGTGGTCATGTGCATGAGGTAGTGAATCATTAGAGGGTTCAGCTCTGAATATTAATGACACAAGGGGAAGCCTTGTATTGGGACTGGTTTATACTGAGAACATCTTGTACTGGGACTGGTTTATACTGAGAACATCTTGTACTGGGACTGGTTTATACTGAGAACATCTTGTACTGGGACTGGTTTA
>JAOXYF010000009.1:17626840-17638568 GCA_028565775.1 Sternarchorhynchus goeldii
GGACTGGTTTATACTGAGAACATCTTGTACTGGGACTGATTTAAATTGAGAGCATCTTGTACTGGGACTGGTTTATATTGAGAACATCTTGTACTGGGACTGGTTTATATTGAGAACATCTTGTACTGGGACTGGTTTATACTGAGAACATCTTGTACTGGGACTGATTTAAATTGAGAGCATCTTGTACTGGGACTGGTTTATACTGAGAGCATCTTGTACTGGGAGTGTTTTATATGGAGAGCATCTTGTACTGGGAGTGTTTTATATGGAGAGCATCTTGTACTGGGAGTGTTTTATATTGAGAGCATCTTGTACTGGGAGTATTGTGTACTGGGAGTAACACATATTGGGAGTGTCTTGTAGTTGGAGAATCTTATAGTGGGAGTGTCAGGTCGTGTTCTAGAAGTGTCTCGTAACTGGAGTGTCTTGTAGTTCTGCCAGACAACAGGACCAGGGTTTTATGTACGGTTTCTTACTCCCACTTTGACTGGTTTGACTGTTAAGTTTTTTGGTACATTTTTTTTTTCCATTCTTGACTGGCTCAGCTAAACCTTGGTACAGGCAGCTGTGAATCTCAGCTGTAAAATGTGCCATTCAGTTAAAACAAACCAAGACTCGCTTGTAAATTCCGCATTCAACACTAAGAAAAACTCTGCATTAATACGTGAAGATTTTTTTAAAAAAGGAAAACCGAGTGGGTGTGTAAAAAAACAGCTGAAAAGCAGTCCTGAGTGTGTGTTAATGCTGCGTTGAATATGATTAGAGATGAATGAGATGCAGAGAGATGGGTTAACACAACCTCACTCAAGTGTTCACTGGAGGACTCTTAAACCAACAGTATTTTCCACCCTCCCACACCTCCATCCACAATTCCAGCTCTTCACACAGACACATGTGTGTAGGCTCTGATCTCACCAGTACCTCTCCACATAGAGACTGGTGTGACTAAAGGAGTGTTTGCAGGTCTTTGTGAATGTCAGGGACATTGTGGAGGAGGACAGACACACACACACACACACACACACACACACACACACACACACAAACACACAAACTGTGAAAATGTGGCTGTCTTGGAAGAAGTGCACAAGCAGTAGAGAAATGGGAGGACTGTGTGTGTGTGTGTGTGTGTGTGTGTATGTGTGTGTGTATGCTTCTGGGGCTGTGTGGGTGAGGCATCTATTCTAGCTTTTGATGTCGACACTAAGTGTGCAGGGCTTCAAAGACTGCAGAACTGTTCATTCTGCCATACAATACATCCTCACCCACGCTGGCAGTAAATAGCTCTGTATGATACCTTTTCATTGTGTAGTTGCATCCATTTACAATAATGCGTGTGCGTACTCACACCACTGCAAAACCACACAAAGTAGCCAGTTTCCTTGGAAACTGCAGCAGGGCTGATATATGTTCTCATCCACGTATTAAAAAAAGGTCAGTCTCACAACCCTTTAAGTCTTCAGTGGAAGGAGATTAACCAGATTAAAGAAACAGCTCCCCCTAGTGGCACATTGCTACCTCAGTACTCAGCTTCACAGTGAAAACTAGTTGACTGGTGTTCTGTAAGCAATCTGGAAGGTACAACAGGGGCAACACTACACAGCACTAGAAAAAAAACAACAACAAATAAACAAGCCAGGTCATGTGATCATAGGATAGACGTCTGGGTCTAGTACTATCTGATATCTGAACAAACATCACTGCTGTGACAAATGAAATCACCTTTACATCACCCTGCTCATGGTAAAGTGATCATTGATAGTCCACAGAAAATGTGCAAGCAGACCAGAACGAGAACAAGGTCCAGAGTGTATGTACATCTCATGTGTGAGCATAAGATGACGTAAAGGTTGGTTATAAATGAGAGACGCTTAGATCTGAAGATCCACTGGCCTGCGGAGGTTAGTTTCAACCCCTCTCTAACACATCTGGTGTTACTGAAGACCTTACAATAATAAGGAACAGGTGTGTTAGATTAGGGATGGAACTCACGTTGCAGGGTAGTAGAACCCTGGGAGTGAATTCAAAACACCCCTGGGGTAAATATTTGAAGAGGCTGGCTTACAGGTTGTGTCTGACGGAGACGTAACAGGCTCCTTCCAACGACCAGGCCGGCAGGGATGGATGAGTCCCACTCCTGCTTCCATAACCCCCGGAAGGGTGGACGGGATGGCGATATCAAGGGACACCACACGCTCTGAGCTGACGCTCCTTCCGTGTCGAATCTCAACGTCTGCCTACAGTCTGGAAAGGTGGAAACTCTTGAGCTGTTCACAGCGTTGGGACTAGCAGACGCCGAACTCTCTCCAACATAGCTTACAGTATAATACCCTTCTGTCTGGCTTCAGCATGACCTGTAAGTCAGGGAAGGAAACTTTGCGCTGTTTTCTCCTCAAGAACAGTCCCTTTTGTGCTCACTTAGTTCCACCCTTCCTGGGTTTTTGGCTCTGAGACCCAAACAGATGAGTGATGAATGTGCATCAACAGAACCCACCAAACTTCACACTGGTCTTAATGACAGAGAAATTATTCCAAAATAAGGTGAGAGTCAGGAAAGGCTGGAAGGACATACTGAGCCTCTCACTAACATACTTCCTATACGATAACACACTTCCTCTCATCAGTGTGGGCTTAGATGTGTTGATGTTCCCCAGCACTCCAGTGGGACACTCTGTCATCACGCACAGTGGGTTTCCCCCATTAGCCAGCAATCAGACTGCACGTCTGTTGTTATAATCAGACTTTAATCACCTTCCTTCCAGAGGCAGGAAGGGTAAGGAGATGACGGCTCTCTCCTGGCGTGTTTGAGGTGCATACCAATCACATGGCCACTGCACGGCTCACGACATTTCCATGACAATGCGTGAACGGAAGTGAGGCCACCAGACCTGGGGCACACAGGCAGGGTCACGGCAGACGACTGCAGACACTGACACAGCGCAAAATCTTGCAGAGGCCAAGCTTAGAACAATAAGAAATGTGGCAGGAGGAAGCCAAGCACTACAATAATGGTTTATTTTTGCATTTATGACAGTACATTATCTAGTTATTCCATAATAGTAAAGTGAAAACAAACAATCAGGATCAGGATTTTTGCTCCATGGCATAGCTGGAATTCAGTGTTCCAGGATGAGTGTCCCTGGGTCAACGTTCTTGGATGAGCACTTCAGGGTGAGTGTTCTAGGGTGAGCATTCAGGGGTGAATATTCCTGGATGAGTGTTCCTGGGTGAATGTTCTTGAATAAGTATTTCTGGGTGAATGTTCCTGGGCGATGATCCCTGGTTAACCGTTCCGGGGTGAGCGTTCCTGGCTTCCAGGGATCTGTGATGCAGTAGCCAGTGACCTATTAGAGGGTCTGAAGACTGAGTTTGCCACATCAAATACAAAACATTATCAGCATTTCTGAGAGGCTTCCAACCTAAGCAAATGACAGCCAGTCCCACCTGGCTCCATCCAGAGAAAACTGTATTCGATCGGCACATCACTTTCGGAAGCTAAAACTGAGACTCAAGAGGGTCCAGAACAGCCTGCACATGTAAACAAGCCACCAGCTGGGAATGTCTTCTTCTAAGTAGGGCTTGTACTCAGTTTTTCACAGTTTGATTATATCTGTTCATACGTTTGGTAGGGCTTCATAAGTCAGATCTGAGCACTCTGTTAAACATTGAAGCAGATGTACACAGCAGCTTACAGGAAAGAAACATGGTGAAGCAAGTTAAACAAAACTCCCAGATGAAAATGGAGAGACCATTAGAGCTCAGAGAAGAAAAGGCATCAGCCAGACTGCACAGTTAACCTAATTACCTACCGTGTGGGTCTTCCTGTGCCCAACTGATCATGAGAAGAGCTTTCCAAATCCAATATTTATAGTCAGAGTATCTCCCAAAAATGAGTACACCCCTCACATTTATGTAAATATTTTATTATATATCATGGGACAACACTGAAGATAAGACACTTTGATACAATGTCAGTGTACAGCTTGTATAAAAAATAAATATAAACATAAAATAACACAAAGCCGTTAATGTCTAAACCACTGAATTCCAGTAGTAACCTGTGAATCTCTAGTGAAACTCCACACCCAAGAGAGTTAAGGCAGTGCTGGAAAATAATGGTGGCCACACAACATACTGACACTTTGGCCACATTAGGGCTATTTTCACTTAGGGGTTACTCACTTAGGGATTACTCACTTAAGGGTTACTCTCTTAGGGGTTACTCACTTAGGGATTACTCTCTTAGGGGTTACTCACTTAGGGATTACTCACTTAAGGGTTACTCTCTTAGGGGTATACTCTCTTGGGGGTTACTCACTTTCATTGCCAGCAGTTTAGACATTGATGTAGTGCCATAAAAATATATAATAAAATATGTGAGGGGTGTACTCACCTTTGTGAGGTACTATGTGTAATACATATATATGAGAGCGAGGGAGGGAAAGAGAGGATATACATATATATTGTGTGACAACCAATATATTTTTGTTCGTATCTGTCCAATTATCGAAAATATCCAACATATCAGAGGCACATTATGTCCCCTGACCTGCAGTTGCAAGGTGGCCAGTGGGCGGCGCTGTGGCATTGGGCGGATTAGTTTATGCAGCCTTTGGTTCCGCCTCAGATTCGAGAGGCATGTGCACCACGACTCTTGGTGTCTCAATTAATCCATCCTCTTTACAGGAACAATATAATCTGTTACACTGACCCTGAGCCCGGGGAGTGTAACGATTGCACATATAGTTTTTACAACCTCAAAAATGATTTTCATGCCTCTGTATCTTCTGAACAAGGGTCTCCAGGACACTTCCAACACGTGCGCTCGTTCAGTTTTAAACAGTCTTTAGGAATTTCGCACACATTCCCTGGAATTCTTCATTAAACGATTTCGGAAAAGCGGCAAAAAAAGTCTGTCTAGGATAAGCGCTAGAGACTTCATTTCAAAGTCATTAAATGAAACTTGAGCGATTGCAGCTCTAATAAAAAACATTTTTTTCGATAAAAAAATAAACATTTCGATAAATGTTTTAGTATGTTCTACTCCTCCCTGTATGAAGAATTAGAGGTTGCCTTTAAAAATGAAATTGTTTACATATGATTATTGAGGAAAATTTTGGTTGCTCAAATCCTGTGGTAGTGTTATCAGCGTGTAGCGTGCACAAGATGACACGAAGAAAAAAAAAAAACAGAAAGAGAGAGACAGAGAGATTATGGATGTCACCAGCGACCCCTTTTGACT
The DNA here is from genome assembly GCA_028565775.1 of Sternarchorhynchus goeldii. Lineage (NCBI taxonomy): Eukaryota > Metazoa > Chordata > Actinopteri > Gymnotiformes > Apteronotidae > Sternarchorhynchus > Sternarchorhynchus goeldii. The sequence goes on from JAOXYF010000009.1 coordinate 17,632,086, forward strand.
AATGTGCAATCTCAGGAGTGTGAAGCCAAAGTATCTTATTTTGAGAATCTGAATCTCCCTCTCCCTCCCTCTCTCTCTCTCTCTCTCTCTCGCGCACACACACACACACACAGACTGCTATGTAGATCTTTAATCCTTATGTTTACTAATGCTCCGGTACCTCAAAAAAGTACAATAGCCGAGAACAGTGTTTTCTACCATTTGCCAATCTCGTTCATAAGAAACAGGAGCAAATGGATCCAGTGTTATACAGTGATATAATACAAATTTGTTTAAATGTTAGTGCAACTGACAGGAAAATCTACCGCTACTGCGGATGACAGGATAGCACTGAAGTGCGCAACGATAACAGCGTTTGACTGCTTTACCGCATAAACCTAGAATGCCTGAAACCAGACCGACTCAGAAGGAAATAATTACGCCAGAAACATTAATACTATGACATCCAACAACCAGTGAATTAATTTTTATAATAAAGTGCTAAACTTGTGATACTTACTGTCGGAAGCCATTGCTAAGATGTATCGATTTGATCCAGCGGTTTCAGTCAGTTCTCCCCTTTACAGGATTTCTTAAGACGTCTCATGAGGATCTTTGTTTCTCAAAATAATTTGTGTGGACTAAATTAAATAAATTGCATGACAACCCATTCCGTCTCATCGCTTCCCACAAATCGGACGGTTTGATGCAAATCTCGTCAATTGTCTCGTCTGATGAACCACACTTCATGAGTGTGAAACAGCGGCAACAATGACGCGATGCGCGCACACTCCCTTTCTCGCGCATTCTCTCCCTGCTCCGTCTCACCTGCAAACGGCCCAGTCAGCTGTCTAGCCTGTCCTGCTAATGTAAAAGAAAACAAAAGAACAACAACAATAATAATAATAATAATAAAAAATCCCCATTGCCACTGCCTATTTCACATTAAAATCTGGACTGCTTACCCCCAGTTTTAGCGTAAAATACAGCCTTAAAAGACTACCATGCTAGCCCAGATACCCAAGGCATAGAGACTCGAGACCACACGTGCACATACGTCACCATAATTTCAACTTAAAAAAAATATTATTACAGCCGCGCGTGAATTTGAAGTAACAGCACATTCATATACATACGTGGAAGAGCCCGCGAGAGCGTCGCCTCAAGAATGAATGCGCTCGCTCATGAAAGATTGATATCACTATATCACTTAACCATGCGTAAACTACGGATGAAATAGCAAAAGCAAAATTTCTGAAAAGCTTTATGCATAAAACAGCAATGATAGGAAACATTATTATTACAAAATGTTTTTCACAACATTTAGATGAATTAAAGGAAACGTAATAACTCAAATGTCAAAATAAGTTCTGTAAACTTAAAAAAAAGACTGCATTAAAAAGTCAGCACTCGAACGTATTAACATTAGCATAGTTCCAGTCTTTGTATGAATTGGCATCCTGTGGAAATGAGTGGTGCGAGTTGGTCTGTTCTGACATACAAAGGAAGAGGAAGCCCCTCCCACTACTGCTACTTCGTTCCCAGTCAGCTCCTTTTTGCTGCACCAGAGGACTGATGTGACTACAGGAACATTTGATGTGATTACAGGGACATTTGTGGCTGGGATGCGACAGATCGTTTCCAAACCAAAACAGGAATTCTGTTTATATCTGCTTAGACTATAAAAGCTCTAAAGATGACATATTTAAAAGAACAATGCTTTTTTTAGGATGGGTTGGGGGGATAAATACTGTGTAAAGGTTCACAGTTCACATTACAGCATCTTTCTGCAGCTGGCCATTTCAACCTCTGTATCATCACAACTGCCAGATGTCTTGTCCAATCAGGTATCTTTCTGATTCCATTTGAATCTTCTTTTCTTTGACACTAATGAACAGGAGAATTAAAAAAGAAATATGATCAAGAAGAGCAAGAAATAAAATCTGGTCAATCATAAAAATCCATGCGATCCTCGTCCACAATGAAAAACATCCATACGATCCTCGTGCACAATCACAATGTATTTACCGTGGATCTTCTCGTCATCCACCGCCGTCAGACGCCACAGCAGGGTCGCGCCTTCCAGCTCACTGTTCCGGTTTCCTATTGGTCAATAAACATCCTGTCAGCATTACTGGCTCACGAGTTTGAGTAACAGGATAAAAGGTGGTTAGGACTTGCTTTGGTTCACGTCATGAGAGCTTCCCGAGGTGCGCTTTCTCAGGCTTTCCTTCTTCAGCCCTTTCTTCTTAAAGCCCAGAACCTTTGGAGAAGGTTCGGTCTTTGTATCTGATGATGCAATCTCAATTTGTCTGTGCCGACGAGACTTAGAAGCCTAAAATACAAAAACATAAATAAAACATAATTTTATTCAGTTAGGCAGCATGACAAAAAACAGGCCTTAACTGAACGTTGCACGATGATTTACAGTTGTACATGTTGGATTCGTTTTTGGTGTCAAAGAGAGTGTTCACATTGCAGTACCTCCACAGCCTGACCGTAAGACTTGGATTTAATTAATGCTAGGAGCTGGGCTCTGCTGGAGCTCTGTAGAGATAAAACACTCAGTATTAACATTAATACATAATGCACTTCCATAGTCATTTCAAGGTGCTTTCCAATCACTGGCGTTACAGGGTACAGCACCACCCTCTGGTCAAACATGGACACTGCACAACTATAAGTGTTCTGCATTTGATCATAAAATACACAGCAACTGAAATATGTAGTGCAATTATATGTAGAAATCAGTAAGCAAATAAGGTAAATGACCATGCTTTGAGTGGGTGGGATTAATTACAGAAAACCACACCTCATCTTGGTTTGATGTTCCTTCTCCTGCATCTCTGTCCAGCCCAGTGCTCTCATATTCAAACTCCTGGGAAAAACACAGACACAAATACACAGACACACAAGTAAAGCAGTTTTCACTGCTTTCTGTTTGTGTGTGTATATGTGGGTTTGTTTGTGGACTGTGTTTTGTGAGTGTGTGTGTTTGTGTGTACGTATGTCTGTGAATGTGGTTGAGTTTGTGGACCGTGTGGTGTGTGTGTGTGTGTGTCACTCACAGTCTGGTTCCTCTGCCAGTTGTAATAGCTGAGCACTGCACAGCGCAGTTTAGGTACCAGGTTCTGTTTGACCAGGCCAAGTATGGGACGATCCATCTGAACTGAAATCGTCTGCTTCAACTTTTCATAATGTTCATGCACATTAGCCAGCTCCTGGTGCGCACACACACACACACACGCACGCACGCACGTACACGTACGCGCGCACACACACACAAATACCAACTTTAAGTGATTAACCCATTGCATTGCAACAGTTATCACATTATTTGTACAGACTCTTTTGTGAACAGGAGTCCTACTCTTGTGCAAAATTTTGTACAAAACAAACATGATGAAATATGTGACGTGGCATTTGGCCGGTATAACTAATGTACAAAACATTCAGCTTTTTGGTCTTAGTAGAAGATTAGAGAGTTCATTCTGGTACAGTTTGCTCAGTGAACTTCAAACTTAGCCGTCCAGATTTCCTGCCGTTGCCATGAGAATGTGAGCATGGTGCCTCACCTCGAGCGTGTCAGTGCCGACGAGCTCCTGTGCACGAGACGGTCGATCAACAAACGCCTCGCAAAGCTGCTGGCCCCGCCTCTCCACTGGCTTCCTATTCGACTTAAACGATAGCTGCTCCCACCCAAAAATAACCAAAACATACCATGGAGCATTGTGGGAAATGTAGTGCCAGGCAATGGAACCACACACACGCACAGGAAGCTATTGTGCTAGCAAGCTATGGAGAACACAGGCTAATTTGTTAAATAGACATACCAAGCATTCTGGGTAATCACAGTGCAGGTATCCATAAAGATTAGAGACATTAGAAGAGGAAAGAAGGATGCAAGAAGGAACTTTCACAAGTGACCCAAGGCGTTTCAACATTTACATTTCCAACCCTTTAACATTCAAATTAAATACAGGCTTTAGTATGGACTCATACAGGCTAGCACTGCACTCTTATTCTACATAAACGTACCGGGTTTGGCATGGCAGTGAAATGGAAGGCTTTCTCATGCAGCAGCTTTCTCAGGATGAACACCACATCATGGTGCTGGGCCTCCACCGCATCCTGCTGGAACCTCATCAGGTCGTCCCAGTCCTTCAGAGCCAAGCGCACCTACACAGGATCAGCCGACGGAAGGAGTGATCTGGCAGCACTGTGACCATAGCATGCTTTTAAACCACCATGTAGGACAGACGTGCCCTCAGGTGGAAAAAGGACATCTTGCAGGTGTTTGAAATCCAGCAGTGAAGAGCATTATCACTTCCTGACCTTGAAACTTCACCATGGCACAGTTACAGAGACATTCAGAAAATATAACCACTAATGTAATATAAAACAGAAATAAAAACTCACATGTAAAAAAATCATATGTGTGTAGATTATCCAACTGTCAAAAATTCAAATATTTAAAAAAAAAACATGAAAGAAGCAACGTTCTCTTTTTCTTTCTCTCTCTCTCCCTCCCTCAAGGGGGCAAGGAAAGGGGGAAGGAACACCTGTACCACATTTTTGAAGTAACTGAGCCATGTTACCTTCTCTTTGGGAGTTATGAGCTGCGAGCTGTAGAGGCCATAGAGGAGGTAAAGACCTCCAACGCGGATCTGGAAGGCATATGGTGGGAGGACGTAGGGTGACGCCATAGACAGAGTCAAACGTGTGAAGACTCTACTCTTGTTGGGCTCCATAGGACCACTGTGAGGTGGGGAGGGGTGGGGGGGGGGGAGATAGAGAGATAGATAGAGAGATAGAGAGAGAGATAGAGAGATAGATAGATAAGGCTCTATTAAAAGTGGTTGTAAGTTCTGGAGATCACAGAAGGAGTCTGGTTTCCAGGAACAGCGGACCCTAGCATTATGAGCAGATGAAGACTGCTCGATGTTCTGCCATTCTGTGTGTGCTTCCAAACAAAATCCACAAACATTACCTCAACAAGCCCTACAATTACATTGTAGTTCTCCTGAAAACTTCAAAAGTTTCGGTGTCAACTTTTACACAGATGGAGACCAACGTCTTCACCCAAAACCAAACCTTACCAAAGCCAAGAGAAACTGTAAGACTATTTTCAGTACACAGTAAAAGAGCAGTCAAGATGCACTTGGCTTCCCACCACAGCACTGAACGTGCGATCATTTGTAAAATGTTCAATAAATGACTAATAAGAGACTATAATAAATTATATTAAATCTCTTGGCTTCAGTATACCAACCTTCGAAGGTTGGATTCCACTGTTTACAAACAGTGCAAACAAAGTACACAGAGCTTCAGTACATATTCAGCCAAGTCACTATGCGTCCTTTAATTCCATAATATACATGCCGTTAGATGTCTAGAAATGCAAGGTGTTATCCTCGTTTTACCTAGCTAGCTAGCAAGGGCTACGAGAAGAAATCTTAACATCGAACTACTCTCTAAGGGAATATTTCTCTAAGGGTAAACAAGCCGGAACAGTGGCCACTTACTAAAATATACTTGAGAAGTTCATTTCTCTCCAGATAGCCGAGAATACCTCGAAGCGCACAGATGCCGTTTCTTGAAAACGACCAAGTATGTGCTCGAAGTCAGTGTTCAGGGTTCGTTTGAAACACTCCATTATTCCATGACCTGATAATATTGACAGAGATAAATCGCTAGGAACAATTGTTAAAAACTATTATTAAAGCATAACGTTATGAAATATAAAAACATTTTTTCTTCGATGTTATTTGTGTTCCTTCCTTGTTTAAGAGATACCGGGTATTTGAACTATTACAATGTTATACTGCCATCTACTGTTCTGGGAGTATGAACAACTACTTACTAGAATCAACCGTCCAAAGCAATGCTGTTCTTCTCCATGACTGTAGGGTAGAGTTTCTATCTGGCAGTTCACTTAAAGCTTGTCTCAAGACAAGAACTAAGAAACCTTTTTGTCTCCAATCAAACTGACCCTTATGTTAGGCTTTATTCCGCTCATTTTGCTTTATGGATGTAAGTTTCTGGCATGGAATAGGTCTTTACTCAGGGCCTTCATTTAATTTACACTCATAGAGCCCATGAGGTAAACCTGCCTGCTCCAGTCCATCGTGTAATACTAATAATAGTAATACTGATGACTCTTGTGCCAGGATGTATGTACACAACCATCATTACCTCATTCTCAGAATAATCTTCATAATTGTGGTTTAAAGACCAGGCACAGGCGCACACATTTTATTCAAAAGGACATTATAATCACCGTCAGAATGAATCCTGACCAGGAGCAGTTTATAAATTACACATGATTTGTTTAGTACTTTCAGCAGCTTTGCAATACCTCTAAATATAAATGGTCATATGTCATAGACAAAATGCAACATATTTTTCTAGGTGTTACTCTTATACTCTTATAGTGTGTGTATTAATTACTCTTATACTCTTATAGTGTGTGTATTAATTACTCTTATACACTTATAGTGTGTG
>JAOXYF010000009.1:17638668-17649513 GCA_028565775.1 Sternarchorhynchus goeldii
AGTGTGTGTATTAATTACTCTTATACTCTTATAGTGTGTGTATTAATTACTCTTATACACTTATAGTGTGTGTATTATTTGTTCGCTAAAATGTTTTATAATGCCTGGCCTTTTGGTTTCTTCAGGCAAACAGAATTTACACCATCAACAATCACTAAACTTGACGGTCACAGAATTTGGTGTAACAGGTGTCCCCCTTCTGATAGCAGGAAAAGGGCGGAGCTTTAGTGCAAAATTCACTTCAGAAACGAAATTGAATAAAAAGTGAAAATTAAGAACTTTAAAATATAATATTTTCTAGAAAGACTATTTGTTTCAGAAAAGAGTGTCAAATAAAAGCAAAAGTTTTAAAGGGTTGTACTCAGAAATGTTTGCAGTAGACAAACAAAGAGATAAGTGGTAGATAAGTGGTGACCATGTCTTCCATCCCATCTGAGTCACGTCTTGTTCATCTTTGGGGACAGGAACAGCATTCCTTGAATGGTTTCATGGATATTTTGTATCTCACCCTGGAGAGTGGATCTAACACTCTGTAAATCCTAGTTTCTACCTCATTGTGTGTGTGTGTGATTGGAGATTCCTTAGGTATTTGTAACTACGACTCCTAACAGGAGCTTACATGTTCAACACACCTCCCAGTTCACCTGTTGACAATGTTTTTCATGATCCTCTTGTTTATCTCATTCATTCTAATTCCCCTGTCTGTTCATTTCACCTCTTCTCGTTTGTGTGTCACTCAGTGCTTTGCTACCATGTTGACGGTGTAATAGTCGCCTGTTTTTTTTCAGTTTGCTCTGTTTTTGATAACTGTAAAAGAAGTTCACAGTCAACCAGGCTCTTGTACATCTTTAAAATTATTTATTTATTTACTATTTGTTTATTATTACATTTCTTTATGGAACCATAACTGTAATATAAGGCATTTATAAGGATTATCATATATGAGGCTAATGACAGGTGAAAATAGGAGACTGACTCAATAGCAAACATGAGAACCTCAAAATAAGGACAGCAAATGTTTAGGGATTAGACTAAACAATAATTGTTGATCAGTAAGATATAAGACTTTATTTTATTGAAAAGGTGCCTTCACGCTGAGTCAGAATTTCACGCTGTGAAAGGTGTCGTTATATTACAAGCGAAACCACTCCACCGAGAGCGCCTCCTACAGATGCCACCGCTGCAGTCCCGGCGGTAGACAAACCGGCAGCTCCTAAACAATGAAGAACAACACTTTAGTAGAAACCTGGCATGTGCATTTTTCTGCTAGAGGCTTTTTTAGAGGGTGATGACATCAAATCGCGTCGCATCGGGCGCAAACGCGCTGATCTGCTTTGAAAAAGTCAGAACGCTTTGATGTCTTATTGCTAGGCGACGATCCGCCGGAAATGATGTATCTAACTAACTGGGCGACACATGGATAAGCCTACAAGAAAAAGACGTGTTACATATTTTCCCCATAAAACAAAAATATTCAGACTGCGCTGTCAATAGGCTCATTTGCTCTCGCAGCTTCAGCCACACTCACTCGGTAACGCACAAGAATGCCAAATGGCACTCCGGACGAAGCTTAAATCAACTTCAAAACGGCCTGGCGCTAATGAAAACAACAACAATAAACCTCTGCCTTGTAACTGTTGTGTCCAAAACATATTTTATTGTAATCCCAGCTACAGGCACTATTTTGATCACTTTCTCTTATTTTTATTGCAAAACAACAAGACGTCTATTAAATATACGTAACCACAGAAAACATAAGGACGTCTATACTTATCTTACCGACGGACTGTAGCACGGCCACAAGACTTCCAGCCGCCACCCCTCCGCCACTGGCCACCGCTGTGGTGGACATCATCGAGGCGGCTACAGACCCCGCCGCTATACCACCAGCGGTGAAGCCCGCTGTCGCTACGAGAACCGGAGTTAACATCACGGTACCAACTGGAATATCATAATGAACGAAAATGAAAAATTGGTTAGTTTTATACCTAATGTGTAGGCTACAATCTGTTTCAAATTCCCATTTAATGCATTTTTAAAAATACGTGCTTATGAATGTGAATATTTTGAAACTCTTCAATGTTCATATCAAAAACTTTTCAGTTAATCCTACCTGCTCCTGCTGCAACACCGATAGCTGTTACTGTTAAAGAGAAGAACACAAGCAAGCTTGATAAGCAATATTCAGCATCATAAGCCAACTAAATAAAAACAACCGTATCAAATCTGTTTTAGACAAAAATAAGTGCGTTGCTTACGTAGTGCCATTGCGCTGATGAAGAGTCTGAGTCCAGTTTCTGAGTCCAGTTTCTGAAGGCAGTCCTTAAGAGCCCCACTTGAGAGGGGGCGCGGTCTTCCACAGAAACAAAACCGAAAGTCAAATTTTGTTCGTGCAGATATGACAACCCTAATTTTGAAATCAGTATTTAGGACCTGATGGAAATGCGTTGGACCAAGTCAACCAAGATTAAGTCTTGTTTATTAGTACGTTATATTTAATTAAAAATAGACAATATGTTATACACGTGTTATTATGAAATGTATATCACATCAAACATAGACATGTTATTATACAGTATGTATTTCAAAAAACAAACTACGCATGTTTTAGATACGTCATGTACAGGATGTCATACCTGGTGAGATGACTTTGCAGACAACACCAAATATAATGGGTTCAGTGTTTATAGCTGAATTAAAAATATACTATTAGCCAAAATGTGTATTTTCAAATATTCTGAGAAAATATGCAAAAAGTTTTATCGGATTGGGGCAATAACACATTTTTCTAACTTTACTGAACAGAGTAGTTACTCGGCAGAACACTTCACGTCCAACTAGAAGCCACAGACTTGGAGTATTTAAGTCACTACAGTTTGAAACTGAGCATTTCTGTATCATATGGTCTTGTCTGACCATATTTATTTAGAAAACAACAACATCAATAGTAATAATATGAAGAAAAATCATGGAGTGGCTCTGGGATGCCCTGACAAATGTATCTACACAAAACACAAGGCACATTAATATAGTTTGAGATTGAAGTAATTTATTGATTACGTATGGATGAACAAACATGCAAACGAATGTCCTTGTGAAGTACTGTAGTCGTCATCATTACCACGTTTGCTTGGAGAGACTGCTAAAGTACCCGGTCCTCATCCTCTGCGTGTTGTAGGTTCTCAGGAACTTCATGGACTGGTGAATGAGTGTTGTCAGGCTCTGGGAGGGGGTTATGTGACCTACGAACCCTAGCAAGCCATCCACCCATCACCCCACCTGCAGACGCCACAGCCACCGTCATACTTGTTGACAATCCCGCAGCACCTTTACAGTAAATGAGACAAAACTTTAATTTCACAGTGAAGACTGGAAGGCCCTGGTTTCAGCTGAGGATTTCTGACAACAGTTCTGAGGGATAAGAAACCAGAAACCAGATTTAGAGACTAACCCAGACTTGTTCATTTGTAATTTACAGAAAGCTTTGGCTTTCAGTTCCAAAAAACTATCTCAGAAAAAGTGTATACTGGAAGCAGCAGAAATATATGCTGTTAAAACACTACAGGCATTCAATTATATTTAGGCCATTTTAGGTAATTTTGAGACTATAAAATGTTATATTTGGTCATTTTGTTTAGATGCATGGTTTTAGGACAGCTATGAATCAATTCTTACTGTGTGAAGTTATGCTCTGAAAGTACACTGGCCCTCACCTGCATAAACAGCTTGCAGTGCTGTTTCAGAGGTCATGGCAAGCAAGTTTTAATGATTTAATCATTAGCAATTGTCATACATTATATTCAAACATGCAAAAATTGGCAGACTGTTTCTCATTTTCAGCATCTGAGGACTGATGTAAAGCTTCAGAATCATCAAGTAAAACCAGAGGAAATGATCTGCCTCCCAGTCAGCTCCAGAGCTCTAGACTGAAGCTTGACATGATCATCACTATAAACATGACACCACAGAAGCGAAGTAGCTATAAACGAAAAAACTTTAATTTGCATTATTTTTATAAAAAAGTACTTTACATTTTCTATGCTGTGAAACCTGTTTAATAATACTCCGATTGCATAGACTACATAAAAATGTAAACCATCACAATTAATTTAAACTAAAATGGTAAACCAACAACATAAACAGTGAATTAAATATTAGATGAAGCTGATACATGTTGAATGAGTAGGACGAATAGGCTTTTAAAAGTTGAGTATTTTTGCCACTTCATCTTTTTCTGAGTGTTAAGTGTGTTGTTCCTTACATCAGTGCTACTTTAATTTCAAATTCTTACTGAGTGGAATAACAAGCTTTACACTTTATCGTCATCCACAACCATTTTGAATTAAAAATTCAAATATTTTATATTACATTTTAATTTAATCATAAAACCCTCTTAACTAAGTCAAATCTACGCAGATCTACTCAAATCTACTAATTCTGAGCACTCAAATTCTAACTGAGTGTTTTAGAACTCTGGTTAAGTCTCGAGTTATGTCTCGAGTTATTTCAGTGTTACGTTTGGGGTTTTCTGGAGCCACCCCCCCCCCTCCCGGTTGTATTGTTTATTGTGTGTCTGAGATGCTATGACAACCCACCTGCAGACTGAAGAACAGCCACCAAACTGCCCGCTGCCACTCCTCCACCATTGGCTACAGCGGCTGATGACATCATACCAGCGGCTATGGAGCCTGCAGTGATACCTGCTGAGGTGAAGCCAAGAACCAAGAAGCCTCCAGAGCACAACGCCACCGAACCAGCTGAGAAACGAAGCCGGTAAAGCACAGCCCGGTTCATGGATGATGCGGAAGACACGTTAATCCCAACAACTTCGACTTTGTGTGTCCAAACCTGTGTTTGGCTTGTAACAGATAGACCAAACTATTGTGTCATTAAATAATAATAAAAGACTCTAAACACCCACCTGCTCCAGCTGCAGCAGCAACGAGCATTCCTAAAAATTAAACATGAATATAGATCTGGTGATATCCAGGCTCGTTAATAATTTGTCAACTTTTTGTCTGAAGCTATGTTTAAAAATCTTATTTACTTCCTTAAAATCGTAATTGTAGTGACTGTACTTAATACAAATATATCATAATACAAATCGGAACTAGATGTTAGCGGCCCAAGACGAAACCTATCCGCTTACTTTTCATTTTTAAAGGTAGCCCTCAGAACCGATACGACAGTAAGAAAGGTGGTCGGTCTTCACTCTCCACACGTCACGCAAACGTCAGGTTACGGTAAGGAGGAAGCACACGATTACCTCATTTCCTGTTGTTAGAAAATGGGAGGCGTAACCACTAGGACTGGTTATAGATATAGCCCAGAATAGCGTCGTTTTCTTATATTGTTTTGGTGTGGTATTATATAGCAACTAGGATGTACCGCCATAGATTTGTCGTAGATATTTATACATATTTTGAAGTCCTCGTAGATATATTGATTTTGCATAACCATTCTTAGCAAAGACATTAGGGATGCAGTATTAATTTTTTCGTGTTATGCTATTTGGAACGAAAGATTTGCACCGCAACTTTCATGATCATCCATGAGTTATTTGCTTTGTTTATTATATTTATCTCCCTTGACAAAATACTTAATTTCCTATTTAAATTTGTTTCTTCGTTCTGAAAAAAAAGCCGAGAGTCAAAGAACATATTTAGATACTTATCAAGCGTATTTTCCAAGGCTTTGTGAACAGATACGTCACCCGAACAGAGACAACGCAGAAACACTGAAAGTAGATAGAACCTAGAGAAAGAAATATCATCCATTATAAATGTGAAAAAGCGCAATTAGCCTCTCGCTCGCTCACAAATGACACAGAAAACACAGAATATTTTTTTTTATTAAAAATGTGTTTGGTTGGCTCCCCTGCGGGTGGCCTTTTAAACCTTGGCTCATTATACAATGAATTGCTGCGGTCATTTTTCACATTCCAAGTCTAGCATTAAAACCAGACTTTGACTTTTAAAACAATGTCTTATCATAAGAGATTAGGTCCATATTAAACTAAAACTAGGAACGCAGGTAAAATCTTTTCAACACAAGTAGTTTTGAACCTTTTAAAGACTCAAAGACACAAAAGTTTATTGGATCAGTCAGCCTAAAATAAAATGTGCACTTTCCATTTAAGGCAAATATTGTACAACAGCTAAAGTCATTTCCCTTTTTACTGTTGCACTAGAAATATGAGGCCAATATAGTCAGGAAATACAGAGTAAGTTCACTCATAATCTAAAATACACACATGCCGAAACCTTCATTTACTTCAAACAACAATGTCAACTATGCAATCTAATTTATAAACAGAGTCCATTCAAAGTAGTTATCTAGGCTATTATCACAAAATTATCATACATTTTTTCCTACTTTCCAGTATAATTTCATCTTCAAATGAAGAAAGTGAGTCCAGTTATCTGTAATGGCAGTATCATCTATACAATGCTGCTTTGTTCATTTTTGAAGACTACATTTATTTAACAGTGGCTAATATTATACTAAAACACTTCAGAATCCTCCAGGATGATACAGAGACTACATCTCTTCCTCCACTGATCTCCTACAGACCAGACAAAAACCCTAAATAGATGCCCATCGAGTCCGAGATAAATGACCATTCAAATAATAACTGGTACTGTAGCCTGCAACCACTCTAGATGTGCTAAATGTACATTCATTAACACAGCCACTAAAGTAACTGGCACAAAAAGATGATTTATCATCAGCCATTCCAACTCATGCATCACTGCAGGAGCTGCCTACTGCATTACATGCAAAAAATGTAATCTGCTTTACATTGTAGATACTAAGAGAAGACTTGCCGATTGATTTGTTGAACACCTTCAGGCTATAAGAATTAAGGATTTATCACTTCCAGTGGCGAGGCATTTTAATGCAAATGCGTGTTACATTAACAACATATGTTTGTATTGCCAGTTGCTGCTCTGGCAGCAATGAAATGAGAAACCTTGAAGAAACAGAACTGATCTATACTCTTGGAACTTTAGAACCCATTGGAATGAATGCTATGATTTAAACATCTGCTTTTTCTAATATAAACTGGTTCCTCCTCCTACAAATTCAGAAGCAACTTGCTTTCACAGCTGATGAAGGACCTCTGTCCAAAACATCGTTTCTTTGGAAACCTTGTGTACGTCACTACGTTATGTTTAATTATACATATTTTATTTCAGACTTGGGTCCTTCATCAAGCGCTTGGTGGTGAACCCAGTTTATGTTAATATGTTTAAATCCTAAGATTCAATGCATGGGTGGAGTTTCCCCATGCACTGTTGTCCTGACATCAGATACTTCCAGATCTCATCTTGGCCATCTTACTGTGCCTGCTGGAAATGCATGAGTATTTATGTTATAAGCATAACGGTTATTTGCAAGCACAGATTTAGCACGACAAACACCAACCCTACGAATCCTACGATCTTACGAAAGACCGAAAGAGGCTTTTTTTTCCAAAACAGGAGCGCATCGATCAACGGGTTGGCCCAGATCAAATTAAACAACGGGGTATCGAGTATGTCCCTGCACGATTGGAATGAAGGCCTCCAGCCACACCAGTTCTTTGCACCTCTGCCTAAAGCGTAACGCTTTTTTGGCTCCCTTCGACTTACCTCATTTGCGCCTAGAGCAGCGTTCGTCGTGGTCGACATAAAGCTCGTATTCTCTAAAACCTGAAATTGCTCCCGCCATCATCTGCTGGCGATACGCACCAAATTCCAGCTGGTAAAGTCTCCTGTCGTCCATCTCCAGAACGAAAGAACGTTTTCTGTGGAAGCAGGGAAGAGAGCCATGCCTCACCTTACCGGTCTGGAGCTGCAGGACGGATTGGACGTTGCTAGATCTTTAAAGGAAGGTTGGGATACCAGAGGAGGTGCGTCAGCAGAACGTAGCAAGTCTCCCTCCTTAAATGCCAGGGCTGAGAGAATAGTTCTAATAAGAGCTGAAATGTAGGATTACAAAACGGTCAACTGACGAGGTATGCACATGACGGAATGGCAAAGTTTTACCCAAACACGTTTTTTTAGATTTCATAGAGAAAGCTGCACGAAACCCTCACCCCCCTGCTAGCCATACACCCCTCTACTTTATTTACTTTGCTATAATTAATTAGTCCCTCCCTGTTGTAATTCTTTAATGTACTACTGAAATTGTCCTTTTATATTCTGAAGAGGGCAATATAAAACCTTTATACTCTGTTTAAATGTTCCTCGTGTAAACATTAAGTGCCCAAGACACCCAACCCCAACCCCCCATCTTAAACAGTGTTTACAAACCTACTCGTCTGTGGCATGTGAGAAATACAAAAACTAAACGGCAAAAAACAAATGAGGTCTTCCAACATTTATTTTGCCCTTGATATTACAATAAAAATCACCGACATTTGAAAATGTTAGCAAAATAAAGACAAAAATTATATACAGAGACAAACGAAAAGCTGATAAAAGCAGTGGTATCGTACTCCGCTACGTCATACTGGGAGACGTGGATGCAAGAAAGTGCCGTCATGGCATTGGCTGAGGGAAATGCCAGTAAAAACTAAAACCAGACCAAACCCCGCCCACTAGGTCTCCACCCCAGCACAACACTGACTTCTTGCTCACGTTTTCAGGGATTAAAAAAAAAAAAAAAAAAATAGAAAAAGGAATGTACATTAACACAGATTTTATAAGGCTTCACATTGTCCTTTAACCATCATTAATTTATGAATGACGATTCGTCGATTTGTGTGTCTGCCATTGATATAGGAAAATGGAAAAACAAAACAAAAAAAAAACACCCAAGAATGTTTAAGGGCAACTGGAGCGTTACAGAGTATGGTTCCTTCTTTCAAAAGTAGGAGAGGGCGGCTCCCTCTGGAAAGTAATCCCAATCCATTAGGAGAACACCTATTACCACCACCTCCGCCACTCAGATCTTTCCTGCTGCACCGTGGATGTCATGGGGGCGCCCAGGCCGACACACGTCCCCAATGGAGCCCAGGGACGTCCTGCTGGAGGAGGAGCGGGACAACGGAGCAGAAAAGGAGTTGTTCTAGCAGAGGTGGTGTGGGTTTTGGCTTGTACTCTCCGTGGTACTGCTGTAACTTCAATAACGTGGCACAAGTCTCATATATATATTTCATATATTTCAAATCTTTAAAAAAAAAAAAAGAAAGGGAAAAGAAATTAAAGAAAGAAAGGGAAAAACAGTCCTGTTGTGGTGGTGAGGCGAGGTCACTCTGCAGCCGGTGTTGATTCAGTGGTCTCGGTGGGTGTGGCCTCAGCAGGGGTAGCAGTCTCCTCAGGATTGGCCGTCTCTTCTGCAGGCATTGCTTCTACTGCTGGGGCCGGCTCTTCCGCTTTGGATTCCTCCACCACCTCTGGGGCTGGTGCTGCTGCTGGTTCCTCAGTGGTCTCCACGGCTACAGGCTCCTCCTCTTTGGTTTCCTTAGCGGCGTGGCCATTCTCCTCTGGGGCAGCGGTGGGGGCGGGTTCTTCGGCCGCATCCTCGCTGACCTTCTTCTTATTCTTCAGCGAGAAGCCCTTGAACTTGAACGAGTTCTTCAGGGAGAACCTCTTCTTCTTCTTGATCTCCTTTGGTGCCTCTCCATCTGCCTTGGTGGCCTCTCCATCTGCAGTAGGGGGCGCTGCCTCGATGGCATCAGCGGCCTCTGCCGTCTCCTTGGCTACTTCGGTGGTTGCGTTGCCGTCAGCTGCGGCTGCCTCCCCCTCAGGCTTGGTGGACACATCACCATTGGTTTTAACATGGCCATTCTCCTGAGGCAGAAGTCAAAGGAGGAACGTTAGATAAGGCACATCTCATTTTAAAGACAATACTGCTAGTCGACAAAAATGCAGGTCAAGAGAATTTTAGGCAGGTTTAAAAAAAAAAAAAAAAAGTAAATTGTGAGTTGTGTGTGTAAACGAAAAGGAGCAGGGACAGAACTGCATGACCCACCTTGGTTCACTCAGGTTTGCACTTAGCATTTCTACAGAGCTACAGTGGTGTGCGTCTCCGCTAATGAATACATTTTTGTACTTCTGTATGGACAACACTCCTGTAACAAGCTCTTACATGCTTGTCGATTTAAAAAAAGAAGAGTTATGCCATATCGCATCTGCCCAAATATACTGCAAAATTGTTGCGTCGTGACGTGTGGGATTTGGCGGGGTACATGAGTAGATAACGACAAACTCATCAAGTGCCAATCAAAGTGTCAGTTATTGAGCAACTTTCAAGTCTCGGGCCATTTATTTGTGGCATTTTTCAGGACAGTTGTGGCGCTGCATCCCCCCCCCGGACGGGGTTTCAAAGGTACATAATACGAATACTCGATCCAAACACAAGGGGGCAGTGTTGATCCATGGAACAGCATATAAGGGGAGTGTGGCGGACGTGATGAAACAAAGAAAGAACAGGACAACGATACGGGTCGTTTAATATTCGATAATCCTCCAAACCCACCGAGAGTGAATGACTTCAACAAACGCCCTATCGAGCATTAAAAAAATTAAACACCGCACCCCATCCTTCCCTCTAACTTGGACGCCACTACACTAACGCGGTAATATCTGAACGAGACTTACAAAACGTAACTTAAATTCCACGCGACAGCTGTGTCAAATAAATCATAGTTACCTACGCTTCGCGCGAGCAATCAATTGTTTATGTCGGTCTCTCGTGGGTGAGAAGAATGACTGCTACCTTTAAATTTCACTGCCGTTTAAACGGCACAACCAAATCCTTGCCGTGCGCCCACGAAAGACCACGGGCACGTGATCAAGCAGTCGGACCTACCTTACTAGGTTAACGAGTTTAAACGTGAACGATAAAAAGAGAGAG